>JARQOD010000005.1:204160137-204212950 GCA_033576555.1 Oophaga sylvatica | reverse complement strand
TTTTTTTTGGAAAATATTGCTGGAATATTTAGCGGTTCCCATGTCGATTTGGGATTTCCTGTGTGCCTAAACATTGGAGTCCCCCCAAGTGACCCCTTTTGGGAAAAACTAGACCCCCTAAGGAAATTTTAGTGTTGGGCACTTTAAACCCCCAGGTGTTCACAAAAGTTTTTTAAGCAGAGCCGCGAAAATAAAAAATCATTTTTTTTTTTCCAAAAAATGTTTTTTTACCCATGTTTTTTATTTTACAATGGTTAAGGGAAAAATTGGACCTAAAAGTTTTGTCCTTTTTTTTCTGAGTACGCTAGTACCCCTATGTGAGGGGGGGAACCCATGTTTGGGACAGTCAGGGCTCGGAAAGGGATGTAGTGACGTTTAAAAATGCCGCTTGAGGGGGGAATGGTTGCGGGATCTTGTTACGTTTGCGAGCCCCTGATGTGCCAAAAAAGTAAAACCCCCCCCAAAAGTGACCCTTTTTTGGAAAACTAACCGGCAAAGCTTTCTAGATGTGTGGTGAGCACTTTGAACCCCCCAAGGGTACAAGAAGTTTATAACGCCCGGGATAAAAATAAAAAAATAAATTTTTTTTTTCCCCAAAATCAGGATCTTTTAGTCCCCAATTTTTTTTTTTTTCCCAAGGGTAAAATGAGAATTGACCCAAAAGTTGTTGCCCAAATTTTTGCCCTGAGTATGTGATATCCCAATTTGTGGGGGGGAAAAAACTACGTTGGGCCCCGTCGGGGCTGGATGGGAAGTAGCGCTTTTTGAAATGCCCCACTTGAGGGAATGGTCTTGGGCGTATGTTACGTTTGCAGAGCCCCTATGTCCCCTAAACAGTGAAACTCCCCACAAGTGACCCCATTTTGGAAACTAGATCCCCCAAGGAACTCCTATAGATGTGTGATAAGCACTTTGAATCTCCAAGTCCTTCACAGAAGTTTATAACGCAGAGCTGTGAAAATATAAAATCATTTTTTTTCCACAAAAATAATTTTTAGTCCCCAATTTTTTTTCCCAATGTTAACAGGAGAAATTAGAACCCCCAAAGTTGTTGTGCAATTTTTCCCGAGTACGCTGATACCCCATATGTGGGGATAAACCACTGTTTGGGCAGACGTCGGGGCTTGGAATAAAGGGAGCACTGTTTGACTTTTTGAACGCAAAATTTGCAGGAATCAATGGTGGCTCCATGTCGCGTATGGAGACCCCCTGATGTGCCTAAATAGTGGAAACCCCTCAATTCTAACTCCAACCCTAAAGGGTATGCCACACTAAACAATATCGCTAACGGGATCGCTAAAAAACGTCACTATTTAGCGATCCCGTTAGCGATATTGTTCAGTGCGGCAGCTTCCAGCGACGAGCTTCCTGCTGTGATCTCGCTCGTCGCTGGAATCGCTCCGGACCCTATTTCATCGCTGGCGCTCCCGCTGGGTAAGTATCTAATCGCTGTGTGGCACCTTTTCTTAGCGATTTAGCGGTACTTTTGTACCGCTAAAGTCGTTAAGAAGATCGCTAACGGCGATAGCGTCGTTAACTATATCGCTAAATGCGGCAGCATTTAGCGATATAGAAACAATCCCGCTAGCGATCTCATTAGTATGCAACGCTAACGAGATCGCTAGCGGGATAGCTTAGTGTGGCAGTACCTTAACCCCAACACACCCCTAACCCCAACCCTAACCCTACACACACCTAACCCTAATACAAACCCTAATCATAACCCTAACCCCAACACACCCCTAACCCTAATCCCAACTCTAACCATAAACCTAACTACAAGCCTAACCCTAATTCCAACCCTAACCCTAATTCCAACCCTAACCCTAATTCCAACCCTAACCGTAATTCTAACCTTAACCCTAATGCTAACCCTAACCCTAGTTCTAACCCTAAGGCTGGGTTCATATTGCGTTTTACCAGCCCGTTCAACACGTAGCGGTGACCGGCTGGTAACGGTATAGCATAACGCGATCGCGTTATGCTATACCCGCTAGCGCAGATGAATCAGCAGATAATCAGCCGCGGATCCGCAGCAAAATCCGCCGCGGATCTGCAGCGAATCAGCAGCGAAATCCGCCGCGGATCAGCAGCGAAATCAGCCGCGGATCAGCAGCGAAATCAGCCGCGGATCAGCAGCGAAATCAGCCGCGGATCAGTAGCGAAATCAGCCACGGATCAGCAGCGAAATCCGCTGCGGATCCGCAGCGAATCAGCAGCAAAATCAGTCGCGGATCAGCATCGAAATCCGCCGTGGATCAGCAGCAAAATCAGCCTCGGATCAGCAGCGAAATCCGCCGCGGATCAGCAGCGAAATCCGCCGCGGATCAGCAGCGAAATCAGCCGCGGATCAGCAGCGAAATCAGCCGCGGATCAGCAGCGAAATCAGCCGCGGATCAGCAGCGAAATCCGCTGCGGATCCGCAGCGGATCAGCAGCGAAATCAGCCGCGGATCAGCAGCGAAATCCGCTGCGGATTCGCAGCGAATCAGCAGCAAAATCAGTCGGGGATCAGCAGCGAAATCCGCCGCGAATCAGCAGCGAAATCCGCCGCGAATCAGCAGCGAAATCAGCCGCGGATCAGCAGCGACATCTGCCGCGAATCAGCAGCGAAATCAGCCGCGGATCCGCCGCGGATCAGCAGCGAAATCCGCCGTGAATCTGCAGCGAAATCCGCCGCGGATCAGCAGCGAAATCCGCCGCGGATCAGCAGCGAAATCAGCCGCGGATCAGCAGCGAAATCAGCCGCTGATCAGCAGCGAAATCAGCCGCGGATCAGTAGCGAAATCAGCCGCGGATCAGCAGCGAAATCAGCCGCGGATCAGCAGCGAAATCCGCTGCGGATCCGCAGCGAATCAGCAGCAAAATCAGCCGCGGATCCGCAGCAAATCAGCAGCAAAATCAGCCGCGGATCAGCAGCGAAATCCGCTGCGGATCCGCAGCGAATCAGCAGCAAAATCAGTCGTGGATCAGCAACGAAATCCGCTGCGGATCCGCAGCGAAATCCGCAGCGGATCAGCAGCGAAATCCGCAGCGGATCAGCAGCGAAATCCGCCGCGGCTCTGCAGCGAAATCCGCCGCGGATCAGCAGCAAAATCCGCTGCGGATTCGCAGCGAAATCAGTCGCGGATCTGCAGCGAAATCAGTCGCGGATCCGCAGCGAAATCAGTTGCGGATCCGCAGCGAAATCCGCCGCGGATCAGCAGCGAAATCAGCCGCGGATTAGCAGCGAAATCAGCCGCGGATCAGCAGCGAAATCCGCCGCGGATCTGCAGCGAAATCCGCCGCGGATCCGCAGCGAAATCCGCCACACGTTGCGGATTTTGCTGCGGATCCGCGGCGTATTTTGCTGCGGATCCGCGGCGGATTTCGCTGCTGATCTGCGGCGGATATCGCTGCGCATCTGCGGCTGATTTCGCTGCTGATCCGCCGCGGATCAGCAGCGAAATCCGCCGCGGATCCGCAGCAAAATACGCCGCGGATCCGCAGCAAAATCCGCAACGTGTGCACAGGGCCTAATAGGAAAAAAAAAAAAAAAATCTTTATTTTTTTATTTGTCCCTACTATGATAAAGGGGGGGTTCATTTACTTTTTTTTTATTTTGATCACTGTGACAGTTTATCACAGTGATCAAAATAAATTTTTGGACACTGGGGGGCGCACTGCGCATGCGCCGGCCGGCGGGCGCACTGCGCATGCGCCCGCCATTTTCCAAGATGGCGGCGCCCATGAAGAGGCCCGGGCGGACGCCGGGACCGATCCAGGGACATCGGTGGATCGGGAGAGGTGAGTAGGGTGGTCGGAAGGTTAGGGGGGGGGATCGGAAGGTGGGGGCACCGGAGCAAAGGAGGAGGGGAGCTGTTAGTGACGGCGGTGACCGATCGCTGCCATCTTTCGGTGGCGGCGGCCGATCGCCGCCGTGACTCGGTGTGGGGGGGTCAGGTCTCGGTGTCCAGCCATGGCAGATGCTATTGCAGCATCGGCCATGGCTGGATTGTAATATTTCACCAATTAAATTGGTGAAATATTACAGATTGCTCTGATTGGCTGTTTCACTTTTAACAGCCAATCAGAGCGATCGTGGCCACGGGGGGGTTAAGCCAACCCCCCTGTGGTGAAGCACAAAGGGTCCTGTAACTGCCGGTCGGGTGACCTTTCAGTGACCCCGGTCTCCCGGCCCGCAGGGACGAGATCCTTTCATGACGCAGGGTATGCGTCATAGGTCGGAATGGCACCGACTTTCATGACGCATACGCTGTGTCAAAGGTCGGGAAGGGGTTAAGAGAGGCCTTGGGTTAGAACCAAAGTGCTGGATGGATTTGCCCTGACTTCCATACCAGAAATCCCTTTAAGAGAGGCCTGGGGTGAGAATCAGAGCGCTGAGGGATTTGCTCTAACTTCCATACTGGAGATCCCTTTAAGAGGGAAGATGTGCCTATGGGATGGATGATGTGTGATGGGGATATGGGAACGGGAGGGGGATTCATTTCTGTCATGTGCTCTCTGCTCCTTTCTGGGGGGCAGACAATGGCTGGAGCTTAAGTTCCTGAGGATGCTAGATTTCTCCCACCCAGTCAGTGTCAGCTGAGGTGTTGTAGTGGAGTGAGAAAACTGTTGCTCATAGCAACCAATCACAGCTCAGCTTCTTTTAAACAGCTCTGGTGAAATGAAAGATGCTTTGTGATTGGTTGGTGATACACACACACACACACACATTCAATTTTATATAGATAGATTGTAAGAGGCATGCCCATATGGAAAAAGTCTAAAAACTAAATTTCTGAATGTTGACATGAGCGCTGCCTCTTTATTAGTTAGCATTTCGCAAAAGGGATACTATCTAATACTAATATTCACTTGTGTGAAAGTCTCTAACTTGTTGTGCATTGTTTTTTGCATCTAGGGCTATTTAGTCACTTGAACAAGTAACATAAAAAATCAAAAACAGCGAACATACCATGAAATCTGGCCTTCACCAACACTGTCTGATGACAAATGCATTTAGTCATTTGCCAGTAGGTGGAGACCTTGTACCACCAAAAATTGCATATGAAATAAGAGTGTGGTATTTAGTTTTTATACTTTTTCCATATGGGCATGCCACTTATAATTATAAATGAAAAATGACTGTTTTAAATCATATTGTGGAACAGATCTAAAAATATCTTGTTTACTTACCGGATGATTTTTTCTCTGCATGATCTCTTCTTTTTACAAGTATTTATGTGTCTGTTAATTGTCTAAATAAAGGTATTGTTTTTTCTGTATTTTTTATTTATGGGTCTAATCTCTTGTAGGCCTGTGACCTGTGGTACCGAAGCCTGAAACAACTCCAGTGGTACATGATACTGAAACCGCTCTGGCAGTTCGCGAACCAGTACCTGTGCTTTTTACCCTGTCTCGTCTGTACAAGCACTATTATCCATTTTATCATTATCTGTGACTAAAGCCCCTGTTACACTAAGCGAGATCGCTAGTGAGATCGCTGAAGCGTCACCGATTTTGTGGCGCAACAGCGACCTAGCCAGCAATCTCGCTTAGTGTGACACGCAGCGACGACCAGCCCCCCTGCTGTGTATCGCTGATTGTCTTTGAATGTCCTGGACCATTTTTTCATCGTTGGTCTCCCGCTGGCCAGCGCGCATCGCTACGTGTGACAGCGGGAGACCAACGATCAGCGAGCTGGGAGCTGGTAACCAATGTACATATCGGGTAACTAAGCGCTGCGCGGCGCCTAGTTACCCGATATGTACCCTGGATACCGGCTCCCAGCTTCTACCTGTGGTCCAAGTCTAACCATCAGGGGCTCTAGAACTCTCCACTATCTGAATTGGCCTTTGTACAGTCGGAGCAAAGGCTGAATCTTTGCCAAGGTGGTTGCTATTTTTGCCAGCTTTGATTTCATTCTACATTTTTGTCCATGTAAGGCCGCCAGGGTGGTCATCACGGCAGCGAGCTGTAATGTTCCCACACCCTCGCACCCCACAAATTAAGCATAATGTCCACTCTGCTGTATGTGCAACATGCACAACAGAACACTCACATTAACCCCTTCCCGAGCCATGACGCCAACGTTGGCGTCATGCTATAAATCATGTTCCTGCGGGCCGGGTGACCGGGGTCACTGAAAGGTCACCCGACCCGCAGGCACAGGACCCTTAGTGCATCACCACAGGGGGGTTGGCTTAACCCCCACGTGGCTACGATCGCTCTGATTGGCTGTTAAAAGTGAAACAGCCAATCAGAGCGATTTGTAATATTTCACCAATGAAACTGGTGAAATATTACAATCCAGCCATGGCCGATGCTGCAATAGCATCTGCCATGGCTGGACACCGCGATCTGACCCCCCCACATCGAGTCACGGCGGTGATCGGCCACCGCCTTCGAAAGATGGCGGTGATCGGTCACCGCCGTCACTATCTGCTCCCCTGCTCCTGCGATCCGCATTTGCGACGTGCCGTCATTCAGTGACGGAGCCTCGGACACGGGCTGCAGCGTCTGGGCTCCGTCACCGCTAGCACAGATGAATCATCTGCTGATTCATCTGCGCTAGCGGATATAGCATAACGCGATCGCGTTATGCTATACCGTTACCAGCCGGTCAACGCTACATGTTGAACGGGCTGGTAAAACGCAATATGAACCCAGCCTTAGTGTAATGTATGTAGTACAGTTCATATAGCGTCTTGTGCTTGGGTGCGATGAAAACACAGGAGTCACAGGTTTGATATAGAAAAGTCCTGTATTACTTCATACAAGTTGGCAGAAATAGTCACACAGTTTGCAGACACAGAAACAGGAGACACAGCAGGCCAGAGTAATCCAAGCTCAGCAATCACTCTCCAATACAGATTCAGGATCTTCTTCTCTGTTACCGTAAGTCCATGCAAACGTGGGTCTTTCAAAGAGCAGGCTTCAGATCCACAAGTGCTTCAGAGTTCCTCAGTAGGAATAGCTGGAGTACAAGGTCCAAGGCTTACAGGAGTCAAGTCACAGGTTCACTGCAGGCTAGATTCTGAAGCACTGATTGCTCAGCTGTGGCTGCTTAAGAAGCAAAGGAGAGAATCAGGGCGGGAACATGCAAGCTGGAAACTCCATTTTGACTGAGGGCAAGATAGCTGCAGCAAGACAGAAAGTAAAATGGCTGACGAACAAACTGAGTTTCAGGAATATATACATAGAACCTTACATTACTCCCCCTTAAGGACAACCTCCGGATGACCTCAGACCAGGCTTGTGTGGGTACCTCTGATGAAACTGACGGAGCAAGCGAGGAGCATTAACGTTATTGACCGGTTCCCATGAGTTGTCCTCCACTGGGTAGCCCTGCCATTTAATCAGATATTGTAACTGATTTCTATACAACCTGGAATCTAAAATCCTTTCCACCACAAATTCTTCCTGACCATCGACTAGCACTGGGTCAGGGCAAGGAGAGGAACGTCCAGGAAACGTATTGGGTGTCGCAGCCTTTAGTAGGGATACATGAAAGACAGGGTGGATTCTCATAGTTCTGGGCAGTTGAAGACGACAAGCAACGGCACGTATAATTTTACTGATTTTATAGGGTCCAATGTACTTATGTCCCAACTTAGACGATGGAATCCTTAACTTAAGATTTCTGGTTGACAGCCAGACCAAGTCTCCTACCTTGAAAGCTGGTGCAGGTTTACGAAATTTATCTGCTGCTTTCTTGTACCTTTCTTGAGCCGATTCCAGATTTTCCTTTAGAAGATCCATATTCTTCTGTAAAGACGTGATTCTTTCAGCCACTGCTGGTAAAGGCGTTTCTATGGGAAATCGTGGTAGAATGTTAGGATGATAACCTAGATTAGAGTAAAAAGGAGACTGTTTAGTGGAGGCACTCTGAGAGTTGTTATACGAGAACTCAGCTAATGGAAGTAGATCCACCCAATCATCCTGTAGGTGGCAGATAAAGCAGCGGAGATACTGCTCCAGGGTTTGATTGGTTCGTTCGGTCTGTCCATTAGTCTGGGGATGAAAAGCAGAAGAAAGGTTTACTTTAATGTCCAATGCTGCACAGAAATTTTGCCAAAACCTAGAAGTGAATTGCACCCCTCGATCCGAAATAACCTCATCCGGTACTCCATGTAAGCGAAACACATCTTTAATCATCAAATCTGATGTCTGTTTTGCAGTGGGTAAGCCGACACAAGGGATAAAATGAGCTGCCTTTGTTAGACGGTCAACCACCACTAGAATGGTGTTCTTCCCCTGAGAGGTTGGTAACTCCACAATGAAGTCCATAGAAATGGATCCCCACGGGCGGGACGGGGTGGGAAGAGGCTGTAACAGACCAGTTGGTGAGGAGCGAGGTGTTTTGCATCTTGCACAGACCTCACATGAAGTGACATAATTCAAAACATCCTTCCTGCAAGTGGGCCACCAAAAGAAACGAGAAAGAAATTCCTGTGTCTTTAGAATTCCTCTATGCCCAGCTATCTTGGAATCGTGAATGAGTTGCAATACTCTTAATCTGACTGTTTCAGGAATATACAGACGTTGTCCCTGAATCCACACACCATTCTTAAAGACAAGACTTACGTCCCTTGGGGGTTGTGCCAAAAAGGAATCCGCATGGTATGCTTCCTTGATGTCCTTAAGTAGGTCTTGATTATGAATTACTCCTAGGAATCTAGAGTCAGGAAGAATAGTCTTAGGAGGAGTAATTGGACGTGTCTCTGCTGAGTAAATCCTAGAGAGTGCATCAGCCTTTCCATTGCGCGATCCTGGTCTATAAGAGATGATAAAATTAAATTGGTTTAAGAAAAGATTCCAGCGAGCCTGGCGAGGAGTCAGGCACTTAGCCGACCTGATAAACTCAAGGTTACGATGGTCTGTCAGGACGACTATTTGCTGTGCAGCTCCCTGAAGAAGGTGTCTCCATTCTTTGAAGGCGGCAATAATGGCCAACAACTCTCTATTGCCCACATCGTAGTTCCTCTCAGCCGAAGACAACTGCTGGGAAAAGAAGGCACAGGGATGCAAGACATTCTTCTCACCTGTTCTCTGAGAGAGTATAGCTCCAACGGCACAGTCTGAAGCATCCACCTCTATTATGAAGGCAAGCTCGGGGTTGGGATGTACTAGGATAGGTGCAGTGGTAAATTTATCTTTTAGACGGGAAAATGCTTCCTGGGCTTGGGGAGTCCAGGAAAACCTAGACTCTTTCCGGGTAAGTTGAGTGATAGGTGACACTACCTCAGAGAAATTTCTAATGAAACGTCTATAGAAGTTGGCAAACCCGATGAAGCGCTGTACCTCCTTCACATTTCTAGGACTTGGCCAATCCTTGATGGCTTGGGTTTTGCTTCCATCCATACTAATTCCTTGTGTAGACAGTACATACCCCAGAAATTGAATTTCGGTCCTATGGAATTCACACTTTTCAAGTTTGATGTAAAGATGATTTTGTCTTAGACGTTCCAAGACCATTCTCACATGTCCATGATGTTCCTCTGTGGAGTTAGAAAAAATTAGAATATCATCCAAATAAATTACCACGAATGTATCTAGGAGATCCCTGAAGATGTCATTCACCAAGTGTTGGAAAGTGGCTGGGGCGGTACTCAGACCAAAAGGCATAACTAGATATTCAAAGTGTCCATAGCGTGACCTGAATGCAGTCTTCCATTCATCCCCAGGTCTAATACGGACTAAGTTATAGGCCCCACGAAGATCTAGTTTAGAAAAAATTTTGGCATGTCGCACTCTCTCCAATAACTCAGGGATTAAAGGCAATGGATAACGGTTTCTAATAGTAACCTTATTGAGTTCCCTATAGTCTACGCATGGTCTCAGAGATCCATCTTTCTTCTTTACAAAGAAGATGGGTGCACCTGCAGGAGATGAAGAGGGGCGTATGAAGCCCTTGGCTAGATTTTCATCTATGTAATCCTTTAAAGCCTTTAGCTCGGGCCCCGCCAGGGGGTAGATCTTACCAAAAGGTATCTCTGCTCCAGGCAATAATTCAATTGGACAATCATATGGACGGTGAGGAGGAAGCTGGTCAGCGTTCTTCTTGTCACATAAATCCACATAGTCCTGGTATACAGCTGGTAGTTCAGGGACTGACATGATTCCTTTAGGAACAGAGCAAGCTGAAACTTTTGGACTCATCTGTTTCTCTGGAAAGTGTAATTCCTTGGTCTCCCAGTTAATGGTAGGATTCTGAGCCTGCAGCCATGGTAGCCCTAGAATAATGGGAAAGTGGGGAGAAGAGATAAGCATAAAGGACAGTTTCTCTTGATGATCTTTACCCATAAGAACCCTCAAAGGCTCTGTTTCCTGATCCACTGGTCCAGAGGTCAGCAGGGAGCCATCCACAGTTTCCATCTGTACTGGAGTAGCCTTCTTCACTGAACGTATTCCCTGTTTCAGAGCAAAGGAGACATCCATAAAATTTCCACTTGCCCCTGAGTCGATCATAGCAGAGCTAGACACCCAAGCTGAGTCAACCCAGAGTTTGATGGAAAGAAAGCAATGAGAATTGTTTTTCTTACAACTCAGCTGGGACACCGCTGAGGAAACTTGAAAATGGCAGCGTTTACACAGTCAATGTCCTCAGAGGTAACGGAGTTTAAGTCCGAGAAATCAAGATCTGTTGCTGCAGATCTCTCTGGAGCCTGAGGCTCGGACCTGACAGATCCCCTCTCGCAACACTCACAATGAATGAGTGCTGCAGTAGTCTTACGAGAACGGCTGGGGCAGTTTATAATGAAGTGCCCTGACTTACCACAATAGAAACATAGATTCTCCTTAAAACGATGTTCCTTGCGTGCATCACTAACCCATCGTTGTAAAGAGTCTACCTGCATGGGTTCAGGTTCAGGTTCCCGTGTAATCCTACTCAAAGGTTCCTTAGCTGGAGAGGAAGGTAGGAAAAGGTTAGTACGATTGCTTTCGAACCATCTCTCTTGCCTGCGTTCAGTCAGACGAGTATCAATACGGATGCAGTAGTTAATAAAGTCACCTAACGCAGTGGGAGGGTCGGCACGAGCAAGTTCATCCTTAATCAGTGGAGATAACCCCTTTCGAAAAATAGATTTTTTGGCGGAACTGTCCCAGGTGGTATCAAGGGCCCATCTCCTGAAATCCAAGGCATATTCAGCTACCGAGTGCTTACCTTGGCGCAAAGCTAACATGGCTGCTTCAGCTGTTGCACCTCGATTGGGGTCATCAAACACCTGCCCCATGGCTGAAATAAAATCATCAAGGTGATTCAAACAATCATCCTCAGTCTCAATCAGAGGGTTTGCCCACATTAAAGCCTTGTTGGTAAGCAACATAATTATAGTAAGCACCTTAGATCGTTCAGTGGGAAATTGTGAAGCATGTGCAGAAAAAAAAAGATTGCATTGATTAATAAATCCCCTGAATTTCTCACGTTCACCGCCAAAACGAAAAGGGGGCAACTTGGGAATCCCAGCACTCGGGGCTACGGCAGGAGCTTGGACTCGCCCCTCTAGAACCTCAATCCTGGCTCGCAAATCCTGGGTAGTCTGTCCAACCACTTGCAAATTGTGATTATTGAGGTCCTGTAGATTTGTAAAACGGGTCTTTATATTCTGCAAATCTGCAAGGATATTATCAGTCACTCCGCAAAGTTCCTTTATGCGGGCCTCCATTTTCCAGATCTTTTAAGACAGGATTACTGGAAGAAGAGGAGAGAAAAAAAAAACAATAGTGTTCACCTGTGGCAACACTGCAGAGAGAAAAAAAAATTAAGGGAACTGCTCACCTGGAATGGTTGTGAGAAGTCACAACCACTATCATCACAGAAAGTTTCAACCAGACATCTGATATCCAGAGTTACAGCAGACAAAAAAGAGAAAAGAAAGGAAAAAAAAAAAAACAATAGTGTTTACCTGTGGTAACACTGCAAAAAGAAAAAACTTAAGGGAGTTGCTCACCTGGAATGGTTGTGAGAAGTCACAACCACTGTCATCACAGAAAGTACAACCGGACGTCTGATATCCACAGTACAGCAGACACAGCCTTCCAGACCCAGCAGACACTAACGTTTTGGCTTCAGAATCTTGTAATGTATGTAGTACAGTTCATATAGCGTCTTGTGCTTGGGTGCGATGAAAACACAGGAGTCACAGGTTTGATATAGAAAAGTCCTGTATTACTTCATACAAGTTGGCAGAAATAGTCACACAGTTTGCAGACACAGAAACAGGAGACACAGCAGGCCAGAGTAATCCAAGCTCAGCAATCACTCTCCAATACAGATTCAGGATCTTCTTCTCTGTTACCGTAAGTCCATGCAAACGTGGGTCTTTCAAAGAGCAGGCTTCAGAGTCCACAAGTGCTTCAGAGTTCCTCAGTAGGAATAGCTGGAGTACAAGGTCCAAGGCTTACAGGAGTCAAGTCACAGGTTCACTGCAGGCTAGATTCTGAAGCACTGATTGCTCAGCTGTGGCTGCTTAAGAAGCAAAGGAGAGAATCAGGGCGGGAACATGCAAGCTGGAAACTCCATTTTGACTGAGGGCAAGATAGCTGCAGCAAGACAGAAAGTAAAATGGCTGACGAACAAACTGAGTTTCAGGAATATATACATAGAACCTTACACTTAGGGTTAGAACTAGGGTTAGGGTTAGCATTAGGGTTAGAATTAGGGTTAAGGTTAGAATTAGGGTTAGGGTTGGAATTTGGGTTAGGGTTGGAATTAGGGTTAGGGTTGGAATTAGGGTTAGGCTTGTGGTTAGGTTTATGGTTAGAGTTGGGATTAGGGTTAGGGGTGTGTTGGGGTTAGGGTTATGGTTAGGGTTTGTATTAGGGTTAGGTGTGTGTAGGGGTTAGGGTTGGGGTTAGGGGTGTGTTGTGGTTAGGTTTGGAGTTAGAATTGAGGGGTTTCCACTATTTAGGCACATAAGGGGATCTCCATACGCGACATGGCGCCACCATTGATTCCTGCAAATTTTGCTTTCAAAAAGTCACAGTGCTCCCTTAATTCCAAGCCCCGACGTATGCCCAAACAGTGGTTTATCCCCACATATGGGGTATCAGCGTACTCGGGAAAAATTGCACAACAACTTTGGGGGTTCTAATTTTTCCTCCTAACATTAGGAAAAAAAAATTGGGACTAAAAAATTATTTTTGTGGAAAAAAAATGATTTTATATTTTCATGGCTCTGCGTTATAAACTTCTGTGAAGGACTTGGAGATTAAAAGTGCTTACCACACATCTATAGGAGTTCCTTGGGGGATCTAGTTTCCAAAATGGGGTCACTTGTGGGGAGTTTCTACTGTTTAGGCACATCAGGGACTCTGCAAACGTAACATGACGCCCGAAGACCATTCCATCAAGTGGGCATTTCAAAACGTCACTACTTCCCATCCGAACCCCAACGTGTGCCCATACAGTAGTTTTCTCCCACATATGGGATAGCAGCATACTCAGGACAAATTGGACAACAACTTTTGGGGTCTAATTTCTCATGTTACCCTTGGGAAAATTAAAAAATTGGGGACTAAAAGATCCTGATTGTGGAAAAAATGATTTTTTTTATTTTCATGCCGGGCATTATAAACTTCTGTGTAGCCCTTGGGGGTTCAAAGTGCTCACCACACATCTAGATAAGTTCTTTGCGGGGCTAGTTTCCAAAATGGGGTCACTTGTGGGGAGTTTCTACTGTTTAGGCACATCAGGGGCTCTGCAAACGTAACAAGATGCCCGCAGACCATTCCATCAAGTCGGCATTTCAAAGCGTCACTACACCCTTCCGAGCCCTGACGTGTGCCCAAACAGTGGTTTCCCCCCCACATATGGGGTACTAGCATACTCAGGACAAACTGGACAACAACTTTTGGGTTCCAATTTCTCTGTAACCATTGTGAAATTAAAAAATAGTGGGCTAAAAAAATCATTTTTTGAGAAAAAAAAATGATTTTTAATTTTCACGGCTCTGCGTTATAAACTTCTGTGAAGCACCTGGGGGTTCAAAGTGCTCACTATTCATCTAGATAAGTTCCTTAGGGGGTCTAGTTTCCAAAATGGGGTCACTTGTGGGGGAGCTCTGTTTAGGCACACAGAGACTCTCCAAATGCGACATGGCAACCGCTAAATATTCCAGCATATTTTCCATTCAAAAAGTCAAATGGCGCTCCTTCCCTTCTGAGCCCTGCCGTGTGCCCAAACAGTGGTTTATGACCACATAAGAGATATCTGTGTACTCAGGAGAAATTGCCCAACAAATTTTAGGATAAAATTTATACTGTTGCCCATGTGAAAATGAAAAAAACTGAGGCTAAAAGAAAATTTTTGTGAAAAAAAGTACTTTCTTTTTTTTACGGATCAATTTGTGAAGCACTTGGGGGTTCAAAGTGCTCACTATGCATCTAGATAAGTTCCTTAGGGGGTCTAGTTTCCAAAATGGGGTCACTTGTGGGGGAGCTCCAATGTTTAGGCACACAGAGACTCTCCAAATGCGACATGGCAACCGCTAAATATTCCAGCATATTTTCCATTCAAAAAGTTAAATGGCGCTCCTTCCCTTCTGAGCCCTGCCGTGCGCCCAAACAGTGGTTTATGACCACATATGAGGTATCTGTGTACTCAGGAGAAATTGCCCAACAAATTTTAGGATAAAATGTATACTGTTGCCCATGTGAAAATGTAAAAACTGAGGCTAAAAGAAAATTTTTGTGAAAAAAAAGTACTTTCTTTTTTTTACAGATCAATTTGTGAAGCACCTGGGGTTCAAAGTGATCACTATGCATCTAGATAAGTTCCTTAGGGGGTCTAGTTTCCAAAATTGGGTCACTTGTGGGGGAGCTCCAATGTTTAGACACACAGGGACTCTCCAAATGCAACATGGCAACAGCTAAATATTCCAGCATATTTTCCATTCAAAAAGTCAAATGGCGCTCCTTCCCTTCTGAGCCCTGCCGTGCGCCCATACAGTGGTTTATGACCACATATGAGGTATCTGTGTACTCAGGAGAAATTGCACAACAAATTTTAGGATCCATTTTATCCTGTTGCCCATGTAAAAATGAAAAAATTGATGCTTAAAGAAAATTTTTGTTGGAAAAATTAAAATGTCCATTTTTTCCTTCCACGTTGCTTTAGTTCCTGCGAAGCACCTGAAGGATTAATAATCTTCTTGAATGTAGTTTTGAGTAGCTTGAGGGGTGCAGTTTTTATAAAGGTGTCACTTTTGGGTATTTTCTGCCATATAGACCCCTCAAAGTGACTTCAAATGTGAGGTGGTCCCTAAAAAAAATGGTTTTGTAAATTTTGCTGTAAAAATGAGAAATCGCTGGTCAACTTTTAACCCTTATAACTTTATAACAAAAAAAAATGTTGTTCCCAAAATTGTGCTGATGTAAAGTAGACATGTGGGAAATGTTAGTTATTAACTATTTTGTGTCACATAACTCTCTGGTTTAACAGAATAAAAATTAAAAATTTGAAAATTACAAAATTTTCAAAATTTTCGCCAAATTTCCATTTTTTTCACAAATAAACGCAAAAATTATCGACCTAAATTTACCACTAACATGAAGCCCAATATGTCACGAAAAAACAGTCTCAGAATCGCTAGGATCCTTTGAAGCGTTCCTGAGTTATTACCTCATAAAGGGACACTGGTCAGAATTGCAAAAAATGGCAAGGTCTTTAAGGTCAAAATAGGCTGGGTCATGAAGGGGTTAATTGCTGGAGTCCCCTCTGCTTCTGTCATTTCAGCTCCAGATCCACAGGTCTTACAAACGACTCCAGATTCAATGTCCATTCCTAGCAGTTCAACTTTACTCATCAACAGTGTTTTCATTACAGTGCAGCACAGTGTGTACATAGTGACCTTCCTAGGGCTTTCCCTGTTTTCTTGGCAATCCTTGCTCTTCCAAGCAATCCCTGTATCGCTGGACAATCCCTGTCCCGTCCTGGCAATCGCTGCCTCACTGGACAATTCTTGTCCTTTCCTGGCAATCCCTGCCTCGCTGGACAATCCCTGTCCCATCCTGTGACGCCAGTGCCTTTAGGTCCACAAGCTTCCTCCTATTCCCCTTGTCTGGTTTCAAAAGGATATGGTTAAAGGCTTGCCATCTCAGCTCCGCCGAATCCTGTCCGTAGGCCCCAGATCCTCTTTGGAATTGTTACCGTTTAAGTTGGTGACCGGCTGCACACCACTTAGCCTGGGGTCTCTTTTTGCCGAAGCAACCTTACCCCCACGGCTATCAGACTGTCCTCTTTTTACTGCTGCATCAATACTGCCCTCTAACCAGGATGTCCTATCACTATATCCTACTGCTCTACACTACACCCATCTGTAACTCTCCCAGCCTGGAAAACCCCTTATACTAACTATGCTATCCTAACACACTCATTCCCTACCTCTAGTGTGCCCCCACTATTCTAGTCCCACTATTGTCCTATGAAATCCCTAATCTTATACACAACACATGTCAAGGGAATACACATTGCAGCAACATTACATAAACACATTAACAGTCACAAACACTATGAAACTGCACACATTTAAAATGAATACTGTCCAAAGAGAGGGATGCATATGGCGGCCTCTGTCACCTCCTTACATGCAGCCAACAGAAACGTCAAGGTAGATGCCCTTTCTAGGACCTTTCTACCTCCTGACCAAGAGGAAGAACCCATGGATACTATTGAACCGTCAAGAATGGTGACTGTTGCTCCTGTGAACTTGTCTCCATTTCCTCCCAAGAAGACTTTAGTGCCAGAATCGGATAAGTGAGTTCTGCAGTGGGGACACTCTTCTAATTTGGTTAGTCATGCCAGGCAGAGGAAGACTACTAAATCTAATTTCTCATCATCATTGGTGGTCTATGATGAGAAAGGATATTCTGAAGTATGTTTCTGCCTGCCCTTCCTATGCTCATAACAAGACCACTAAGCATTTTGCGTTCAGGCATCTTCTTCTGCTTCCTGTTCCTTCATCTCCCTGGCAGCACATTGCAAGATACTTTATTACAGACCTGACTGTGTCCTCTAATTGCTCTGTCATCTGGTTCATGGTAGACCACTTTTTGAAAATTATTATTATTATTATTATTATTATACATTTATATAGCGCCATTTATTCCATGGCGCTTTACATATGAAAAGGTAAAAATATAGACAGATACAATAAACATGTGCTAGACAAGGGACACACAAGTACAGAAGGAGAGAGGACCCTGCCCGCGAGGGCTCACAGTCTACAGGGATGGGTGAGAATACACTAGGAGAGGGTAGAGCTGGTCGTGCGATGGTTCAGTAGACTGAGGATCATTGCAGGTTGTAGGCTTGTCGGAACAGGTGGGTCTTCAGGTTTTTCTTGAAGGTCTCCGTTGTTGGTGAAAGTCTGATGTTTTGCGGCAGGGAGTTCCAGAGTATGGGGGAAGCCCGGGAGAAGTCTTGTATGCGGTTGTGGGAAGAAGAGATGAGGGGGGAGTCGAGAAGGAGATCTTGAGAGGATCGAAGGTTGCGTGTAGGTAGGTAGCGGGAGACCATGTCACAGATGTATGGAGGAGAAAGGTTGTGGATGGCTTTGTATGTCATGGTTAAGGTTTTGAACTGGAGCCTCTGGGCAATAGGAAGCCAGTGAAGGGCCTGGCATAGTGGGGAGGCTGGGGAATAGCGGGAAGACAGGTGGATTAGTCGTGCAGCAGAGTGTAGGATGGACTGGAGTGGTGCCAGAGTGCTAGAGGGGAGGCCAGACAGTAGGAGGTTGCAGTAGTCGAGGCGGGAGATGATAAGGGCGTGCACTAGTGTTTTTGTGGTTTCATGGTTGAGGAATGAGCGGATCCGGGAAATATTTTTGAGTTTGAGGCGGCAGGAGGTGGCGAGGGCTTGGATATGTGGTTTGAAAGAGAGGGCAGAGTCGATGATCACCCCAAGGCACCGAGCATGTGGGACTGGGGAAAGCGAGCAGCCATTGACATTGATGGATAGGCCTGGTGGAGGGGTAGAATGAGGTGGGGGAAAGATGATGAATTCTGTTTTGTCCATGTTCAGTTTGAGAAAGCGAGCAGAAAAGAAGGCTGAGATAGCAGACAGACACTGTGGGATTTTGGTCAGTAGGGAGGTGAGGTCAGGTCCAGATAGGTAGATCTGCGTGTCATCGGCGTAGAGGTGATACTGCAAGCCATGGGATTCTATGAGCTGTCCCAGGCCGAAGGTGTAGATGGAGAAGAGTAGGGGTCCTAGGACTGAGCCTTGGGGAACACCGACAGACAGGGGGCGAGGTGAGGAGGTGGTGTGTGAGAGGGAGACACTAAAAGTTCGGTCTGTTAGGTATGATGAGATCCAGGATAGGGCCAAGTCTGTGATGCCAAGAGATGAGAGAATCTGTAGGAGGAGGGAATGGTCTACGGTGTCAAAGGCAGAAGACAGGTCCAGGAGAAGGAGGACAGAGTAGTGTCGCTTGCTCTTGGCAGTTAGTAGGTCGTTGGTGACTTTAGTTAGGGCAGTTTCAGTTGAGTGATGCGGTCGAAAGCCTGATTGTAACCGGTCAAAGAGGGAGCAGGAGGAAAGGTGGGAGGACAGTTCAAGATATACATGCTGTTCCAGTAGTTTTGAGGCGAAGGGGAGAAGAGATATCGGGCGATAGCTAGACGCTGAGGATGGGTCGAGGGAGGGCTTTTTGAGGATCGGGGTGATTGAGGCATGTTTGAAGGATGAAGGAAAGACACCATTTGTAAGTGAAAGGTTGAAGAGGTGTGTGAGAGTAGGGATGAAGACTGTGGCAAGGTTAGGGATGAGGTGGGACGGGAGTGGGTCAAGCGCGCAAGTGGTGAGGTGTGATCTTGACAGGAGAGTGGAGAGCTGATCTTCTGTCATGGTGGTGAAGCTGGTTTTGGAAGAACAGGGCTGAGTGGCTAAGAGGGGCATTGGGGGCTGCGGGCCAAAGCCTTCTCTGATAGTATCAATCTTTTGCTTAAAGAAGGAGGCAAAGTCTTCGGCAGAAATGAGAGGAGAGGGAGGAGGTGCTGTGGGATGGAGTAGAGAATTGAAAGTGTTGAAGAGCTGTTTAGGGTTGTGAGACAGGGAGGATATGAGAGATGCAAAGTAAGTTTGTTTTGCGGCAGAGAGCGTGGACTTGAAGCTGGCAAGGGACTGCTTGTATGCGTTGAAGTGCTCGATGGAGTGGGTTCTCTTCCATCTCCGCTCGGTAACCTGGAAGCCCGTCTCAGTTCTTTGGTCAGGCCGGTCAGCCAGGGCTGCCTGTTGATTGTACGAGTTTTGCTCTGCATGAGGGGGGCGGCCGAATCAAGTGTGGTTTTTATTGTGGTGTTATAAAATGTGGCAGCAGCATCTGTGTCATTAAGTGAGGCTATGTCTGTGAGAGGGAGGAGGGACTCAGAGAGCGATTGTAAATTGAGGTGTTTGAGATTTCTGCGAGGGTGGGTGAGTTTGTGGAGTGGGGGATGCGTACTAACAGAGGAGAGGAAAGAGAATGTCAGTAGGTTGTGGTCAGACAGGGGGAGTGGGGAGTTAGTGAGATTAGTGAGGGAACAGAGATGGGTGAAGATAAGGTCCAGCGTGTGACCGCCTTTGTGAGTGGCCACAGAGGACCATTGAGTGAGGCCAAGGGAAGCTGTGAGCGAAAGAAGTTTAGAGGTAGCCGGGGTGGAAGTGTCAATGGGGATGTTGAAATCGCCCATGATGATGGTGGGGATGTCAGCAGAGAGGAAATGGAGTAGCCAGGTGGTGAAGTGGTCGAGAAAGGTGGAGATGGCTAGTTCCGGGGGGCGGTAAATGACAGCCAGTTGGAGGTTGGAGGGGGAATAGATGCGGACGGAGTGCACTTCGAACGAGGGAATAGCAGCGGAGGGTGGAATTTAAATAGGGGTAAAGGAGCAGGTATCAGACAGGAGTAAGCCAACTCCTCCACCACGTTTGTTGCTGGGGCGAGGGGTGTGAGAAAGATGAAATCCGCCATAGGAGAGCGCAGCTGGAGAGGCTGTGTCAGAGGGGGTGAGCCAGGTTTCAGTGATGGCAAGGAAGGAGAGTTTGTTGGTGATAAAGAGGTCGTGGACAAATGACAGTTTATTGCAGACGGAGCGTGCGTTCCATAGTGCTCCGGGTAGGGGGACTGGGGGAGGGGGGTGTGGATGGATAGGTATGAGGTTGACAGGGTTGCAAAAATGTGTGGAAGATCGTGGCAGGGTGTTAGAAATGAGTGTGGGGATGTGATGAGGAGGGCCAGGATTTGGGGATACATCGCCAGCGATGAGGAGTAGCAGACAGAGCGTTAGAAGGTGAGAGCAGGATAAGCCATGGTGTGGCCGTGTGTGTCTTGGTGAAAAGGATTGTATGTGGAGGAACAGTTCTGTGGGAAAGGTGAGATGGCTGGGGAGAATGGAGGGGGAAATGACTAATTCCTTACTAGGTGGGGGGATTACAGGGGATAGGAAGAAAGAAAGGAGGATGGGGGTGAAAGTGATAAGAAAATGAAACATAGTGGTTTTAAATTATGTTACCTTGCAGCCAAATTCCAGTCAAATTCTAGTCTAATTCACAGTAGTGTAATTAGAAATCTGTAATTTGAAATATGGGATTTGAAATATGTGGAGCAGACTACGTCTGGAGCAGACCCATTGCACTGAATAAATAATGCAGCTAAGGGCAATCAGGTGTGATTGGGAAGTGGGCTGGGACTGCTCAGGCCAAATGCACAGAGTTAAGGAAAGGTCATAAAAGGGGGTAGGTGTTACACAGACCACTCAGATGTGTGGTGAAGATAAGAAGTATGGAGTACAATTATGTGCACAGGAAGATGGGTGAGCAAATCATACCATTAACAAAGCAATATACATGATGCATTCAGGAGCATAGAAAAGCTGGGGTTTTCATACCATTAACAAAGCAATATACATGATGCATTCAGGAGCATAGAAAAGCTGGGGTTTTCATACCATTAACAAAGCAATATACATGATGCATTCAGGAGCATAGAAAAGCTGGGGTTTTCATACCATTAACAAAGCAATATACATGATGCATTCAGGAGCATAGAAAAGCTGGGGTTTTCATACCATTAACAAAGCAATATACATGATGCATTCAGGAGCATAGAAAAGCTGGGGTTTTCATACCTGTGGGAACAGAATAACATCTCAGTCACAAGGTGATGATGACAATGCTGTAGGATTGATGTGTGGCCAAATGCATTCTAGAATTCTAGTCTAATTCACAGTAGTGTAATTAGAAATCTGTAATTTGAAATATGGGATTTGAAATATGTGGAGCAGACTAATGGCTCACTTTATTCCACTGCCTAGTATTCCGTCTGGTGCCAAGGTCGCTGAGAGGTTTATACAGCACATCTTCCATCATCATGGCTTTCCTTTTCACATTGGGTCTGACAGGAACATTCAGTTCACTTCCAGGCTCTGGAGAGCTATATGTAAAGTGTTAAAAGTGAACTTGGACTATTCATCTGCATACCATCCCCAGTCCAATGGTTAGGTGGAGAGAGTCAACCAAATCCTATCCAACTTTCCGCATCATTTCACGAATGTACACCATGATGACTGGGTCAAGCTGTTGCCTTGGGCAGAATTCTCTTATATTAATCATGTAAGTGAATCCTCTGCAAAGGCACCATTCTTCATCTTTTATTGTCACCAGCCTGGTATTCACCTTCCAGTGTCGGACGTTTTTGCATTCCTGTAGCTGATGTTCTCTCTGAATAATTCTCCAAGATCAGGAGGGATACCAAACCTACTCTGGAATAGTCCTCCGATCGGAAGAAGAGGCACGTCGACAAGAGACACTTGGATCCACAACCCTTCCAACCAGGAGATAAGGTGTGTCTCTCTTCAAAATACATCCTCAATAAAATGCTGTCTCACAAGTTAGGTCCCCGATTCATCGGTCCGTTTGAGATCTTTAGAAAGATCAATGCAGTATCTTATAAATTGAAGCTCACAGCTTCTTTGCATGTGCCTAACTCCTTCCATGTTTCCCTTCTCAAGTCAGTTGTTTTAAGTCTATTATTCAAAGATATGGGTGCCACTCCTGCCCCAATCAACTCTTAGGATGTCTTTGTGGGAAAGAGCATCTTGGCCATGAAGAGAGTGA
This sequence comes from Oophaga sylvatica, assembly GCA_033576555.1. NCBI lineage: Eukaryota > Metazoa > Chordata > Amphibia > Anura > Dendrobatidae > Oophaga > Oophaga sylvatica. The sequence goes on along the minus strand of JARQOD010000005.1, from coordinate 204,190,873 downwards.
GAAGAAAGACCTTTTTTTCTTGTGAATTCAAAGGAGTTCAGTCTCAAAGAAAGATCGTAGTAATCCAAGGAGAATATCCATACTCCACTTTATCTAGCAAGATTCCTTGCAGGCTTGAAGAAGATGGGGGAAAAGGAGGGGTACTGTAAGTCAACGTCCCTGTATGCATCTGTACCTGCCTCCTGGCAGGGACATCGACTTACTCGCCACTTAGGCCACCAGGTCATGTCCCCTGTTCTGGCTCCCGCTCACTAGTTTTGGTGAAAGTCAGACTGCACTCTTTGCATTTTGCATAGCATGCTTGTGTGTGCACTGCTGGTCTCTTAAAGAGACAGAGTGTACAATGTCTGAAACCCCACCTGCGGTACCTGAGGCTGAAACCGCTCCGGCGGTACATGAACCAGTACCTGTGCTTACTGCACTGTTCCGTCTGTACCAGCACTACTATCCATTCCATCATTATCCGGCCCCACCTTGGTCTCCGAGTGTGTGTCTACTGTCCTGAACCTTGGGGTCAGCTGCCATGGTACCCAGGATAAAGACCTATGACAGGTAATATGATGGCGGAATAAATTTCAACACTTGAAATGCATCCCCTGGCCTGGATGCTGTTTGTTTGTCTTGATGCTGCTAATACTCCAAATGGGTTCCTTGTAATTTTAAACGAGAATCCAACTTAGTGAGTGCTGTCAACCTTTCCTATCTGTCTACGACACCAGAATCTGTCCTGGAGTAGAACCTGGCATCCACCTTTGGCCCAAGTCTAACCACATGGGCTCTAATGAAAACCCAGCTTGTTGTCTAGTTATGCCCCTATAGGCTGTCCCTGGTCTGTGGTGCAGTGGGTCCACTATCCACGTGTGTTAAAATTTCTATGCAGCTGTCACTCTCGGGTCAGGAGAGCCTCCGGACAGTCTGAGCATTGAGTTCTGATCTTGGTCCAATTTATACAGATGTCTGACTGCGCCCTTAAACAGATAATATAATAACAATGCCAATTGGTGGGAAATTATATGATGTGACCTTACCAATGCCTTATCCTAATATGTAAATTGTCTACCTGTAGGGTCTACCTGTAGGGTCTACAGACCTTACCAATACCTTATCCTAATATGTAAATTGTCTACCTGTAGGATCTACAGATGTTTTGGAGCTACATTAAGGAAGACAAATACAATATATATAGTACATTATACAAAACATCACCAATGGCTCAATACACATATTACTAAAGCACATAGAATTCATAAACATAACAAAAATAAAGTCAATATCACATATAAATATAATAAAGCTGTTGTGAATGTTGTTGTTGTTCGATATCAGCAACTTCCAGGGATAAAGACTGCAGTTGTGCAGCCAAGGCATTTACTGGAACCATGATGACGCTTCAGAATACACTAGTGAGCTGGCAGTAATGTTATGAATGTGTTCACACTCTCACCAGAGAAATTCTGCATCTACACCCAACTGGTACCTGTACAGACTAGAAAGGCCCAAGACTAGGGTTGAGCGATACTTTCCGATATCCAAAAGTATCGGAATCGGAATGGTATCGCCGATACCATTAAAATATCGGCGATACCCGATACCGATACCGGAAGTCCATGTAAGTCTATGGGAACAAAATATCGGAATTAAAAAAAACCCATTCTTGCCTTGTTGGTTAATTGTACATGAAGGAAAACAACAAAGAGTAATGTAGAATGTATTGGGGAAGGTTGAGGAGACATTAAAGGCATAGATGTTTAACCCAATCAAATGGAATAGCATATATATATATTTTTTTTTTAAAGATGTTCGGATTGACGAATAAATTGACAATGTTGTTAACGTTTTTTCTATTTTGGCAAATATGTATATTTCACAACTTCCATGCTCTTCACCTTTTTAACTTTTCACACACTTTCTCCTTCATAATCTTCAGCAGCATCATCTTTTTCATCAAATTATTCTTCATCTTCACCTTCTTTATCTTCTTCTTAAACTTCTTGCTATTCATCTTTTTGTTAACATTACTCATATTCTTCTTATTAAACTATTATTCTTATTCATATTGTACTTCATCTTCTTCATCATATTCTTATTTGTGACAGAGAATCCTGTACTTGTAATCTGTCAAAGTATGAATTTTTCATCCTTCCGTTCTTGCTGTCACAAAAGATTTAAATTACAACAGTATTTGTCCGTGTTCAGTTTAGCCTGCAGCAGCAGGCATTTTCCAGGGGCACCACGAGGAGGAACGGACTCACCCCCATACACTGCTTAATCTTCTTCTGCTTAGAATTTAGAGCATATATTTTGCTCTTCATTTTGGTCTTATACTTCATGTTCTTCTGCTTTTTGATCTTCTGCTTATTGTTCTTAAGTCTCTTGTTCTGTATCTTGCAGTTTGTCTTAACCTTCTTAGTCCTGTTTGGTAATCTTTTATTTCTTCTTTGTGATGGTGTTTAGGCTGGTTGGCTTGATGCTCGTCGTCCTTGTGGTCGTCATCTTCTTCGGGGTGGTCATCAGGGTCGTAGTCTTCATTGTTGGAGATCCAGAGTGATTACCCAAAAAAGCATTGAAAAAATCTTCAATTTGTAAATGTAGCAGAAGGTACAAGAGTCAATGCAAGTAACGAGGACCAGCTGACTGTGCTGGAACCCGGAGGGGCAGCAGAAGGAAAAGAGCCAATGGCACAACCGAGGACCAGCTGACGTTACTGGGACACGGTTACTAAGCAGGAGGTACCTGTGCTCCAAAGCACTACCAAGGACCAGCAGACGTTGCTGGAACTCGGATACCGAGATGGAGGCACCTAGGCCAAAGGCACTGCGGAGAACCAGCTGACGGTACTGGAACCCGGACGGGTAGCAGAAGGTACCCATGGAAATTTAAGATGACAGGCCGCGAGCCGGCCGCAGTTACCGAATCCCACAGTACTACAGTGGGTGATTGTCCTATTGTCACAACGGAAACAGCCTTTATTTGCATATCCCGCAGCACACATAGGAAGCACCTAAACTCCAAGCACCATAGAGTCGGCTAACCCAACCGCAACACGACAGGACAACTTATTGGAGGCTAAGTGACGTTTACACTGAGAGGAAACAGATGGCGTGCTGTAACCAGTCTGGGCAGGAGTGAGTACCCGTGCCAATGACACTTCCGAGCAACAACTGGCGGTGTTGTAGCCCAGGGATGAGAAGAGAACATGGTGGAGGCAGCAGGACTTTTTGCCGTTCACACAGCAGGGGAACAGCTGACATTACTGAACCCCAGTAACACAGGAGCAAGTGTAGACTGTGCTAACAGCACTTCCGAGCTACAACTGGCGGTGTTGTAGCCCAGGGATGAGAAGAGAACAGGGTGGAGGCAGCAGGACTTTTTGCCGTTCACACAGCAGGGGAACAGCTGACATTACTGAACCCCAGTAACACAGGAGCAAGTGTTCACTGTGCTAACAGCACTTCCGAGCTACAACTGGCGGTGTTGTAGCCCAGGGATGAGAAGAGAACAGGGTGGAGGCAGCAGGACTTTTTGCCGTTCACACAGCAGGGGAACAGCTGACATTACTGAACCCCAGTAACACAGGAGCAAGTGTTCACTGTGCTAACAGCACTTCCGAGCAACAACTGGCGGTGTTGTAGCCCAGGGATGAGAAGAGAACAGGGTGGAGGCAGCAGGACTTTTTGCCGTTCACACAGCAGGGGAACAGCTGACATTACTGAACCCCAGTAACACAGGAGCAAGTGTTCACTGTGCTAACAGCACTTCCGAGCAACAACTGGCGGTGTTGTAGCCCAGGGATGAGAAGAGAACAGGGTGGAGGCAGCAGGACTTTTTGCCGTTCACACAGCAGGGGAACAGCTGACATTACTGAACCCCAGTAACACAGGAGCAAGTGTAGACTGTGCTAACAGCACTTCCGAGCTACAACTGGCGGTGTTGTAGCCCAGGGATGAGAAGAGAACAGGGTGGAGGCAGCAGGACTTTTTGCCGTTCACACAGCAGGGGAACAGCTGACATTACTGAACCCCAGTAACACAGGAGCAAGTGTTCACTGTGCTAACAGCACTTCCGAGCAACAACTGGCGGTGTTGTAGCCCAGGGATGAGAAGGGAACAGGGTGGAGGCAGCAGGACTTTTTGCCTTTCACACAGCAGGGGAACAGCTGACATTACTGAACCCCAGTAACACAGGAGCAAGTGTAGACTGTGCTAACAGCACTTCTGAGCTACAACTGGTGGTGTTGTAGCCCAGGGATGAGAAGAGAACAGGGTGGAGGCAGCAGGACTTTTTGCCGTTCACACAGCAGGGGAACAGCTGACATTACTGAACCCCAGTAACACAGGAGCAAGTGTTCACTGTGCTAACAGCACTTCCGAGCAACAACTGGCGGTGTTGTAGCCCAGGGATGAGAAGAGAACAGGGTGGAGGCAGCAGGACTTTTTGCCGTTCACACAGCAGGGGAACAGCTGACATTACTGAACCCCAGTAACACAGGAGCAAGTGTTCACTGTGCTAACAGCACTTCCGAGCAACAATTGGCGGTGTTGTAGCCCAGGGATGAGAAGAGAACATGGTGGAGGCAGCAGGACTTTTTGTCGTTCACACAGCAGGGGAACAGCTGACATTACTGAACCCCAGTAACACAGGAGCAAGTGTTCACTGTGCTAACAGCACTTCCGAGCAACAACTGGCGGTGTTGTAGCCCAGGGATGAGAAGAGAACAGGGTGGAGGCAGCAGGACTTTTTGCCGTTCACACAGCAGGGGAACAGCTGACATTACTGAACCCCAGTAACACAGGAGCAAGTGTTCACTGTGCTAACAGCACTTCTGAGCAACAACTGGCGGTGTTGTAGCCCAGGGATGAGAAGAGAACATGGTGGAGGCAGCAGGACTTTTTGCCGTTCACACAGCAGGGAACAGCTGACATTACTGAACCCCAGTAACACAGGAGCAAGTGTTCACTGTGCTAACAGCACTTCCGAGCAACAACTGGCGGTGTTGTAGCCCAGGGTCAAGGAGGATGTTTAAATACTATATCAAGTATTTTCCTTGTTACGTGTCAATTAAAAATGTCTATACTCCAAACAAGAGAAATATAAACTTTAGTACCATAAGATGATGATTTAACTTAAAAAAATATATGTAAATTAAAAATTTACAAACATAAACGCATACATTAACATGTTGAAAAGCAATGCAAACCACAATTAAAATAGGTTAAATAATCTGCTATACGGTTTAAAATAAAAGCATACAAGTACACATCAGAATCCATTAATGATGGGTAAGTAACAGTATGTACACCATTTTTATTGTGTAGACAATGAATGGCTGACTTAAAAAACATAATCAGCATTACAAGTTTTCTTTGACATTCATAAAACTTTACATTTGGTGAATAATATAACTACAATTTTTTAAAAAATATCTAAAATTTCCATCATGTAATACTGATAATATGTGCCAATCATTTATATTAACAAAACGAAAATTTAAAAAGTGCATAGTGCAGAGTGAAAACAGATATTTATGCCTGACTGTGGACTTGCAAGCATGACAACGGATAGATAAGGTATATATAGATGAGACTGCATAGCCACAGATGGTGAATGGCGATGTAATACTGTACCTCAATAAAGTGTGCGTTACTACTACATCCTTTTTTTTATCTAGCTTTATAAAAGGTTACGTGCATGTATGGTTGCGCCTCTGTTTGGACGCACAGACTGGCTTCCTGCTGTGACGCGTTGGGTATTGGAGCGTCTGTACGTCTTATGACGCAGACTAACATTCACGGTGCGCATCGTTCATCATCGCAAGCGTACCGACAACACAAAGGCGTTGTCATGACTGCTTTACTCAGTAAACATGCACCTATGATGAAACATACACACATGTGCCCTATTACATAACAAGCTACAAGAAAAACGAGTGTGAAGTGTGACACAGCTGTTTTGTTAAGGTACAGTATTATATCGACATTGTACAGATGTCGCTATTCAGTCTGATAAATATATATCATTCACGTATTCTATCAGTTGTCGTTCTTTCAGCACCACTTACAGGTATATATTTGCTATTGTGACTATGCACTATTGACTTACAAGGTAATGCATGATTTTGTAAGCGATTATCATGTTTACATGAAGGACCTTTATGATATGGGCTGTTAACTTTCTAATCAATATGTTTTTTTAAATGACACAAATATAAGTAATGTTGAAGAGGACTATTCTACATGCATTGTTTGCACAATATTACAGTGTACATCACGTCCTTAATCAACATTGGATTATATATTTACTTGTATGCTTTATTTCAAAGGCAAGAACTGAAGTATAACCTTCGCACTGCAGCAGTTGTCAAAGTTCAAACCCACATATGCACTTCCAACATTGCAGCATTGGAGTCATCATGATGTGAGTTGGATTTGTCTAAGCTATGGAGTGACAAGGTTGACCATCAGTATCCTATAGCATAAGTAGGATTTGTGTTTGCATTTGTTTTCGACATTGCATATCTGTATAATATGTCACATTATTTTGTTACAGATTTGTGACAAAGACTAATCATTTTATGGTTTGAAAGTTGACGTTTCAAATGTTTACAGCTTAGAAATCAGGGTGTAGCCTCATATCTATGTGTAGCACTAGACACTTTGAGATGTCAGGTTTTTTTCACCATGATTAGGTAGCTAGCAGTAATTTTTGCCGGACACACAGCAGGGGAACAGCAGGCGTTACTGAACCCCACAAACACATCAGCGATTGTTTTCATCTGTGCATCTAACACTTCTGAGCAGCAACTGGCGCTGTTGAAGCCAGGGTCAAGGAGGGTGTAGGCAGAGGCCTAGTATGAGACGTTTGAAGTTGAAGTTGTAGTTAGCAGCAGTAATTTTTGCCGGACACACAGCAGGGGAACAGCAGGCGTTACTGAACCCCACAAACACATCAGCGATTGTTTTCATCTGTGCATCTAACACTTCTGAGCAGCAACTGGCGCTGTTGAAGCCCAGGGTCAAGGAGGGTGTAGGCAGAGAGCCTAGTATGAGACGTTTGAAGTTGAAGTTGTAGTTAGCAGCAGTAATTTTTGCCAAACACACAGCAGGGGAACAGCAGGCTTACTGAACCCCACAAACACATCAGCGATTGTTTTCATCTGTGCATCTAACACTTCTGAGCAGCAACTGGCGCTGTTGAAGCCCAGGGTCAAGGAGGGTGTAGGCAGAGGCCTAGTATGAGACGTTTGAAGTTGAAGTTGTAGTTAGCAGCAGTAATTTTTGCCAGACACACAGCAGGGGAACAGCAGGCGTTACTGAACCCACAAACACATCAGCGATTGTTTTCATCTGTGCATCTAACACTTCTGAGCAGCAACTGGCGCTGTTGAAGCCCAGGGTCAAGGAGGGTGTAGGCACAAAATATTGACTTATTGCCTTGTTACGTGGCCATTGCAAATGTATGTACTTCAAACAAGAATAAATGAAGTTTTACTAGGACAATAAAATGATGAATTTCAATTCCAAGAATAGAAAAATATTTATACTTGAGAGTCCTCTGTGGTTGATACCGTTTAATGGCTAACTGAAAATATGGTAACAAATTCAAAGCTTTCGAGACTACTCAGGTCTCTTCATCAGGCTAAGACTAAAAAAAAAATGGAAGAATCACATATTTGTACACACAACAGGACACAGGAATAGGTAAGACAAGTGAGGGAGGGACAAGTGAGGGTAGACCGGCCAAAAAATGAGAACAAGGATGAATTATCAGCGCCACACGATAAGACAAAAAATAATGGATTTACCTGTGGCAAAACACTTTTGTATGCCCGGTCATAGCATGATGGATATGGAGTTACTGGTATTAAAATATAACTTCAAATATGACAAAGATACAAAGGTTTCAGAATATAAGCTCATCATGACCTTTGACACTGTTAGTGATGGAATGAATAGATCACACGGATTTATGTCATTCTATATCAATTAAGGAATCTGCGTCTCTGCCCTTCCAGGGGCATTAAAACACAAAACCAGACCCCAATCAGAGGGCAATAAAACTTTCTATCCTTATCTAGGAACTGTTCCAATATTTATGTTCATCCCTCTGTGATAATGACAGTTCTGCTACACGTCACTTACTTGTCTTACCTATTGCACTATTCCTGTGTCCTGTTGTGTATAGAAATATGTGATGCTTCATTTTTTGTTTTAGTCTTTGCCTGATGAAGAGACGTGAGTAGCCTCGAAAGCTTGCAATTTGTTACCATCTTTTCAGTTATCCATTCAAAGGTATCAACCACTGTGGACTCTCAAGTGTAAATATTTTTCTATCTAATGGCTAACACAGTACGAAGATACACATGTTTCCTAACTTCAATAATAAAAATAAATACACTGCAAATATAAACGCATATATGCACATGCCAACAAGAAATGGAACAACACACCACCCAAAAAATTGGTTACAAAATATAGTGTTGTAAATTTAAGAATAAAAGTCCATTTTTGTATTTATGAATAATGCTTAAGGAACGCTATGTTAAACCATAACATAGTGAAGACAATAGATTTTGTAATCGTCACTCATCATCATCATCATTGCAATTTAGATGTGACAGTCACAGACATTTCAATTATTTAAGTTAATAAAATCGTTACTTTGTACAGCATGTATGACATGTCCAGCATGGACTCATCAATGTGATGACACAATAATGTACGATAAAAAATAACCATTTAAAAAAACAATGCATTGTCACAATTTAAGTGTGTGCCTGCAAGTGTAGGTGAAAGAAAGGCTACGGATAGCAAAGGTATATTCTATGTCTGTATCAGACAGTGGACAGCCTCTGATGGGTAATGGCGATGTTATACTGTACGTCAATAAAGTCTGCGGCTGCAATCATGCATTTTTTGCTTGGACAGTGTTGAAGAGGGTAAAAGCATGTCTGGTTGCGCAAGGCTTTATCCGTCAACACTACCTTCCTACTGTCACGCGTAGGGTAGGGTAGCGTGTGTCAATTAGATGACTCTATAAAATGTGACGTTACGCAGCGTTATTGCGCCCTAGGGACGCCAAAAATACAACAGCAGTAATCATTTACTGTCTAATACTCCACCTATGACAAACAAAAAAAGACCGTTCCCTCTTTAACAATCTACAAGACTAACAAGCATAATGGTTACGCTGACTTTATTGAGGTACAGTATTACATCGACATTGTCCATGAGTAACTATGCACTGTGATACCTATATACCATTATTAATTTATATCTGTTGTGGTTGTTTCAACAGCACTTGCAGGTATAACTAGTACTACCTATTGTCAGTATGCATGATGCACTTTATAGATGTAATAATTTATTATTGCACATTATTACCAGGTTTAGATGCTGGCCATTTCATATATGGTGTGTGAAGTTACAGTTGGCATCAGTATGTGTATTTTATAATGTCTGTCATAAATAAAAATCGTGATGATGATGATGAGGATTTTATGATTTGTACATCCATTGACTGCATTATCTTACAGGTACAGATAAAGTTCCTTAAAAAGCATTAATTGATAAGTATGAAATGTACTTTTATGCATTAATTTCAAAAAGTGAAGACTATGTTTTAGTTTTTGTTACCATTTTAATAGACATGTGCAGATATGCGCTGTGATGACAAATTATTATTTGTCCATATTTGTCATAAAAATTTATCATTCTAGGCCTGGAAAACTTCACAATTTCCTGTTTTAAGCATAACAATCAGGGTGACGGCTCTTCCCTATTTGGAGCATGTTCGACATGGGTTTTTCTGTGCATGTGTAGGGAACAGGAGACATGGATAACGTTGCGAACCAGTTATTTAATCTGAAAACGGACAGACAAATTCTGGCGATATCCATGCCTTGTTCATTTTCAGAAAAGTAAGCCGGTCTACATTATCGGAGGATAGTCGCATGCGACGGTCTGTTAGTACACCACCTGCGGCACTAAAGACGCGCTCCGATAATACACTGGCAGCAGGGCAAGCCAGCACCTCCAATGCATACTGGCTAAGCTCTGGCCATGTATCCAGCTTAGAGACCCAAAACTTGAATGGGGAAGAGCCATCTGGGAGTACACTGAGAGGGAAAGACATGTAGTCTGTCACCATCTTACGGAAACGTTGCCTCCTGCTGACTGGAGCCGTCTCGGATGGTGTAGACATTGGTGGCGCTGCCACAAAACTTCGCCACATTTGGAACATACTGGTCTTGCCCTGTGCAGAGGCGCTGCTTGTGCTCCCTCTTGTTGCAGAGCTGTCTCCACTGCCTCGACGCACAGAGCTGCTTTGTAAAGCAGTAGCAGCAGCAGTGCTCTCGGCTGGAATGGAGAACATTATGGATTGCACCAGTATGTCTTGGTACTCCGCATTTTACGCTCCCGGTTCAACGGTGTGATGAGGCTTTGTAAGTTGTCCGGTAGCGAGGGTCTAGGAGGGTGTACACCCAATAATCAGACGTGGTGAGAATGTGGGCGATGCGGCGATCGTTTCTCAGGCACTGCAGCATGAAATCAACCATGTGCTGCAGACTCCCAAATGGCCAAGAAACGCTGTCCCCTGCAAGAGGCGTCATCTCTGACTGCTCTGCATCACCCCACCCTCGCTCTACATACTGACTAGAGCGTTGTGTACCTCCCTCTGGAGCGATGTCTTCCTCCTCCATTGACTCCTCCTCATCCTCCTCACAAAGTGAACACTGCCCAGCCCTTTGTGAGGAACCACGTTGCGCTGACTGTCCAGAAGGTGATGGAATTTGTGACTCCTCGTCCTCCACCTCTTCCAAAACCTCATCCCTTATTGCTTGCAGTGTTTTTTGAAGCAGGCAGATAAGGGGGACAGTCAGGCTGACTAGTGCATCATCTGCACTCGCCATCCGCGTTGACTCATCAAACGCACGCAAAACGTGGCAGATGTCCTTCATAGAGGCCCACTCAGTAGTGGTGAAGTGTGAACGACGCAAATTGCGAGTTGATTGCGCCTGATGCAGCTGATACTCCATTACTGCTGGCTGCTGCTCACACAACCGCTCCAACATATGTAACGTGGAATTCCACCTGGTGGGTACGTCACATATGATGCGATGTTCAGGAAGGCGAAATCTGCGTTGCAGAGCTGCAATGCGCGATCTGCCATGCTGGAACGTCGCAAGTGAGCGCACTCTAGGCGGACCTTGTGCAGCAGTGCATCAAGATCCGGATAGTCCCTCAAAAAACTCTGCACGACCAAGTTGAGCACATGTGCCAGACATGGTATGTGAGTGAGGTTGCCAAGGCCCAGAGCTGCCACCAGATTTCGGCCATTGTCACACACTACCAAGCCTGGCTGGAGATTCGCTGGCAAAAACCACACGTCGCTCTCCTGCTTGATGGCATTCCAGAGCTCCTGCGCTGTGTGGCTTCGATTCCCCATGTAAATTAATTTCAGGACGGCCTGTTGACGTTTGGCCACGGCTGTGCTCATATCGGTCGCATCAGGTAAACGTTCACGGGTCCATGTAGAGGTAGACCGTGACGGCTCCTGCAGCGATGATTCTGAGGAACTGGAGTAGGAGGAGGAGTCAATGTGGACAGACTTGATTCCTGCAATCCTTGGAGTTGGCAGAACACGTACAGCGCCACTCGCAAGATCTGTACCCGGCTCCACAACATTGACCCAATGGGCAGTGAGGGAAAGGTATCGTCCCTGGCCATGGGTACTGGTCCACGCATCGGTGGTCAGGTGGACCTTGCTACTGACGGCGTTTAGTAGCGCATGTTTAATTTTTCCCTCAACATGCTTTTGCAGACCAGGGACGGCTTGCCTGCTGAAATAAAATCGGCTGGGCACATTGTATTGTGGGACTGCCAATGACATTAAGTCACGGAAACTGTCAGTCTCCACCAGCCTGAATGACAGCATTTCAAGGGACAGGAGTTTTGCAATGCCAGCATTCAGAGCCTGTGCTCGTGGATGGTTTGCCGAGTATGGCCGTCTTTTATCCCATGCCTGTGCTACCGATGGCTGTTTTGTGGCCTGGGAGTGTGAGGATGACAGGGAACTTGCAGCTGTGGGTGGAATAACACTGGGTCTCTGGACAACAGTTACAGAGGTTCTTCCATGGCGATCCTGTGAGGAAGCCGAACCAGCTGTGTGTGAGCTGGAGGAAGAGGCTCCAACACGAGCTGAAGATGTAGGTGCTGCTGTAGGTTGGCCTACATCTCCAGTGTGTCTTTGTAACTCAGCTACGTGCTTTGTCCGTACATGTTTCCACATATTTGTGGTATTGAGGTTACTGATATTTTTACCTCTTTTAACTTTTTGATTACACAGCTTGCATTTGACATAGCAAATATCATCTGCAAGTGTGTCAAAAAAGGACCACGCAGTGCAAGTCCTGGGAGCGCCCGGTTTGGCTGTTGGAAGAGAACTGCTACGAACGGGTGCCAAACTGGAGGGTACAGGCAACCGAGTCTGCAGCCTACCTCTCCTTACTGTTTGGACCGTTGGGGCAATCTCTTCCTCAGAGCTGCTACCACCACCTTCCTGTTCCTCACGCCATGTTGGGTCTTGGACCTCATCATCTCCACTACTCTCTTCCAACACCTGCTGCTGTTGGGTGGTCTGGCCAGCACCTTGCTCAACAGAAAATGGCACCTGAGTCTCATCATCATCAGATGCGTTCTGCGGTGTGCTGACCAACGGCACTGGCTCACCCGCCTCTTCACATTCAGAGAGACACAGCTGTTGCGCATCACTGCATACTGCCTCTTCTTCACATTCCAGAATGCTGCTTGGCTGGGCCCCTGTTTCCAAGCCAACAGATTCTGAGAACAGAAGCAGAGACTCAGCTGGCTCCAGTTCAGAACTCTCTGACTGCCTGGGCAATTTGGCAGGCGGTGAAGAGACAGATGGTTGTTCAACAGTGCTGTGGTCCTGAGAGGAGGTGGAAGCAATTGAAGTCGATGCATTGGCTGCCATCCAACCAACAACGGCTTCAATTTGTTCTTCCCGCAGCAGAGGGGTACGCTGAGCTCCTACAAAAGTGCGCATAAAGGAACGCTCACGGGGAAAACTGGTGGATGCTGTGTCATTGGTGGCGGCAGCAGCCACAGAATCCCCACGTCCTCTCCCTGCTGAAACTCCCCGGCCACGACCACGTGCCTTACTCCCTGCCTTCTTCATCTTGGTAGATTGATAAAGAAAGTCAGAAAAGTTATAAGGCCTAAGTGTGGTTATTCCTCAGAGACTGCAGTGAACACTGCAGACAACTGTTCAGTAGCTGTGAAAGGCCCCTTTGTGTACTTCTATAGTGTTTGCAACCATGTATTGTATACGGATGGAAGCGCGTCACACTAATAGATTAGATTTTTTTCAAATATAATGGAGCAGCACCAATTAGAGAAAAATGTGAAGGATGAGGCAGTGACACACGCTCAGCAGACTACAACCAGCAGTAGTTGAAGAACTAACTGGAGCGTGATCTGCACTCAAAAATGAAAAGCTCACAGACTACAGTGAACACTGAAACACAACTGTTCAGTAGCTGTGAAAGGCCCCTTTGTCTACTTCTATAGTGTTTGCAACCACTGTATTGTATACGGATGGAAGCGCGTCACACTAATAGATTAGATTTTTTACAAATATAATGGAGCAGCACCAATTAGAGAAAAATGTGAAGGATGAGGCAGTGACACACACTCAGCAGACTACAACCAGCAGTAGTTGAAGAACTAACTGGAGCGTGATCTGCACTCAAAAAATGAAAAGCTCACAGACTACAGTGAACACTGAAACACAACTGTTCAGTAGCTGTGAAAGGCCCCTTTGACTACTTCTATAGTGTTTGCAACCACTGTATTGTATACGGATGGAAGCGCGTCACACTAATAGATTAGATTTTTTTCAAATATAATGGAGCAGCACCAATTAGAGAAAAATGTGAAGGATGAGGCAGTGACACACGCTCAGCAGACTACAACCAGCAGTAGTTGAAGAACTAACTGGAGCGTGATCTGCACTCAAAAAATGAAAAGCTCACAGACTACAGTGAACACTGAAACACAACTGTTCAGTAGCTGTGAAAGGCCCCTTTGTCTACTTCTATAGTGTTTGCAACCACTGTATTGTATACGGATGGAAGCGCGTCACACTAATAGATTAGATTTTTTTCAAATATAATGGAGCAGCACCAATTAGAGAAAAATGTGAAGGATGAGGCAGTGACACACGCTCAGCAGACTACAACCAGCAGTAGTTGAAGAACTAACTGGAGCGTGATCTGCACTCAAAAAATGAAAAGCTCACAGACTACAGTGAACACTGAAACACAACTGTTCAGTAGCTGTGAAAGGCCCCTTTGTCTACTTCTATAGTGTTTGCAACCACTGTATTGTATACGGATGGAAGCGCGTCACACTAATAGATTAGATTTTTTTCAAATATAATGGAGCAGCACCAATTAGAGAAAAATGTGAAGGATGAGGCAGTGACACACGCTCAGCAGACTACAACCAGCAGTAGTTGAAGAACTAACTGGAGCGTGATCTGCACTCAAAAAATTGAAAAGCTCACAGACTACAGTGAACACTGAAACACAACTGTTCAGTAGCTGTGAAAGGCCCCTTTGTCTACTTCTATAGTGTTTGCAACCAATGTATTGTATACGGATGGAAGCGCGTCACACTAATAGATTAGATTTTTTGCAAATATAATGGAGCTGCACCAATTCCACAAAATCAAATAAAAAAAAGAGTCAGTGAGTGACACTTGCAGATGCCTACAAACAGCGGTGGATGCAGAGCAAACTGCAGCGTCACCTGCACTCTCACACACACCTTGCACAAAGCTGTTAAAACAACACTGGCAAAAGGAAGCTTTACACAGCGGTTGGTAAACTAGCCTGCCTAAAGCACAGTAGAGTACACAAAATCGCAATGTCTAACTGTCCCTCAGAGTCAGCACAGCAGCGTTCTGTCCCTAACTGAGTTCACAGCACAGTGGCGCTAAAATGGAGGCGGCGCCTTTTATAGTGCATTCTGACATCATTTCAGCAGCCAATCACAGCCATGCCATTAGCTAAGATGACCGCAGCATTACAGGATGTGCCCACACTTCATAAGATTCCTCATTGGCTGACTAAAATCACATTGCCTCTCAAAGAATTATGGGAACTTCCGATTCCGGTATACGATATATGAAAAATATCGGAACTAAGTATCGGAATTCCGATACAGCGAATATCGGCCGATACCCGATACTTGCGGTATCGGAATGCTCAACACTACCCAAGACGCACAAATAAAAAAACACTACCTAAGACCTGGTTTCCTAAAATGCAGTTGAGGAGTTTATCGTACCTCCTGAAGAACCAGAGGGGAGGCCGCAACACACTACCAACAAAGGGAAAAGAAAGTGTGAGGAGTGATAAACTATGACACATTCAAATAAGGTGGAGGCATGAAGCTTAACGAGTACCAAAAATAAAAAGAACAAGTAAAACATCAAAAGTTCCTAACAGTGGGAAAAGAAAAAGGTGCTGGAAGGAAAAGCAAACCAACTTACTGCAAAGACACTACTAGAGTTTACCCAGAAAGGTAAGCCCCAAACACAAAGAGCTGGAACTCGTAAATACATATTAACCAGGAAATATAGCGAGCAAGGAAGTTCAGAGAAGGGATACTACATAAAGTCCTACTCACAGCTTGATAGGGCAAAGCAAACTGGGAAAATAGAAAACACTTTTAAAGGGAATCTGTCACCCCCATTTTTCGTTTATAAGCTTCAGCCACCGCCATCATGGGCTTATCTACAGGATTCTGTAATGCTGTAGATAAGCCCTCGATGTAACCTGAAAGATAATAAAAATGAGTTATATTATACTCACCCGAGGGGCGGTCCAATGCGGTCTGGCCCGATGGGCATCACGGTCCAGGTCCGGCACCTCCCATCTTCTAGCGATGACGTCCTCCTCCTTGCTTCTGTCGTGCTCTTGCACAGGCGTACTTTATCTGCCCTGTTGAGGGCAGAGCAGAGTACTGCAGTGTGCAGGCGCCGGGAAAGGTCAGAGAGGCCCGGCGCCTGCGCACTGCAGTACTCTGCAGTACTCTGCCCTCATTACAGAATGCTGTAGATAAGCTCCTGATTGTGGTGGCTGCAGCTTATATACCAAAAATGGGGTGACAGATTCCCTTTAAAGAAGCAAACCAATAAGTGAGAGTAAGAACAAAGGAAAAATCAGCATTTGGATAGGGAAGGAAAAGAGCAGAATCTCAACAGGCAGAAGAATTGACCATGAATCAACAGGTCACAGAATCGAATGCCCAAACTGAGCCACGATAAAAACAAAATCATTATCACATGCACTGTGAGGCATACTATATACCATCACAAAAAAGGGATTCCGATATGATGAAGAGAGTAATACCATATATCATATTGCAAGTAGTAGGGGTAATGATACATTTACACATCATCAGTGGCCTTACTTTAATCCCAAAATAATGCACAACCATCCTGTTGTACATGACTATGTGGACTTGTATGATGCAGTCTATTTCGATAGATACTGATTAAGAGGATTGTTGACGATATTACTTTTTAATTCAAGTAACATCACTAATAGTCTTCGGAATCTGTAGCTTTCTAACATTATCTATCAAAAATCATTCCAAGAAAATGTATGCCAAAGTCATATAGCATTGCTTTCTAAATGTTATGCATCTGGGTTCAAACCCTTGAGTCTGTGCTTTGTGGTCGGCTTCTCTATCCTCTGAGCCATAGCAGTTACACCCTTTTTCCAGGTGTTAATAATAATCATCGCTGTCCCTGATGGGACACACAATCTAAATTTCCTATCAGTATGTGTTCGGAATGTGGGAGGAAATCTTGGAGGGATTTGAACCCAGGAGTCCAGCACTACAATTCTAACCACTGAGCCACCGTGCTACCCTCGTGTTTATTGTATGTCATCCTTTCGTTAGTCTTTTTAGGTCAACAGGTGTTTTCATTGATTCATTTGTCTGCCTTATCACCTTTTGGGTGCTGCTATGTATACTTTCCCCCTGCTGGTATTTTGTGCGAGTGATATTGTCATTTGGATGTCCAGCAATACTGCAGTTGTTTATGCCAGTCAGTGAAAAATCAGCTAGGGTTTATCTCTCTGCTAATTTTGCTTTTCACCTTGCACCTATCTTTGGTTTCTTCTTTAGGAAGCAGGCGGCATACTCTTTCTACCTTATCTCTTCATTTTGTAATTCTTGGTTTGTTTTATCTCACTCTAGGATCTGTTTCTACCTTAGCACTCCTTCACTTCTTCAGGTAAATTGCACTCTGCTCTGCCCTCCGGTTCCTTAGGAGGGACATGAAATGCCCGACGGTCTTTCAGGCAGCATAGTTCTGAGCTGCCATCATTTAGTCTGTTGATAGTGCTATTCCAGCCCACGTAGGAGCCACTAGGGACTGTGGAGTCAGAATCTCTAGTCTGTACAGAAACCGGCTGGGTCAGTTGCAGTTTTTAGTGTTTTACCTATTTTTCCCATGTGAGTTGTTACACAATCATAACACTAAAGGCACTGTCACACTTAGCGATTCCACCAGTGATCACGTCAATGACACGACCTGGCGAGATCGCTGGTGCGATCGCTATGTGATCGCTAGTTAGATTCCAAACACATCTCATCAGTGATCTGTATAACGACTTCTGCGGTCGTTGGGAAAACCTAGTCCCACCTGCGACGCTGGTGAAGTCGTT
This sequence comes from Oophaga sylvatica, assembly GCA_033576555.1. Lineage (NCBI taxonomy): Eukaryota > Metazoa > Chordata > Amphibia > Anura > Dendrobatidae > Oophaga > Oophaga sylvatica. The sequence goes on along the minus strand of JARQOD010000005.1, from coordinate 204,173,109 downwards.
CATAAAGGGTGTCACAATCAGCGATTCAGGCTCACCAGCGGGACACCAACGACCAAAAAACGGCTCAGAACGTTCATGAGCGATCAGCGACATCGCAGCAGGGGCCACATCGCTGCTACATGTCACACACAGCTGCGTCGCTAACGAGATCGCTACTGCGTCATAAAATTGGTGACGCACTAGCGATCTCGTTAGCGATCTCGTTTAGTGTGACAGCACCTTAAGACCTGCTGTGTGCCCAACCAGTAGTTTACAACCACTTACCATAGTCAGGGGAAATTGTGTATGAGGTTGTTTAATGCTTTTAGTCTAGTTCACCTTGTGAAAATTAACAATTTTGAGATAAACATTCTACTAATGGAAAATTTTAATTCGTTCATACCCAAATTTTGAACAATTCTTCCTGAGTGAAAAAATGGTAGCTATAAATCTAGACTAAATTGATTTGAACGTAACAATTAAGAATATGGATTGCACTACGAGAGTTAGCAACAAATGATATGGAATGCAGTGCTCAGGTAAACTCCTACATCCATAAAGAGCCAAATAAGTCAAAATAAGAACAAGAAAGCCAGCATAATCAATATATCAGTTTTACAATACAGACAGATAAACTATATAAACCAATAAACAAATAAGAATATATACAAATTAATAATTTAAAGACCAATCCAGATCTCCAGGAGCCCTCGTGGAAATAAGTTTTAAAACTACCAATCAAACTAGTACATACAGTTGAAACCAGAAGTTTACATACACTATATAAAAAGACATATAAACCTGTTTTTCTCAATATCTGACATGAAATTAGAATAAACCTTTCGTGTTTTAGGTCAATTAGTATTACCATAATTATTAATATTTGCCAAATGCCAGAATAATGAGAGATAATGTTTTTAGACCTTTTTTTACTTACTGCAAAGTCAAAAGTTTACATACACTAAGATTACTACTATGCCTTTAAACAATTCTGGACTGCCCATATAATTATGTCATGTGTTTGGAAGCTTCTGATAGGTTTTTTGGCAACATGTAAGTTAATTAGAGACACACCTGAGGATGTGTTTTATAGCACACCTAAAAAACACCGCTTCTTTGTGTAGCATCATGGGAAAGTCTCAAGAAATCAGCTAAGATATCAGGAAGAAAATTGTGGACTTGCACAAGTCTGGCTCACCCTTGGAAAGTGCCTCGTTAATCTGTACAAACAATTATACACAAGTACATACAAGATGAGAATATCCAGCCACCATATTGCTTAGAAAGGAGACTGGTTCTGTGTCCCAGAGATGAACATGCTTTGGTCTGACATGTGCATATCAACCCACGGACAAAAGCAAACGACCTTGTGAAGATGATGGCGAAATCTGGTAAGATTGTGTCAATCTCCACAGTGAAACAGTATTAACATGGCTGAAGTTCCACTCTGCCAGGAAGAAACCATGTTTCCAAAAGAAACATAAAAAAGCCAGATTAATGTTTGCAAATGCACACAGAAACAAAGACCTTAATTTTTGGAGACATGTCCTGTGGTCTGATTAAACTAAAATTGAACTTTTTGGTCATAAAAAGTTTAATCCCAAAATGTGTTTAATCGCAACTGTGAAAGACGGGGGTGACAGCAACATGTAGTGGGGATGTTTTGCTGCATAAGGGATTGGTACACTTCACAAAATAGATGGCATCATGAGAAAATAAGATTATGTGGCAATACTGAAGCAACATCTCAAGACATCAGCCAGGAAGTTAAAGCTTGGACAGAATTGGGTCTTCCAAATGGACAATGACCCGAAGCATACTGTCAAAATGGTAACAAAGTGGCTTAAGGACAACAAAGTCAATGTTGTAGAGTGGCCATCACAAAACCCTGACCTCAATCCTATTAAAAATTTATGGGTAAAGCTGAAAAGGCAGATGTGAGCAAGGTGACCTACAAACCTGGATCAGTTACACCAGTTTTTTTTTTGCATATATTCTTTATTTAGAAAATTTCAATAATGTAACAGGAAAGGAAAAAAGGGTAAATATTTTCCAGAAATAGTAAAAGAGGAAAAAAAAAGAAAAAGAAAAAACATTCATAATAAATCACAACGATAACACTACAGGGCTGCGGTTTTGCAAACCAAAAGGGTTGTATGAAAAGTAGTGTTGAGCATTCCGATACCGCAAGTATCGGGTATCGGCCGATATTCGCTGTATCGGAATTCCGATACTTAGTTCCGATATTTTCCATATATCGTATACCGGAATCGGAAGTTCCCATAATTCTTTGAGAGGCAATGTGATTTTAGTCAGCCAATGAGGAATCCTAAGAAGTGTGGGCACATCCTGTACTGCTGCAGTCATGTTAACTAATGGCATGGCTGTGATTGGATGCTGAAATGATGTCAGAATGCACTATAAAAGGCGCCGCCGCCATTTTAGCGTCACTGTGCTGTGAACTCAGTTAGGGAAAGAACGCTGCTCTGCTGACTCTGAGGGACAGTTAGAGATTGCGATTTAGTGTACTGTGCTTTAGGCAGGCTAGTTTACCACCGGCTGTGTAAAGCTTCCTTTTGCCTGCAGTGTTGTTTTAACAGCTCTGCAAGGTGTGTGTGAGTGCAGGTGACGCTGCAGTTTGCTCTGTATGCAACGCTGTCTGTAGGCATCTGCACGTGTCACTGACAGACTGTTTTTTTTTTCTTCAGTGTAATTCTTGCTGCTCCATGCAATTGAAATAATAGTGTGACGTGCTTCCATCCGTATACAATACCTTGGTTGCAAACACTATAGAAGTACAGAAAGGAGCCTTTCACAGCAAGTGAACAGTTGTGTTTCAGTGTTCACTGCAGTCTGTGATTTTTTTTTTTTTTTTTGAGTGCAGATCACGCTCCAGTTACTTCAACTAATGCTGCGTGTACTCTGCTAAGCGTCTGTCACTGGCTCATCCTTGTAATTTTTCAAAAATTGCTGCTGCTTTCTTCTATTTAAAATTTACAAAAATCTATTAGTGTGATGCTCTTCCATCAAAATACAATACATTGCTTGCAAACATAATAGAAGTCCACAAAAAGGTCTTTCACAGCAAGTGAACAGTTGTGTTTCAGTGTTCACTCTAGTCTGAGGTTTAATTTTTTTGTAGGAGTGTAGATCCCGCTCCACTTACTTCAACCACCGCAGCGTGTACTCTGCTGAGTGTCTGTCACTGGCTCATCCTTGTAATTTTTCAAAAATTGCTGCTGCTTTCTTCTATTTAAAATTTACAAAAATCTATTAGTGTGACGCTCTTCCATCAAAATACAATACATTGCTTGCAAACATAATAGAAGTCCACAAAAAGGCCTTTCACAGCAAGTGAACAGTTGTGTTTCAGTGTTCACTGCAGTCTGTGATTTTTTTTTTTTTTGAGTGCAGATCACGCTCCAGTTACTTCAACTAATGCTGCGTGTACTCTGCTGAACGTCTGTCACTGGCTCATCCTTGTAATTTTCAAAAATTGCTGCTGCTTTCTTCTATTTAAAATTTAAAAAAATCTATTAGTGTGACGCTCTTCCATCAAAATACAATACATTGCTTGCAAACATAATAGAAGTCCACAAAAAGGCCTTTCACAGCAAGTGAACAGTTGTGTTTCAGTGTTCACTCTAGTCTGAGGTTTAATTTTTTTGTAGGAGTGTAGATCCCGCTCCACTTACTTCAACCACCGCAGCGTGTACTCTGCTGAGTGTCTGTCACTGGCTCATCCTTGTAATTTTTCAAAAATTGCTGCTGCTTTATTCTATTTTAAATTTACAAAAATCTATTAGTGTGACGCCCTTCCAGAGGACAGCGTTTGTTGGCCAGTTGTGAGTCTGCAGCACATGGTTGATTTCATGCTGCACTGCCTGAGAAACGACCGCCGCATCGGCCACATTCTCACCACGTCAGATTATTGGGTGTACACCCTCCTAGACCCTCGTTACCGGGACAACTTACAAAGCCTCATCACACCGTTGAACCGGGACCGTAAAATGCTGGAGGACCAAGACACACTGTTGAAATCCATAATGTTCTCCATTCCAGCCGAGAGCGCTGCTGCTGCTACTGCTTTACAAAGCAGCTCTGTGCGTCGAGGCATTGTAGACACCTCTGCAACAAGAGGGAGCACAAGCAGCGCCTCTGCACAGGGCAAGAGCTGTATGTTACAAATGTGGCGAAGTTTTGTGACAGCGCCACCAAGGTGTACACCATAGTGATGGGAAATCTAGTTAATTTTGGTGATTAGTTCACCATGAACTAGTTCACTGAAAAGATTAGTTCAAAAGATTAGTTCATTTAGTTCAGTTTTTTCTCCACCCTATCCTGTGAGGAGCTGATAGGAAATGCATCATGTGACCTCTGAACTAAATGAACTAGATGAACTGCTGAACAAAATGTTCTATTGAGAATGACTCTGGACAGCCTAGTTCAATCTGATGCCTCTGACTGAGCCCAGCAGTGCCACATAATGATTGTGTATGAGGGGGCTGAGAAGCAGTTCAGCATCCACCATTTTAAGAACAGAACAGGGGTCAGTGTTAAAGATTTTAGCAAGACTGATCTTCTAGGCTAGAGGCATGAACTACACACAGAAACACTCTCTCATACACACATATGAGCTGTGTCTGTGTACTGTGTGTGCAATTTCATTTTTTATTAATAATATTATTATTACTGTTATATTTGTATTTGATGTGTGTTATGCCTTGGAGGTGCTGGCTTGCCCTGCTGCCAGTGTATTATCTGAGCGCGTCTTTAGTGCTGCAGGTGGTGTACTAACAGACCGTCGCATGCGACTATCCTCAGACAATGTAGACCGGCTTATTTTTCTGAAAATGAACAAGGCATGGATCTCACCTGAATTTGCCTGTCCGTTTTCAGATTAAATAACTGTTTGCCAACGTTTTCCAAGTCTCCTGTTATGTTCATCTTTCTACCACCTGAACTCTACTCCCTGGGCTACAACACTGCCAGTCACAGAGGAATGATCATTTACAAAACAAAATGTTATCCCCAACAAATAGTAGCGCAACGACTCCAGTGCCCACTTTATCGCCAGGCACTCTCTCTCTACAATGCTGTCTCTGTTTTTTGATGGAGTAAGTTTTCGACTCAGGAAACTAATGGGATGCTCCTCCCCATTAAGCTCCAGTCCTGAGACAACACGGCACCCAGACCTACCTCTGACGCATCAGTCTGGACAATGAATTCTCTTTTGAACTCGGGTGTGCTCAAAACTGGTGACCCACACAGTGCCCCTTTTATTGCCCCTGTTGATGACCCCTTGCTGATTTATTAACCGGCTCCACCAGATCCATGGGTATTCTCTCAAACTGGACCTCTAAAATTTTTAATGGCACCAAGGGACTCACTAAATGAGGCTGAGGACTGTGTACCTGGCGCATGCGACAAGAGTTACAATACCGTTTAACTTCTTGATAGACCCCCAGCCAGTAAAACCGTTGTATAATTCTGTGTAGGGTTTTCTTTTGGCACAAATGTCACCCTAGTACATGCGCATGCGCTAAGTCCATTACCAACCTCCGATATGACTGCGGTAGCAGCAATTGCTAAAAAATTTCAACATGTATTTCATGTGAATACTTTTCCATCCAATTATGACAAGAGCATTCTTAAGGTGATACCTTTATTGGCTAACCAGAAAATTATATGTTCGCAAGCTTTCAGAGCGCAGAGGCTCCTTCTTCAGGCAAGATTACATTTGGAATAATAAGAAAGACAGGGAACTACAGCTGCTATCTCTGAGGAATAATTCCTACAACAAGGATACCATCCACTGGCAATAGATGAACAGATCCACAGGGCTACAAGAATCCCAAGAAGCAACCTCCTGGATTACAAACTGAGAGAGGACAACAACAGGGTACCTCTTGTGGTCACATACAACCCCCACATGAGCATCCTAAGGAAAATTGGTGCTGATCTCCAACCCATATTCCACAGGGACCACAAATTGAAAGACATATTCCCAGAACTACCACTCCTCTCCTACAAACAGCCCCCTAACTTAAGGAATCTCCTTGTCAGAAGTGTCCTTTCGTCACCATCAGTGACTGGCACATTCCCATGTAACAACAAAAAATGCAAAACTTGTACCCACATATTAACAACAAATACAGTCCGTGTGCCAAACACAAATCTGGACTATAAGGTCATGGGTTCCTTTTCATGTACATCCTCCAATGTGGTGTACATGATACAATGTACAAGGTGCCCTGGAGCTATCTATATTGGGGAAACCATGCAAAAACTACAAACAAGGATGAATCTACACAGACATACGATCAGGAATGAAATGGACACGCCTGTGGGAAAACATTTCTCTGGAACTGGACATTGTATGACAGACTTAAAAGTCTTAATACTAAAAGGTCATTTTAAGGATGACAGGGAGAGAAAAATATGGGAATTCAAACTTATTAGGATGTTCAATACTTTGACACTAGGACTCAACTTAACACCCGGTTTTATGACTCATTACATAGACACAGTTCACACCTTCACCAGAAGGACTCCAGATAGCCAATAACACATTCACACTAGCTCTCCATTTGTAAGAAAATGCTAATTTGATTTCCTTTGCTTATCTTTTGAAGGCATCACACCTCCCAGGTCTTGAACAAATTTCCTACTATAGTAAGCATCTAATGTGTCTTTCTTATTATTCCAAATGTAATCTTGCCTGAAGAAGGAGCCTCTGCGCTCTGAAAGCTTGCGAACATATAATTTTCTGGTTAGCCAATAAAGGTATCACCTTAAGAATGCTCTTGTCATAATTGGATGGAAAAGTATTCACATCGATTTTTCTGGCTAACATGGTACCACAATATTATTTATTATTGTACACCATGAAAATGGAAGATACCCCAATGTACCGTTCACAGATGGATTTGAAAAATCTCCTGAAGAAACTGGCACAAATGAACAGCGACATCTTCTTTCTATCCAGATGCAAAAAGGAAAACCTAATCCCTAAAGGCCTCATGATAAGGAATCCAACAAAATATACCTACAACACCCATTTTTCACAGAAACTTTGCTACAGATCATCTGAGAGACTGCGGAATCATCTCATTGGATTTTTCTACCACAAGAAAAGGACCATCCATAAAGAGATAAATTACCTACAGGACCGAATACAAGGACCGGGTTCACGTTTCATCAAGGAGACGCTACAGGAATTCTACAATAATTTACAACATCACCTCATTATCAACAAGAAAAAGAAACTGGACAGACTCAGGAAGAAAGCAGGTCTCAATGTAGCTGTAGGTAAGCCCTATTTACAGAATCATTTACATACATTGCCCTCTGTTGTGAACCTCTCACAATACAAGCCAAACACAGGAGAAATGCATGTTCTATCAAAGGGACTAACATTCTGTCCTACAAAACAGCTGGATACGGCTCAGTTCTGTAGTGACATCGAGGAATTCTTCCGCAGATTGCGACTCAAAGAATTCTTTCATAACCATGCAGATATCACTTCACAAGACAATGTGAATAACACAGCAAAAAAGAAAAAGAGGACAAACTGGACCCCGCAACCCGGACACAACCAAACTCTGGATCATTACATAGACTGTTTCCGCAAAAAAATTAAATCTGACATTTTGGACAGACACCATAAAGTGCCAAACAATATCAGCATGGAGGAAAGAAAAGCTATACAATCCTTAAAAGCCAACAACAATATCATCATCAAACCAGCGGACAAAGGAGGAGCTACAGTCATCATGAACACGACAGATTACATCCAGGAAGCAAACAGACAACTCTTGGATATAAAATACTACACTCCACTTCAGGAAGATCCTACCAAACAATACACTGAGGAACTAACACGTATCATCAATGGATTTGATTCTACTTCATCCTCACTACTGGAACTAGTACCAGGCAATCCCAAAACAGGTACCTTCTACATGTTGCCTAAAATACACAAAGAAGGTAATCCTGGGAGGCCCATCATCTCTGGTATTGGGACTTTAACTGAGAATATCTCCGGCTGGGTGGAGAACATTCTAAAACCCTTGGTGAGGAGCACACCCAGCTATATCCAGGACACCACGGATATTCTTTGCAAATTGTCAGCGCTGGGCCCACTTCCAAGGGACACGATACTAGCCACCATGGACGTAGAGTCTCTCTATTCCAACATTCCTCATGAGGATGGAATCACAGCATGTAAATATTTCCTTCAAAAGAACAATCTGGCCACAGAACCAACACTGCAATTCATCAGGTTTGTGCTTCATCACAACTATTTTTCTTTTGGGAACAATTTATACCAACAGTGCATGGGCAGCGCCATGGGAAGCAAAATGTCCCCACAATATGCCAACCTATTTATGGCGAAACTGGAGGAGGAGTTTTTGTCATCTTGCCCTATTAAACCTCTTGCATACTTCCGCTACATTGATGATCTGCTAATAATCTGGACAGGCTCAAAAGATGATCTGCTCACCTTCCACAATAACTTCAACAAATACCACCCAACCATCAAGCTCACCCTCAACTTTTCAAAGTCTCAAATACATTTTCTGGACTTGACCATATACATCAAGGACAACGCCATACAAACATCAATTTACCATAAGCCCACAGGACGTCCAACATACCTTAGATGGAACAGCTTTCATCCAAGACCACAAAAAAAATCCATCATCTACAGTCAAGCTCTGAGATATATTCGGATCTGTTCAGACAGTAAAGACAGGGAACTACAGCTGCTATCTCTGAGGAATACATTCCTACAACAAGGATACCATCCACTGGCAATAGATGAACAGATCCACAGGGCTACAAGAATCCCAAGAAGCAACCTCCTGGATTACAAACTGAGAGAGGACAACAACAGGGTACCTCTTGTGGTCAATACAACCCCCACATGAGCATCCTAAGGAAAATTGGTGCTGATCTCCAATCCATATTCCACAGGGACCACAAATTGAAAGACATATTCCCAGAACTACCACTCCTCTCCTACAAACAGCCCCCTAACTTAAGGAATCTCCTTGTCAGAAGTGTCCTTTCGTCACCATCAGTGACTGGCACATTCCCATGTAACAACAAAAAATGCAAAACTTGTACCCACATATTAACAACAAATACAGTCCGTGTGCCAAACACAAATCTGGACTATAAGGTCATGGGTTCCTTTTCATGTACATCCTCCAATGTGGTGTACATGATACAATGTACAAGGTGCCCTGGAGCTATCTATATTGGGGAAACCATGCAAAAACTACAAACAAGGATGAATCTACACAGACATACGATCAGGAATGAAATGGACACGCCTGTGGGAAAACATTTCTCTGGAACTGGACATTGTATGACAGACTTAAAAGTCTTAATACTAAAAGGTCATTTTAAGGATGACAGGGAGAGAAAAATATGGGAATTCAAACTTATTAGGATGTTCAATACTTTGACACTAGGACTCAACTTAACACCCGGTTTTATGACTCATTACATAGACACAGTTCACACCTTCACCAGAAGGACTCCAGATAGCCAATAACACATTCACACTAGCTCTCCATTTGTAAGAAAATGCTAATTTGATTTCCTTTGCTTATCTTTTGAAGGCATCACACCTCCCAGGTCTTGAACAAATTTCCTACTATAGTAAGCATCTAATGTGTCTTTCTTATTATTCCAAATGTAATCTTGCCTGAAGAAGGAGCCTCTGCGCTCTGAAAGCTTGCGAACATATAATTTTCTGGTTAGCCAATAAAGGTATCACCTTAAGAATGCTCTTGTCATAATTGGATGGAAAAGTATTCACATCGATTTTTCTGGCTAACACGGTACCACAATATTATTTATTATTGTACAACATGTATTTTATAAACCTGATACAGCAAATCTTGGTTCAGCTCTAATTGTTTAAATACTGTAGCTGCCCCGGGTGTTGGGGTTTCCCATTGACAACCAGTAAATTTTCACGGGCTTAGACTCAACGTAGGGGCCGCGGAGTTGCGCCTTAACAAATTTGTCACCTGTCACATTTAAGTATTACAATTCAGGTCCCGGTGTCAAATCTTCCATCTCCCCAACTAACACTTCGATAGGAGAGGTGTTTTCCTACTCCACCGAAGGCAAAGGTAATACTGCCCACTGCACACATGTGTTATGCATAGTGAGACTGATAGTAGCCAACAAAGTAGCTAACAAAGGCCACTTGTGATCACCCTATCAGCGTAGGAACAATGCTACTCAAAAGATCTGCCATGATCCTGGACAAAATCTTGATATAATGGTCAATGAGTGAGAATGTACGATAGGATCCAGGCAGATGTGAAGGTTTGTTTGGTTTTAGTAGCAACTTCATGTGTGACATGTTTGAATGGCTGGGCAACCCTCCTGTCTCCAATATATGTGTAATGTATGTAGTACAGTTCATATAGCGTCTTGTGCTTGGGTGCGATGAAAACACAGGAGTCACAGGTTTGATATAGAAAAGTCCTGTATTACTTCATACAAGTTGGCAGAAATAGTCACACAGTTTGCAGACACAGAAACAGGAGACACAGCAGGCCAGAGTAATCCAAGCTCAGCAATCACTCTCCAATACAGATTCAGGATCTTCTTCTCTGTTACCGTAAGTCCATGCAAACGTGGGTCTTTCAAAGAGCAGGGTTCAGAGTCCACAAGTGCTTCAGAGTTCCTCAGTAGGAATAGCTGGAGTACAAGGTCCAAGGCTTACAGGAGTCAAGTCACAGGTTCACTGCAGGCTAGATTCTGAAGCACTGATTGCTCAGCTGTGGCTGCTTAAGAAGCAAAGGAGAGAATCAGGGCGGGAACATGCAAGCTGGAAACTCCATTTTGACTGAGGGCAAGATAGCTGCAGCAAGACAGAAAGTAAAATGGCTTACGAACAAACTGAGTTTCAGGAATATATACATAGAACCTTACATTACTCCCCCCTTAAGGACAACCTCCGGATGACCTCAGACCAGGCTTGTGTGGGTACCTCTGATGAAACTGACGGAGCAAGCGAGGAGCATTAACGTTATTGACCGGTTCCCATGAGTTGTCCTCCACTGGGTAGCCCTGCCATTTAATCAGATATTGTAACTGATTTCTATACAACCTGGAATCTAAAATCCTTTCCACCACAAATTCTTCCTGACCATCGACTAGCACTGGGTCAGGGCAAGGAGAGGAACGTCCAGGAAACGTATTGGGTGTCGCAGCCTTTAGTAGGGATACATGAAAGACAGGGTGGATTCTCATAGTTCTGGGCAGTTGAAGACGACAAGCAACGGCACTTATAATTTTACTGATTTTATAGGGTCCAATGTACTTATGTCCCAACTTAGACGATGGAATCCTTAACTTAAGATTTCTGGTTGACAGCCAGACCAAGTCTCCTACCTTGAAAGCTGGTGCAGGTTTACGAAATTTATCTGCTGCTTTCTTGTACCTTTCTTGAGCCGATTCCAGATTTTCCTTTAGAAGATCCATATTCTTCTGTAAAGACGTGATTCTTTCAGCCACTGCTGGTAAAGGCGTTTCTATGGGAAATCGTGGTAGAATGTTAGGATGATAACCTAGATTAGAGTAAAAAGGAGACTGTTTAGTGGAGGCACTCTGAGAGTTGTTATACGAGAACTCAGCTAATGGAAGTAGATCCACCCAATCATCCTGTAGGTGGCAGATAAAGCTGCGGAGATACTGCTCCAGGGTTTGATTGGTTCGTTCGGTCTGTCCATTAGTCTGGGGATGAAAAGCAGAAGAAAGGTTTACTTTAATGTCCAATGCTGCACAGAAATTTTGCCAAAACCTAGAAGTGAATTGCACCCCTCGATCCGAAATAGCCTCATCCGGTACTCCATGTAAGCGAAACACATCTTTAATCATCAAATCTGATGTCTGTTTTGCAGTGGGTAAGCCGACACAAGGGATAAAATGAGCTGCCTTTGTTAGACGGTCAACCACCACTAGAATGGTGTTCTTCCCCTGAGAGGTTGGTAACTCCACAATGAAGTCCATAGAAATGGATCCCCACGGGCGGGACGGGGTGGGAAGAGGCTGTAACAGACCAGTTGGTGAGGAGCGAGGTGTTTTGCATCTTGCACAGACCTCACATGAAGTGACATAATTCAAAACATCCTTCCTGCAAGTGGGCCACCAAAAGAAACGAGAAAGAAATTCCTGTGTCTTTAGAATTCCTCTATGCCCAGCTATCTTGGAATCGTGAATGAGTTGCAATACTCTTAATCTGACTGTTTCAGGAATATACAGACGTTGTCCCAGAATCCACACACCATTCTTAAAGACAAGACTTACGTCCCTTGGGGGTTGTGCCAAAAAGGAATCCGCATGGTATGCTTCCTTGATGTCCTTAAGTAGGTCTTGATTATGAATTACTCCTAGGAATCTAGAGTCAGGAAGAATAGTCTTAGGAGGAGTAATTGGACGTGTCTCTGCTGAGTAAATCCTAGAGAGTGCATCAGCCTTTCCATTGCGCGATCCTGGTCTATAAGAGATGATAAAATTAAATTGGTTTAAGAAAAGATTCCAGCGAGCCTGGCGAGGAGTCAGGCACTTAGCCGACCTGATAAACTCAAGGTTACGATGGTCTGTCAGGACGACTATTTGCTGTGCAGCACCCTGAAGAAGGTGTCTCCATTCTTTGAAGGCGGCAATAATGGCCAACAACTCTCTATTGCCCACATCGTAGTTCCTCTCAGCCGAAGACAACTGCTGGGAAAAGAAGGCACAGGGATGCAAGACATTCTTCTCACCTGTTCTCTGAGAGAGTATAGCTCCAACGGCACAGTCTGAAGCATCCACCTCTATTATGAAGGCAAGCTCGGGGTTGGGATGTACTAGGATAGGTGCAGTGGTAAATTTATCTTTTAGACGGGAAAATGCTTCCTGGGCTTGGGGAGTCCAGGAAAACCTAGACTCTTTCCGGGTAAGTTGAGTGATAGGTGACAC
>JARQOD010000005.1:204098173-204160037 GCA_033576555.1 Oophaga sylvatica | reverse complement strand
TAAACCTTTCTTCTGCTTTTCATCCCCAGACTAATGGACAGACCGAACGAACCAATCAAACCCTGGAGCAGTATCTCCGCTGCTTTATCTGCCACCTACAGGATGATTGGGTGGATCTACTTCCATTAGCTGAGTTCTCGTATAACAACTCTCAGAGTGCCTCCACTAAACAGTCTCCTTTTTACTCTAATCTAGGTTATCATCCTAACATTCTACCACGATTTCCCATAGAAACGCCTTTACCAGCAGTGGCTGAAAGAATCACGTCTTTACAGAAGAATATGGATCTTCTAAAGGAAAATCTGGAATCGGCTCAAGAAAGGTACAAGAAAGCAGCAGATAAATTTCGTAAACCTGCACCAGCTTTCAAGGTAGGAGACTTGGTCTGGCTGTCAACCAGAAATCTTAAGTTAAGGATTCCATCGTCTAAGTTGGGACATAAGTACATTGGACCCTATAAAATCAGTAAAATTATAAGTGCCGTTGCTTGTCGTCTTCAACTGCCCAGAACTATGAGAATCCACCCTGTCTTTCATGTATCCCTACTAAAGGCTGCGACACCCAATACGTTTCCTGGACGTTCCTCTCCTTGCCCTGACCCAGTGCTAGTCGATGGTCAGGAAGAATTTGTGGTGGAAAGGATTTTAGATTCCAGGTTGTATAGAAATCAGTTACAATATCTGATTAAATGGCAGGGCTACCCAGTGGAGGACAACTCATGGGAACCGGTCAATAACGTTAATGCTCCTCGCTTGCTCCGTCAGTTTCATCAGAGGTACCCACACAAGCCTGGTCTGAGGTCATCCGGAGGTTGTCCTTAAGGGGGAGTAATGTAAGGTTCTATGTATATATTCCTGAAACTCAGTTTGTTCGTCAGCCATTTTACTTTCTGTCTTGCTGCAGCTATCTTGCCCTCAGTCAAAATGGAGTTTCCAGCTTGCATGTTCCCGCCCTGATTCTCTCCTTTGCTTCTTAAGCAGCCACAGCTGAGCAATCAGTGCTTCAGAATCTAGCCTGCAGTGAACCTGTGACTTGACTCCTGTAAGCCTTGGACCTTGTACTCCAGCTATTCCTACTGAGGAACTCTGAAGCACTTGTGGACTCTGAACCCTGCTCTTTGAAAGACCCACGTTTGCATGGACTTACGGTAACAGAGAAGAAGATCCTGAATCTGTATTGGAGAGTGATTGCTGAGCTTGGATTACTCTGGCCTGCTGTGTCTCCTGTTTCTGTGTCTGCAAACTGTGTGACTATTTCTGCCAACTTGTATGAAGTAATACAGGACTTTTCTATATCAAACCTGTGACTCCTGTGTTTTCATCGCACCCAAGCACAAGACGCTATATGAACTGTACTACATACATTACAACGGGTGTTGGTGTGTAAGGTGATCGACCATCATCCTTCTGCTTCTTACTTACACGACGGCGCGATACCGCGCGTTTCTTTGGCGCTAATGCATCGGCTGAATTGGCAGCTGCTGCTTCCGCGTTGCTATTTGCAGATTCTGTAGCTTGACACAGACGTGTATTCTCACGCCTACTACTCTCCGCATTCCCGGGGCGGGCGGTTGGCGCGTCGCTTTCTCCACGATCTGCGACACACCTGAGTGAAAGAGGTTCCGTTCTCACCTCCGCTCTGTTCTCAAATCCATAATTGCGCTGTTGCAAAACTCGCGAATGATGATCCTCCGTAACTAAAGAAAAGACACGTGGTGTAGTTAACCGCTAAGCGGGCGAGATATAGGAAAAGCTACAGGCCCCACTTTACTCTGATTCAACGCGATATGGTCAAAAACTGTGTGATTATTTAATTAAACTTCTTTTTTATTAAACTGTGTGTGTTTGATTTTTCTATCATACAATAGGATTAATAATTGATAGTTGTCTAATTGACAGCTCTCAATTATTAACCTGGCTTAAAGTGACCTTTCAATAGCAAGGTGGCTTTAACCCCTTATTAACCCATTCGCCACCGCTACAGGGCAATGGGAATAGACGGGCAAAGTGCCAGAAAGGGCGAATCTAATTAGAGATTTGCCTTTTCTGGGGTGTCTGGGGCAGATGTTAGTAGCCAGGGGGGGCACAAAAAAAATGTACCCTCCCTAGGCTATTATTATCTGCCCCCACTCGCTTGCTTTGTCTGTCTGGTGGAGAAAATACACCGGAAGCCCACGCATTTTTTTTCAACGAATTTACACCTTTAATTAACCCCTACATGTCTGAAATTTTGCACACATACACTTATGTAATTGTAAGTTAAAACCATATATCAAAATACATGAAATGACATGGTTAACTGTGTCTAAACAATGTATCATTTCATGTCGGCTTTTGTGATTTCACAAAAGCCGGCAATTGAATTAGCAGCTATTATACTATGTAGAAGTGTATGAACTATAAATATATGTATATATATGTCATAATTACATATATATATGTATTCTTTGTGTGTATATGTATTGTTTCTATTATTTATTAAAGCTGTCAGTGTGATTTATAGTATAGCCAGGGATGAATTAGCGGCTATTATACTATGTAGAAGTATATGACCTATATATATTAATATATATATATATATATATATATATATATATATAATTATTTGCTTTTTGTGTACATTTTTTTTACAATGTGATTTTTACATGACTTTTTACATAGAGATAACTGCTCTATGTAAAACTTCATGTTAAAATCGCATTGCATACAGATGGAAAACTGATGGAAAACTGATGGAAAACGCATGGTGCGATTTAAAATCGCATCAAAATCGCATGCCTTTTTACAACAAATGTACCGTTTTTTTCCTGCAGAAAACGGACCGATTTTTTTCCAGCCAGTGAGTATGAGCCCAAAGGGTTAATGTTTACTGCAGGGACCGCAGCTAATGCTGCAGCCTCACAGTAAACCCCCGAATGAATGAGCTCCTCTCCTGGCTGACAGGAGAGGAATTGGAAAGCTTAATTGATTGCTTTCCACTTTCACTTCAGGTCAGCCAGGGACACCATCAGTGACGTCAGAGGGAACTGATTAACAAAAATAGGGGTTCCCTTCGAAAAAAAAATGGCGTGGGCTCCCCCCTATTTTTGTTAACCAGCCTGATGAAGCAGACTGCTGAGGCATGGTATTTAAGGCTGTTAAGGAGCCAATATCCATGGACCTTGCCAGCAGCATCGGACTAGAGTACCTTGGGCCCACCAGAGAAAAATTATTCTTGGGGCCCACCATCATACTTCCCAACCTTTGAAGAAGGGAAAGAGGGACAAAGGCTGTGGCACGCTGTGCCTGCTGCAGCAAATTTTAGGCCATGCCACGTTGCACCACAGACTGTCCAGGAGTTGGTGGATGCTTTAGTCCAGGTGTGGGAGGAGATCCCTCAGGAGACCATCCGTCGTGCTCATCAGGAGCATGCCCAGAAGTTGTAGGGAGGTCATACAGCATACCTCCCAACTTTTGAAGACAGGAAAGAAGGTTAAAGGCTGCGGCGCAAATTTTAGGCCACGCCCCGACCACACCCATTTCACAACTAATCACACCCATATCCTCGCCCCAACCGTACCCATTTAGCACTGCTGATCACACTGACTGGTAATGAGGGCACAGTGGCTGGCATTATGGGCACAGTGGTTGGTACTGAGGAAAAGAAAGAAAGAGCAGCGAGAGAGAAAGAAAGGAGAGAGAGAGAAAGAACAAACAGAGAAAGAAAGAGAGGAAAGAAAGAAAAGAGAGAGAGAAAGAAAGAACAGAGAGAAAAAAGAACAGAGAGCGAGAAAGAAAGAACAGAGAAAGAGAGAACAGAGAGAGAAAGAAAGAACAGAGAGCGAGAAAGACTAGAAAGAGAAAGAAAGACTAGAGAGAGAGCCAGAGGCGTAGCTAGGGTTTTGGTTTAGTGGGGGCGAAACTTCTGAGTGGGCCCCTAACCAGAGAACCTCAGCAAATGACCGCGCTGTTGCCAAAAATAATCTATATATAAAAAGACCAATATTGATATCACCGCCATATGGTCTGTGGTAAATAATACCAGTCCTACAGAACATATAATAGATTACTGCACAGGTATAGATAATGACTTACCGCTGATGTTCTTTCTAATGGAATTGTTCACTTTTCATGTCTTTTCCATCTGGCCCAGACCGACATGACGACTTCTCCAGCCAGGACTCGACTGCAGAGATTACAACAAAGATACATTTCACTTCTCATATTTTTAGCACTGTCACGGTCACCAATTGGACTATTCTCAACCTGCACAAACTCCTCATCCTGCTGATACCCCAATACTGAGCCGCTGCTGCCATATGTGTCCCTATTTCTGCACCTGATACCCCAATACTGAGCCGCTGCTGCCGTATGTGTCCCTATTACTGCACCTGATACCCCAATACTGAGCTGCTGCTGCCGTATGTGTCCCTATTACTGCACCTGCTGTGTGGTTCTGTGTGACCTCTAAATTCTAAAGCACCCCTCTAGAATATAGTAATGCCGGGTGCAAGTGCCCTAGAAAACAGTGCCCACATTTTGTCCCCTAGACTGTAATAATGCAATAATGCCCTGTGTGCCCCTTTGACAGTCACAGTAACCCGAGTTCCCCTATAACAATAAGTGTCCACTTTACATTTAATAATGTCCCAAGTCTCCCCCTGTACATCTCCCCTATACACAGAATAATGCCCCTCACTGGATATATACTGACCCCTTAATGTCCCCAAACTATTTAATGGGTCCAACACTGTATGATGGCCCCTAGATAGCATCCATACAGCATAATACACCAGATAGTCCTCAATATAGTATAATGCACCCCCATAGGCAGCCTCTATATTATAATAAACCCCCATAGGCAGAGTCTATAATATAATGCACCACCATAGGCAGCCGCTATATTATAATGCACCCCCATAGGCAGCCTCTGTAGTATAATGCATCCCCATAGGGAGTCTCTGTAGTATAATGCACCCCCATATGGAGCCTCTGTAGTATAATGCAGCCCCATATACAGCCTCTGTAGTATAATGCACCCCCCATATACAGCCTCTGTAGTATAATGCACCCCCATTAAAAAAAAAAAAAATACTCACCTCCCGGCTCCTGTGCTGCTCACTGTTCTCCCTCTCAGCGTCTGACAGCGGGCGCCGGCAGGTGACGTCATCGCGCCCGCTGTCAGACGCTGAGAGGGGGATTATGGGAGAGAAGGAGCGCTCGCTCCTTCTCTCTCTATGCGGTCAGCTGTATCGGCTGGATGCCGATACAGCTGACCCTCTGATGACGGGTGGGGGGCCCACTGCTGGCACCGGGCCCCCCACGCCTGCTCAGGCCCCATAGCGGCCGGGCAGCAGAGCAGGGAGAGCGATTCTCCCTGCTCTGCCGCAGAATGTAACTGTATCGGCGTGCTGTGCACGCCGATACAGTTACTGTAGCGTAGCTCTGGATGGGCCCCCTCAGAGCGCGGGGCCCGGGGCCACCGCCCCCTCTGCCCCGTGACCTATCCTTTCAAATCAGGGCCCACCACGCAGGAGCTGGAGCCCACCGGAGGTTTCTCCGGTGTCCCGGTGGCTCAGTCCGACCCTGCTTGCCAGCCTGATAATACCAGGCCACAGCAGTCTGCATATCTTGGCTGGTTAATAAAACTAGGGGATCCCCTCAAAAAAAATTGGCGTGGGGTCCCCCCTATTTTTGTTAACCAGCCAGATGAAGCAGACTGCTGAGGCCTGGATTTTCAGGCTGTTAAGGAGCCAAGATCCATGAACCTTGCCAGCCTGATAATACCAGGCCACAGCAGTCTGCATATCTTGGCTGGTTAACAAAACTAGGGGATCCCCTCGAAAAAAATTGGCGTGGGGTCCCTCTATTTTTGTTAACCAGCCTGATGAAGCAGACTGCTGAGGCCTGGATTTTCAGGCTGTTAAGGAGCCAAGATCCATGAACCTTGCCAGCCTGATAATACCAGGCCACAGCAGTCTGCATATCTTGACTGGTTAACAAAACTAGGGGATCCCCTCGAAAAAAATTGGCGTGGGGTCCCCCTATTTTTGTTAACCAGCCAGATGAAGCAGACTGCTGAGGCCTGGATTTTCAGGCTGGTAAGGATCCAATATCCATGGACCTTGCAAGCCTGATAATACCAGGCCACAGCAGTCTGCTTAGCTTGGCTGGTTAACAAAAATAGGGGATCCCCTCGAAAAAAAAATGGTGTGGGGATCCCCCCTATTTTTGTTAACCAGCCAAGTAAAATGCAGACTGCTGCGGTCTGGTATTAAAAGACTGTCAAGGCCCATGGATTTTGGCCCTCAACAGCCTGATAATACCAGGCTACAGCAGTCCCACATTTGGCGCATCAAAAGATGTGCCAATTGTGGCACTTTACCCGGCTCTTCCCACTTGCCCTGTAGCAGTGGCAAGCGGGGTAATAAGGGGTTAATGTCACCGTTGATTGCGCGGTGACAATAAGCCCGGTTAATAATGGAGAGGCGTAAATAAGACACCGATCCATTATTAATCCCAAAGTTTTTAAATGTTTAAAAAAAAGACACAGCAAGAAAAAAGTATTTTAATGAAATAAAAGAGACAACACAGTTTTCATTAATTTTATTATACGCTCATTCCTGCGACGCCATCGATCTCCTGTAAAAAAAGAAAAAAAAAAAAAACAGTATACCACCTGTCCGACGCAGTCCATAGTAACGAGTGTCCCACGACGATCCAGCTCTGCTACATCGCAATGACAGGCAGGGCCTAACATCCCGACGCAGCACAGCTGATTACCTGCTTCCCCGGCGGTGATGTCATCGGACTGCTTTACGGCCGCGATTACCCGGCAGTCACTGCAGTTATCGCGAGAAACTGCATGTGACCGCCAGGGAGAAGATGATGGCGGCTATCAAACAGTCCAGGACGTGACGAGATGTTCTGCCAGGTAAGTGCCGCTGACTCCTGACAGACCCGACCGACGGACACTGACCGTGACGGGACAATTACGATTCCGGTATCCGATATGACGAAAATATCGGTACTCGGAATCGGAATTCCGATACAGCGAATATCGGCCGATACCCGATATTTGCAGTATCGGAATGCTCAACACTAGTTCTGGAACATGAATAGATTGTATTCCAGAATGAATTTTAAACCATTTAATAAAAAGGTCGTGGATAAAAATTGACTGCATCCAGACCCAGCTTGTGCTCAATATTAAAGTACAGGGCTGATACATCAAGGGTTAAAAAGAGATATTCATTGTCCCAGATGAGATCTCTGGTTTCTAGGATCAATTGTGTTGAATCTCTCAAATAGGAAGGCAATGTAATGACATGGCATTGTAGGTACAAATCAATGAAGTGAGACAATGTACTCGTGAGTGACCCTATCCCTGAGATGATAGGACGTCCTGGAGTATTTTTTGTATTTTTATGGATTTTAGGCAGGTGATAGAATATGGCTTGATTAGGGCAAGTATTGTTGAGAAAATGCTTCTCTTTTTTTTTTTTTTGTCTCTATATGCTTCATTGATGAGCAAAGAGTACTCCTTTTCAAATTCTTTTGATGGATCATTGGAGATCACTTTGTAGTATTTGGTATCTGCGAGAATATTTTTTGCCTCTTGAATATAATCATCCACATTCTGCAGTACTACTCCCCCTCCTTTATCCGCTTGTCTTATAACAATTTTGTTATTAGTTTGTAACCGTTTGAGTGCCTCTCTCTCCTTTCTCATCAAATTATTAATATTATCACAATTTTTATTGATATCCTCAAACTCCTCCATCACTAAAGAATAAAAGGTTCCAGGATGGTGACCTTTATGATGTAATGGATAGAACTGTGATGTTGGAGCTACATCTTGATGTTTATATGGTTCACATTCAGCGATTTTGGAATCCTCTTTTTTTATTATTTGTTTAGTGTTCTGAATTTGAAAATGTCTGTTTATAGTTAATTTGCAAATGAATTTATTAAGATCCAAAAAGAAATGGAATTCACTTGCTTTTTGGGAAGGACAGAAATTTAACCCTTTGCTGAGTAAGGATGTTTCATCTATGTCGAGAACATGACCAGATAGGTTAAATATTCTTACGGTCTGGTAATTTATTTGGAGGGGCTTAGACTGGTTGCGTAGTCTAAGAAATTTTTCGTATGGTATTCAATAGGTAATGGGGAGGAACAGGTAATCAAATCTTGAGTATTTGTTATTAACTGGGGAGAAAAAGGAATAATCTTTTGTGGAGGGATGCATTGTTCTCCAAGCATCTATCAAGAGTCTGTTAGTTAATAGTTTTTGTGATTGTTAATAATGATTGTTTTTGCGGTAACTGTAGAATGACCATTTGAGGTGTCTAGAGAAGGATGTAGAGGTACATTAACGCCTTCACCCCCAAGGGTGGTTTGCACGTTAATGACCGGGCCAATTTTTACAATTCTGACCACTGTCTCTTTATGAGGTTATAACTCTGGAACGCTTCAACGGATCTTCGCGATTCTGAGACTGTTTTCTCGTGACATATTGTACTTCACGTTAGAAGTAAAATTTCTTCGATATAACTTGCATTTATTGTTGAAAAAAACGCAAATATGGCAAAATTTTAAAATTTTGCAATTTTCAAACTTTGAATTTTTATTCCCTTAAAACAGAGAAATATGTCACATAAAATAGTTAAGAAATAACATTTCCCACATGTCTACTTTACATCAGCACAATTTTGGAACCAAAATTTTTTTTTGTTAGGAAGTTATAAGGGTTAAAAGTTGACCAGCGATTTCTCATTTTTACAACAAAATTTACAAAGCCATTTTTTTTAGGGACCACCTCTCATTTGAAGTCACTTTGAGGGGTCAATATGGCAGAAAATACCCAAAAGTGACACCATTCTAAAAACTGCACCCCTCAAGGTACTCAAAACCACATTCAAGAAGATTATTAACCCTTCAGGTGCTTCACAGGAACTAAAGCAACGTGGAAGGAAAAAATGAATATTTAACTTTTTAGCCACAAAAATGATCTTTTACAAACTTTTTTTTTATTTTCACAAGGGTAAAAGGAGAAAATGGACAGATAAGGTTGTTATGCAATTTCTCCTGAGTACGCCAATACCCAATATGTGGGGGAAAACCACTGTTTGGGCACACGGCAGAGCTCGTAAGGGAAGGAGCGCCGTTTGACTTTTTCAAACTAAAATTGGCTGGAATTGAGATTGGACGCCATGTCGTGTTTGGAGAGCCCCTGATGCACCTAAACAGTGGAAACCCCCACAAGTGACACCATTTTGGAAACTAGACCCCCTAAGGTACTTATCTAGATCTGTTGTGAGCACTTTGAACTCCCAAGTGTTTCACAAAAGCTTATAATGCCTGGGTGTGAAAAAAAAAAAAAACAATTTTCCACAAAAATGATTTTTTAGTCCCAAATTTTTGAATTTTCCCAAGGAAATTGGACCCCAAAAGTTGTTGTCCAATTTGTCCTGAGTACGCTGATACCCCATATGTGGGGGGGGGAACTGTTTGGGTGCACGGCAGGGCTTGGAAAGGAAGTAGTAACGTTTTGGAATGCAGACGTTGATGGGGGTCATGTTCCGTTTGCAGTGCCCCAGATGAGCCTAAACAGTGGAAACCCCCCACAAGTGACCCCATTTTGGAAACTATACCCCCTAAGGAACTTATCTAGATCTTTGGTGAGCACTTTGAACCCCCAAGTGCTTCACACAAGTTTATAATGCCCGGGCATGAAAATAAAAAATCCTATTTTTTTCCCACAAAAATTATATTTTAGTCACTAATTTTTTATTTTCTCAAGGGTAACAGGAGAAATTGGACCATATAAGTTGTTGTCCAATTTGTCCTGAGTACGCTGATACCCCATATGTGGGTGGGAACCACTGTTTTGGCGCACGGCAGAGCTCGGAATGGAAGGAGCACCATTTGACTTTTTCCAACCAAAATTGGCTGGAATTGAGATTGGATGCCATGTTGCATTTGGAGAGCCCCTGATGTGCCTAAACAGTGGAAACCCCCCACAAATGACCCCATTTTGGAAACTAGACCCCCTAAGAAACTTTTCTAGATCTTTGGTGAGCAATTTGAACCCCCAAGTGCTTCACACAAGTTTATAACGTAGAGCCGTAAAATTTAAAAATCATATTTTTTCCACAAAAATGATCTTTTCACCCCAATTTTTATTTTTCCAAGGGTAACAAGACTCCAAAAGTTATTGTGCAATTTGTCCTGAGTGCGGTGATACCCCATATGTGGGGGTAAACCACTGTTTGGGTGCATGGCAGAGTTTGGAAGGGAAGGAGCGCCGTCTGACTTTTTCAACGCAGAATTGGCTGGACGCCATGTCGTGTTTGGAGAGCTCCTGATCTGCCTAAACAGTGGAAACCCCCATAAATGACGCCATTTTGGAAACTAGACCCCTCAAGGAACTTATCTAGATGTGTGGTGAGAACTTTTAACCCCCAGGTGTTTCACTAAAGTTTATAACGTACAGCCGTAAAATAAAAAATCTTTTTTTTTTTACAAAAATGATTTTTTCGTCCCCAATATTTTATTTTCACAAGGGTAACAGAAGAAATTGGAACCCAAAAGTTGTTGTCCAATTTGTCCTGAGTACGCTGATACCCAATATGTGGGAGAAAACTACTGTATGGGCGCACGTCAGGGCTCGGAAGGGAAGTAGTGACGTTTTGGATTGCAGACTTTGATGGGAATGGTCTGGGGGCGTCATGTCACTTTGGAGAGCCCTGATGCACCTATACAGTGGAAACCCCCACAAGTGACCCCATTTTGGCAAATATACCCCACAAGGAACTTATCTAGATGTGTGGTGAGCACTTTGAACCCCGAGTGCTTCACAGAAGTTTATAACGTACAGCCGTAAAATAAAAAATCATTTTTTTTTTTACAAAAATGATTTTTTTGCCCCAATATTTTATTTTCACAAGGGTAACAGAAGAAATTGGAACCCAAAAGTTGTTGTCCAATTTGTCCTGAGTACGCTGATACCCAATATGTGGAGAAAACTACTGTATGGGCGCACGTCAGGGCTCGGAAGGGAAGTAGTGACGTTTTGGATTGCAGACTTTGATGGAATGGTCTGGGGGCGTCATGTCACATTTGGAGAGCCCCTGATGCACCTATACAGTGGAAACCCCCCACAAGTGACCCCATTTTGGCAAATAGACCCCACAAGGAACTTATCTAGATGTGTGGTGAGCACTTTGAACCCCGAAGTGCTTCACAGAAGTTTATAACGTACAGCCGTAAAAATAAAAAATCTTTTTTTTTTTTTACAAAAATGATTTTTTTTGCCCCCAATATTTTATTTTCACAAGGGTAACAGGAGAAATTGGACCCCAAAAGTTGTTGTCCAATTTGTCCTGAGTACGCTGATACCCAATATGTGGGAGAAAACTACTGTATGGGCGCACGTCAGGGCTCGGAAAGGAAGTAGTGACGTTTTGGATTGCAGACTTTGATGGAATGGTCTGGGGGCGTCATGTCGCATTTGGAGAGCCCCTGATGCGCCTAAACAGTGGAAACCCCCCACAAGTGACCCCATTTTGGAAAATAGACCCCACAAGGAACTTGTCTAGATGTGTGGTGAGCACTTTGAACCCCGAAGTGCTTCACAGAAGTTTATAACGCACAGCCGTAAAAATAAAAAATCCTTTTTTTTTTTGCAAAAATGATTTTTTTTGCCCCAATATTTTATTTTTACAAGGGTAACAGGAGAAATTGGACCCCAAAAGTTGTTGTCCAATTTGTCCTGAGTACGCTGATATCCAATATGTGGGAGAAAACTACTGTATGGGTACACGTTGGGGCTCGGAAGGGAAGTAGTGACGTTTTGGATTGCAGACTTTGATGGAATGGTCTGGGGGCGTCATGTCGCATTTGGAGAGCCCTGATGCGCCGAAACAGTGGAAATCCCCAACAAGTGACCCCATTTTGGAAAATAGACCCCACAAGGAACTTATCTAGATGTGTGGTGAGCGCTATGAAGCCCCAAGTGCTTCACAGAAGTTTATAATGTACAGCCGTAAAAACAAAAAAATATTTTTTTTGTACAAAAATGATATTTTCGCCCCCAGTTTTTTATTTTCCCAAGGGTAGCAGAAGAAATAGGACAAATTGCACAATAACTCTTGGGGTCCAGAGTACGCTGATACCCCATATGTGGGGATAAACTACTGTTTGGACGCATGGCAGAGCTGAGAAGTGAAGGAGCACCGTTTGACTTTTTCAACGCAGAATTGGCTGGAATTGAGATCAGACGCCATGTCACATTTGGAGAGCCCCTGATGTGCCTAAACAGCTGAAACCCCCCAATTCTAACTCCAACCCTAACCCCAACACACCCCTAACCCTAGTCCCAACCCTAACCACAAACCTAACCCTAACACACCCCTAATCCCAACCCTAACCCTAATCCTAACTTTAGCGCCAACCCTAACCCTAACTTTAGCCGCAACCCTAACCCTAATGGGAAAATGGAAATAAATACTTTTTTTTAATTTTATTATTTTTCCCTTACTAAGGGGGTGATAAAGGGGGGTTTGATTTACTATTTATAGCGGGTTTTTATGATTGGCAGCTGTCACGCTAAAAGACGCTTTTTATTGCAAAAATAGTTTTTGCATCATCACATTTTGAGAGCTATAATTTTTGCATATTTTGGCCCACAGAGTCATGTGAGGTCTTATTTTTTGCGGGACGAGTTGACGTTTTTATTGGTACCATTTTTGAGCACGTGACGTTTTTTGATCGCTTTTTATTTCGATTTTTGGGAGGTTAGAATGAACAAAAATCAGCAATTCATGAATTTCTTTTGGGGAGGCGTTTATACCGTTCCGCGTGTGGTAAAATTGATAAAGCAGTTTTATTCTTCGGGTCAGTACGATTATGGCGATACCTCATTTATATCATTTTTTCATGTTTTGGCGCTTTTATAGAATAAAAACAATTTTATATACAAAATAATTATTTTTGCATCGCTTTATTCTGCGAGCTATAACTTTTTTATTTTTTTGCTGATGATGCTTTATGACGGCTCGTTTTTTGCGGGACAAGATGAAGTTTTCATCGGTACCATGTTTTTTTATATCGGTCTTTTTGATCGCGTGTTATTACACTTTTTGTTCGGCGGTATGATGATAAAGCATTGATTTTTTGCTTCGTTTTTTTTTTTTTTTTTTTAAGGGGTTCACTAAAGGGGTTAACTAGTGGGACAATTTTATAGGGGGGGTCGTTACGACGCGGCGATACCAAATATGTGTACTTTATTGTTTTGTTTTTTTTATTTACAGGAAGAAGTGAATTTATTGGGGAATATTTTTTTTTTTTTTTTTTTTATTTTGGATTTTTTTTTTTACACATGTTTATTTTTACTTTTTTAACTTTTTTACTTTGTCCCAGGGTGAGACATCACAGTATTTTATCAGATCGCTGGTGTGACAGTGTGCACAGCACTCTGTCACACCAGCGATCGCACAGGCATAGATGCAGGCTTCTCAGTGCCTGCTCTCGGCAGGCACTGAGGTAGCCGCCTCCCTCCAGGACCCCTCCAGGACATCGCGCTGCTCTGAGGGTCTCAGGGGGGCGCGCAGGGAGCCCCCACCCTGCGCGATCCTCCCCTGTGCCCCCAGTACACCGCGATCATGTTTGATCGCGGTGTGCAAGGGGTTAATCTGCCGGGAGCGGTCCGTGACCGCTCCTGACACACAGTCATGGGTGTCAGCTGTGATAATCAGCTGACACCCGGCGGCGATTAGCTGCGCTCCCCTCAGGAGCGCAGCTGATCGCCTATGACGTACTATCCCGTCCCCGGTCATACGGGCCCAGGTACCATGGACGGGATAGTACGTCCGATGGCAGTAAGGGGTTAAAATCACCTCCTAAAATAATTTGCCCTTCAGCAAAATTATCTAAAATATCAATAATCTTCTTAAAGAATGGGCAATAGTGTTGAGCGATACTGCTCGATATCTAAAAATATCGGATCGGAATGGTATCGCCGATATCACTAAATATCGCCGATATCCGATTCCGATACCGGAAGTCCCATGTAAGTCTATGGGAACAAAATATCGCAACTAAAAAAAACCTTTATTTCCTTGTAAACACTAAATATACACACATAGAATACATATATATATATATATATACATGTCATTGTGACATATATATATACATACAGTACAGACCAAAAGTTTGGACACACCTTCTCATTCAAAGATTCTTCTGTATTTTCATGACTATGAAAATTGTAGAATCACACTGAAGTCATCAAAACTATGAAGTAACACATGTGGAATTATACATTACACTTTACAAAAAAGTGTGAAACAACTGAAAATATGTCTTATATTTTAGGTTCTTCAAAGTAGCCACCTTCTGCTTTGATTACTGCTTTGCACGCAGAAAAGGTGAACGGATGGACTCTACATGCCTGGTTCCCACCGTGAAGAATGGAGGAGGTGGTGTGATGGTGTGGGATTGCTTTGCTGGTGACACTGTTGGGGATTTATTCAAAATTGAAGCGGTGAGCGGTTCAGCTCACCCCAAACCATCTCGATTGGGTTCAGGTCTGGTGACTGTGGAGGCCAGGTCATATGGCGTAGAACCCCAACACTCTCCTTCTTGGTCAAATAGCCCTTACACAGTCTGGAGGTGTGTTTGGGGTCATTGTCCTGTTGAAAAATAAATGATGGTCCAACTAAACGCAAACCGGATGGAATAGCATGCTGCTGCAAGATGCTGTGGTAGCCATGCTGGTTCAGTATGCCTTCAATTTTGAATAAATCCCCAACAGTGTCACCAGCAAGCACCCCACATCTTCACACCATCTCCTCCATGCTTCACGGTGGGAACCGGGCATGTAGAATCTATCCGTTCACCTTTTCTGCGTGCAAAGCAGTAATCAAAGCAAAAGGTGGCTACTTTGAAGAACCTAGAATATAAGACATATTTTCAGTTGTTTCACACTTTTTTGTAAAGTGTAATGTATAATTCCACTTGTGTTAATTCAAAGTTTTGATGCCTTCAGTGTGATTCTACAATTTTCATAGCCATGAAAATACAGAAAAATCTTTCAATGAGAAGGTGTGTCCAAACTTTTGGTCTGTACTGTATATGTATAGTTTATACACTTCTACATAGTAAAATATCCTCTGATTCAATTGCCGGGTAAAGTCGGCTTCTGTGAAAAGACAGAAGCACCCGACATGAAATGACACTTGGTGTACATAGGGTCAACCATGTCTTTTCATGTCGTTTGCAATCTGATTTGCACAAACAATTACATCAGTCTATGTGTGCAAAATTTCACACCTGTAGGGGTTAATTAAAGGTGTAAATTCGTTGTAAAAAAAACTGACTTTTTTGCTACGAATTTACACCTTTAATTAACCCCTACAGGTGTGAAATTTTGCACACTTACACTCATGTAATTGTTTGTGCAAATCAGATATCAAACTACATGAAAAGACATGGTTAACTCTATGTAAACCAAGTGTCATTTCATGTCGGGTTCTGCATTTTCACAAAAGCCGGCAATTGAATTAGCGGCTATTATACTATGTAGAAGTGTATGAACTATAAATATAAATATATATATATATGTGTCACAAATTTAATGACATGTATATATATATATATATATATCAGGTGTAAAATTGCTGAAAAAAAATGCGTGGGCTCCCGCCCTATTTTCGCAACCAGACAGACAAAGCCAGTGAGTGGGGGCAGATAATAATAGCCCAGAGAGGGACCATTATTTTTGGCCCCCCCCGGCTACTAACATCTGCCCCCAGACACCCCAGAAAGGGCAAATCTCTAATTAGATTTGCCCTTTCTGGCACTTTGCCCGTCTATTCCCATTGCCCTGTAGCGGTGGCGAATGGGTTAATAAGGGGTTAAAATGACCTTGCAATTGAAAGGTCACTTTAAGCCAGGTTAATAATTGAGAGCTGTCAATTAGACAACTATCAATTATTAATCCTATTGTATGAAAGAAAAATCAAACACACACACTTTAATATAAAAGAAGTTTAATGAAATAATCACACAGTTTTTGACCATATTTTATTTTCCTGCTAAAACCATTTCCTGTAATAAAAATAAAATAATAAAGCAAAATTATTCTTACCAATCCGATGTACAGTCAGGTCCCACGGTGTAATCCTTCAGAAAGGGTTAATGTTTACTGCAGGGACCGCAGCTAATGCTGCAGCCTCACAGTAAACCCCCAAATGAATGAGTTCCTCTCCTGGCTGACAGGAGAGGAAGTGGAAAGCTTAATTGATTGCTTTCCACTTTCACTTCAGGTCAGCCAGGGACACAATCAGTGACGTCAGAGGGAACTGGTTAACAAAAATAGGGGATCCCCTCGAAAAAAATTGGCGTGGGGTCCCCCCTATTTTTGTTAACCAGCCAGATGAAGCAGACCGCTGAGGCCTGGTTTTTCAGGCTGGTAAGGATCCAATATCCATGGACCTTGCAAGCCTGATAATACCAGGCCACAGCAGTCTGCTTAGCTTGGCTGGTTAACAAAAATAGGGGATCCCCTCGAAAAAAAAAACGGCGTAGGGGTCCCCCTATTTTTGTTAACCAGCCAAGTAAAATGCAGACTGCTGCGGCCTGGTATTAAAAGACTGTCAAGGCCCATGGATTTTGGCCCTCAACAGCCTGATAATACCAGGCTACAGCAGCCCCACATTTGGCGCATCAAAAGATGTGCCAATTGTGGCACTTTACCCGGCTCTTCCCACTTGCCCTGTAGCGGTGGCAAGCGGGGTAATAAGGGGTTAATGTCACCGTTGATTGCACGGTGACAATAAGCCCGGTTAATAATGGAGAGGCGTCAATAAGACACCGATCCATTATTAATCCCAAAGTTATTAAATGCATAAAAAAAAGACACAGCAAGAAAAAAGTATTTTAATGAAATAAAAGAGACAACACAGTTTTCATTTCTTTTATTGTACTCTCATTCCTGCGACGCCATCGATCTCCTGTAAAAAAGAAAAAAAACAAACCAACAGTATACCACCTGTCCGACGCAGTCCATAGTAACGACTGTCCCACGACGATCCAGCTCTGCTACATCGCAATGACAGGCAGAGCCTGACATCCCGGCGCAGCACAGCTGATTACCTGCTTCCCCGGCGGTGACGTCATCGGACTGACTGCTTTACGGCCGGGAGTACCCAGCAGTCACTGCAGTTATCGCGAGAAACTGCATGTGACCGCCAGGGAGAAGAGGATGGCGGCCATGAAGCAGTCCAGGATGTGACCGCCGGAGATCTTCTGCCAGGTAAGTGCCGCTGACTCCTGACAGACCCGACCGACGGACACTGACAGTGACAGACCCGACCGACGGACACAGACAGTGACAGTGACAAATCCGATTCCGGTATTCGATATGACGAAAATATCGGTATTCGGAATCGAAAGGCCGATACAGCTAATATCGGCCGATACCCGATATTTGCAGTATCGTATCGCTCAACACTAATGGGCAATGATTGCTATTGGGTGCATACATGTTGACCAAGGTAAACAATTCATTGTGAATTGTGCACTTTAATAGTATATATCTTCCGTCTGTGTCATACACACTGTGTTCCAAATTATTATGCAAAAGATATTTTCTCAGATTTTCCCAAATTACCTATATGAATTTCAGTCATTGTAATTTTCCAGTCAAATAACTATTAGAGTACAATTGAAAGGTTTTTGTACAAACTGCCTATGATAACAGTATATTTTTAAAAAAATAAAACACTCAAACTGCACTCAAAATGCATGTTCCAAATTATTATGCACAGCAGAGTTTTCAACCTTTTCATTTTAATAAAGAACAAAAAAATGGTCATTTTTGAAATTATAAGCATTAGCAGGTTATTACAAACTGAAATCAAACAGTTTTCAACTCAAAACTTTATTCTAGGTGATCTTACATTTGCACATAGGATCCCTTGTTCGAAAGGAGCTTCTGAACTCTCTCCTCCATTGAATTTGTCTGGTTTTGGATGGTTTCTGCTTCAATTGTTTTGCATGAGGACAGAATACCCTCCCAGAGCTGTTGCTTAGATGTGAACTGCCTCCCGCCATCATAGACACTCCTTTTGGTGATGCTCCAGAGGTTCTCAATGGGGTTGAGGTCAGGGGAGCATGGGGGCCACATCATAAGTTTGTCCCCTTTTATGCCCATAGCAGCCAGAGATGCAGATGTGTTATGTGCAGCATGAGACGGTGCATTATCATGCATGAAAATGATCTTGCTGCGGAATGCACGGTTCTTCTTCTTGAACCATGGCAGGAAGTGCTGTTTGAGAAACTCAACATACACTATGGAGTTCATCTTTACCCCTTCAGGGATCCTAAAGGGGCCGACAATCTCTCTCCCCATGATTCCAGCCCAAAACATTACTCCACCTCCTGCTTGTTGGCGCCGTAGCCATGTTTGCATGGGGTGTCCATCAACCAGCCTTCCTCCACTCCATCCATCTGGACCATCGAGCGTTGCAGAGCACTCATCGGTGAACAAAACAGTTTTGAAGTCAGTCTTCATGTATTGTTTGGCCCACTGGAGCCATTTCTGCTTGTGTGCAGTGGATAGAGGAGGTCGACAGGATGGCTTACACACAGCTGCTTACCTCTGAAGTACCCTGCATCTTGTTGTTCGGGGGGCGTTGGAGGCACCAGCAGCTTCAAAAACTTGTCTGCTGCTATGACAAGGCTTTTTTGCCGCTGCTCTTTTAACCTGACGTAATTGCCTGTAGGAAAGAGTCCTCAATTTTCCCTTATCAGCACGCACACGTGTGTACTGTGAATCAGTTACATACTTCTTGATTGTGCGATGATCACGATGAAGTGTCTTGGCAATGTTGATTGTAGTCATGCCTTGACCTAAACACTCCACAATTTGTTGCTTCTCAGCAGCCGACACATCCTTTTTCTTTCCCATTTTGGCAGAAAATGTAGGCTGCTTAATAATGTGGGACAGCCTTCTTAAGTAGTCTTGCCTTTCATTGGACACACCTGCCAAACTAATTAGCACAGGTGTCTGCAATTGCTTACAGTGATATAAAGAGCCCTGACACACATCACCATCAATGAGTTTAACTGACAAACAAAAAAATTCTTACCTTATCACTCCTAAACAATTTTTGCATAATAATTTGGAACACACTGTATAGCATTTTTGAGTGTGAAAGGAATTTTCTTATTTATAATTATGGATACTCATTTACTTTTTTTATTGGAGAATTGACATTGAACCATTTGGTAAAAATTTTATTCTTGGTGATAGGTGTATAGATTTGTTTAAAATGAGTGCTAGGCATCGAGTTCCCGCTGCTGCACAAGGGGAATCTCGAACCAGTCCCGCTGCGGTCCCCCATCCATCTCCGGCCGCAGTGGACCCTGCTCAGCAGAGATGTCGGTCCCAGCGTCTCGCCCGGTGTAGTACTGTGCAGAGACTTGCTGCTTCCGCTCCTGGATCCTCTGTTGTAACCAGTGTTGGAGCAGGCAGATTTGGGACTAAGTCCTCTTCTTCTCCATCTGAGCATGCCCAGGACAAGATCTTCCATTGGAGATCAGGGTCACATGCTCAGATACAGCTGCGACTCCTATTGGTCCTCCAGGAAGATCCTGAGGCTGTTGGTGTTCTGAAGCAGCTTCCTATTGGTCCTTTCAGGAAGGTCTCATGCTTGTGGCTACTATAAAAAGGTGGCATAACCGCATGGCCATGCGCTAGAATTAGATTTGTTACGTGCTTGCGCCAGTGTGGTTATGCATGTGTTTAGGGACCTGGCTGAAATAAGCCCCTAGAATATCGGCACCTCCGGTGAGGAGATGTGTGTATGGGTTCAGGGCTCTGGCTGAAATAAGCCCCTAGTATACCGGCTTCTCCGGTGAGGAGTTTGCTGTGTGCATTGCTGACTACTTTATGTTGAAGCCGCGCAGTCTGGACGTAACCTGGTGGTGGCACGCAGACATCGCTATTAGTCAGCGTTTAGGTTGCTACTCTGTGGTGCAACAGAGTTCTCTTATAACGCCATATAGCACCAGATCCTTTTATTTAGTGGCTCTGTGGAGTAAATACTTACTGCTTCATATCCTGTGACTTGGGCTCTCTAGATCTTATCATGTGGAAGGTGCTAAAGCATATAGATATTGCCAGGTTGCCTTTGATGATCTAACCACCCCCTGGTGTGCTGGCCCCAGCTGCCAAATTATCCCAAAGCAGCTCCCACAATCCCACTCTCCTAACCCTGCAGTGTGGGCTATATATTTAGGACTAGTCTAAGGGGTGCACGCAGTGTGGGGTGCAGCACGCAAGCATCCCAGAAGCAAAGCATCACAGAAGATAAGCATCGTGTAAACGGCAGTTATCCATGGCAGTTAATCAGGGCTGGAATCAGGTACCCCACACTTTGCTTTCTTTTTAATTATGTACTTTACCTCTATCCTCCTGTGTTCCCTTGCCATCCACATTCACCGCCCCATCCCCCCTCCATCACGACTCATACACATCAGCCCCTCCATACTTCCCTCTCCCATGTACAGTTACCATGCACTCCTCACCTTCCTGAGAAACCTCAGCCCATCTTGCCCAAACACATCACAGAAAAAACCTACTTACAACTCCAACAACTACCTGCTCTTTATCTTCCTACTCCTACTGATTTCAGGGAACATCTCCCCCAACCCTGGTCCACCATCCCCCAACCTCAATCCCTACCCTACCTCATATCGACACCATAATAATCTTATTAATATTACTTGCACTCCCTCATCTCCTTCTTTTAATTGTGCCCTCTGGAATCCACGGTCTGCATGCAACAAGCTATCCTTCCTGCACAACTACTTTCTGAACAACTCTCTTCATCTGTTGGCCCTCACTGAAACCTGGATTCAGGATTCTGACACGGTCTCCCCTGCTGCCATTTCCTATGGTGGCTTACAGTTCTCCCATTCCCCAAGAACCGCAAACAGACATGGTGGTGGAGTTGGCATACTCCTGTCCCCACAATGCACTTTCCAGGTCATCCCCCCAATTCCATCACTCTCATTCCCTTCTTTTGAGGTCCACACCATCAGGCTCTTCCGTCCCCTCTCCCTCAGAGTAGCGGTCATATATCTTCCCCCAGGCTTGCCCACCCAGTTCCTTGACCACTTCTCAGCCTGGCTGCCGCACTTCATGTCCTCAGAACTACCAACCCTTATCCTTGGAGACTTCGACATCCTCATTAACAGCCCTACTTCCACATCTGCATCTCAACTTCTATCACTAACCACTTCTCTAGGCCTCTCTCAGCTTTCAACCTCTGAGACACACAAGGATGGTAACACCCTTGACCTGGTCTTTGTCCGCCTCTGTTCAATCTCCCACCTAAATAACTTACCGCTTCCACTCTCTGACCACAACATTCTCTCCTTCATCCTCACAAATCCTCGACCACCCCAGCACACTCCTACCTACCACACATTCAGAAATCTACAAGCCATTAACCCTCAGACACTTTCAGACTCTCTTCACTCATCGCTGTCCCCAATCTCCTCTTTTTCTTGTCCTAATCTGGCTGTTCATCACTACAATGACACTCTTAGAAGCACCCTTGACCAAGTAGCACCGCTCACCCTCAGAACTTCCAAACACACAGTAAAACAGCCCTGGCTCACATTGCAAACTCAACTTCTTCAGCGATGCTCCAGGAGTGCTGAACGCCTTTGGAGAAAAACCCGCACACCAGAAGACTTCATCCACTTTAAATTCATGTTAAGAACTTATAATGCTGCCCTTCACCTCGCCAAACAGACCTACTTCACCACCCTGATCTCCTCACTAGCCAACAACCCCAAGAAACCTTTTGACACTTTTCATTCCCTCCTCAGGCCAAAAGCACAAGCCCCTATCACAGATATTTGTGCTGATGACCTGGCCTCCCACTTTATAGAAAAAATAGATACTATCCGTCAGGAAATCTGCTCTCAACCACCAAGTGCTGTGACTCCCATCCCTCCCTGCATTTCCCCTGGCTCAATTTCCACTTTTGATCCCATCACAGAAGAAGAAGTCTCCAGACTCCTCTCTTCCTCTCGTCCGACTACATGCACTACCGACCCCATTCCCTCACACCTCCTCCAGTCTCTCTATCCAGTTGTCACAACTCACCTAACTACAATCTTTAATCTCTCACTCTCCTCTGGCATTTTCCCATCCTCCTTCAAACAGTCCATCATTACTCCACTACTAAAGAAACCTGCTCTTGACCCTTCCTGCACAAACAACTACAGACCGGTCTCCAATCTCCCCTTCATCTCTAAACTTTTGGAGCGCCTAGTCTACTCCCGCCTTACCCGTTACCTCTCCACTCACTCCCTCCTAGACCCTTCACAGTCCGGCTTCCAACCCCTACATTCGACTGAAACTGCACTCATCAAAGTGACCAATGACCTTCTAACAGCAAAACGTAACGGTGACCAGTCTCTGCTCATTCTTCTCGACCTTTCTGTAGCTTTCGACACAGTTGACCACCGTCTCCTACTGTCTAGGCTCCAGTCACTAGGTATTAAGGACACTGCTCTCTCCTGGTTCTCCTACTATCTTTCTGACCGCTCCTTCAGTGTTTTGTTCTCTGGCTCCACGTCATCTCCTCTTCCTCACACTGTCGGTGTACCCCAGGGCTCAGTCCTTGGCCCCCTTCTCTTCTCTCTCTACACGGCCCAAATTGGACAGACCATCAGCAGATTTGGCTTTCAGTACCATCTTTATGCTGATGACACACAACTATACACGTCATCCCCCGACCTTACACCCGCTGTACTACAGAACGCCACCGACTGTCTGTCCGCAGTCTCCAACATCATGTCCGCTCTCTATCTGAAACTTAACCTCTCCAAAACTGAACTTCTTCTGCTCCCGCCGTCTACTAACCTCCATATATCTGACATTTCCCTCTCCGTGGGCGGCACCATAATAACACCCCGACAGCAGGCTCGCTGTCTGGGTGTTATGTTTGACACCAATCTCTCCTTCATCTCCCATATACAATCTCTTGCCCGCTCTTGCCGCCTACAGCTAAAGAACATCTCTAGAATCCGCCCTTTTCTCACCATGGAAACAACAAAACCCCTCACTGTAGCATTGATCCACTCCCTCCTGGACTACTGCAACGCTCTATTACTTGGCCTCCCCATTACTCGACTATCCCCTCTCCAGTCCATCCTTAATGCAGCAGCCAGGGTCATCCATCTGGCTAATCGGTACTCGGATGCGTCCGCTCTTCGCCAGTCCTTACACTGGCTGCCCATTCATTATAGGATCCAATTCAAAGTACTGGTTCTCACCCACAAAGCTCTCCACAGTGCAGCACCCCCCTACATCTCCCTACTCATTTCTATCTATCAGCCTAACCGACTGCTGCGCTCTGCAAACGACTTTCGACTGACCTCTGCACTAATCCGTACCTCCCACTCCCGACTCCAAGACTTCTCCCGCGCTGCGCCAATCCTCTGGAATGCTCTATCCCAAGAAATTAGGACTATCCTCAATTTGCATGGTTTCAGGCGCTCCCTCAAAACACATCTGTTCAGAGCGGCCTATCACATTCATTAATCAAAGTCATTCTATGTGTAAGTGTGTGTGTGTGTAGCCCATTCACTATCTCCATCCATCCCTCACTCCCTCAAGATGGCTGGACCATCATTGTAAATGCACCATTGTGTATACACACCTGTACTTTATATCTCCCCCACCTCATTGTAGATTGTAAGCTCTCACGAGCAGGGTTGTCTTATTTTGCTTTAATTATTGTATTGTTAACGTTGTTACTTATGACTTGTGTTTTGAAACTGTTAAACTGTAAAGCGCTGCGGAATATGATGGCGCTATATAAATAAAGATTATTATTATTATTATTATTATTATTGACAGAGTTTGCCCACTTCGCCATATAGTGCTACGGCAACCATATCTGCGACTCTGCAGGATAACAGAGTTCGCTCATACCACCTACTGCGCCATCTTACTAGCAGCAGTTTCTGCCTGCACGGTGGACCCCGGGCTGCGAACGCATTATCTATTTATATTTATTTGGTGCGTTCCGCAACCCTTAACATAATACTAGCGCCAAGGTCTGGCTAGTAAAATGGCGGATGACCAGCGTCTACCGCAGTACATCCAGCAGCTGGAGGGTAGGTTGGGGGCTCTTGAGCGCACAAACTCAGCTGTGGATGTTACCGCAGTCGCTGTTCAGGCTGCTAGTGTGGCTGCAGCCAGTTTGTCCTCTGCCACCTCTGCCCCTACATTATCCCACCTCCCGCTTCCTGACAAGTTTGCCGGTGACAGCAAGCAATGTCGGGGATTCGTGAGTCAGTGCTCTATACAGCTCGAGCGTCTGGCTGCACGTTTCCCCATGGATCGGGTTACAAGTGGGTTTTGTACTGTCTCTACTGTCGGGCAGAACGTTGGAGTGGGCAACGCCGCTGTGGGAGCGCGACGATCGTGTGGTGCGGAGTGCTCCTCGTTTCCTGGAGGCTCTTAAAAAGGTCTTTTTAGGACCTCAGGTCACCCACGATACGGCGCTCCAACTGCTTGCATTGGCACAGGGTTCGTGTTTGGTCAGTCAGTTTTCCGTCCAATTTTGGACTCTGGCCTCAGAGCTGGACTGGTCGGATAAAGTTCTCATTCCAGTCTACTGGAGAGGACTGGCTGACCATGTTAAAGATGCTTTGGCTACCAGGGAGATTCCCACCAAACTGGAAGCTTATCTCCATATCTACCCACATCGACCTCCGTTTTCACGAGCGGCGGTTGGAGCGGGCCCAGTGTAGGCAGAGGATTCGGTTGGCTCCCACCTTTTCCAAACCTCTCGAATCCCACGATCTGGCATCCGAACCCCAAAAGGCCACAGAGGTTCCTCGTGCAGGACCTAAGTCTCGGGCCGTCTGAGTATCCGTGGTCAGTAACCTTTGTCAGCAGACAGGACACTATGCTAACAGATGTCCACAGCGATCGCATCCCGTGTCCCTGGGAGGAGGTTCACTGGAGACAGCGGCATTTTCCTCCAAGATGACATTTAAAGGGACAGTCACTGTAGACTCTTCCACACTTACAGTCGAGCTTTGTGTGGACTCAGGAGCAGAGGGGAATTTCATGTCATCTACCTTTGCTCATCGCCACGCAATACATCTGGTAGCGCTCGACAAACCAGTGACTGTCCGGGTAATGAATGGGTTGACATTGCACTCGCCAATTACACATCAGACTGTCCCTCTTACTTTTTGTGTACCCACTTCCCATCAAGAAATTATTTCCCTTCTCGTCCTTCCAGAGGGAATAGATGAAATTCTGCTGGGAGTACCTGGCTCCGTTCCCACTCCCCTCATATTGAGTGGATATTGGGTTGGAGTGAGACATGTAAGGACAGATATGTCAGGGAGTGCATTCAGGTTACCACTACAGAGATACCCGCAGATTTTTCTCTTCCCAAGTGCTATCAGTCATATGCAGACGTGTTCTCTAAAAAGGCTGTGGAGACTCTACCACCCCATCGTCCCTACGACTGTCCTATTGACCTCTTGCCTGGAGCAGAACCTCCTCGGGAAGGGTCTATCCCCTCTCTCTTCCTGAGATGGAGGCTATGTCTCAATATATCCAGGAGAATCTGGCAAGAGGGTTCATTAGGAAGTCGGTGTCACCAGCAGGGGCGGGGTTCTTCTTCGTGCAGAAGAAGAGTGGAGAATTACGTCCGTGTATAGATTACAGAGGTCTTAACGCCATCACCGTTAATAATAAGTACCCGTTGCCCCTGATTTCTGAGCTCTTTGATAGGCTCTGGGGAGCAAGGGTATTTACTAAATTAGATCTGAATGGTGCTTATAACCTGATTCGCATCTGTGAAGGGGACGAATGGAAGACTGCTTTTAATACCAGGGATGGGCATTATGAATACCTGGTGATGCCCTTCGGGCTCTGTAATGCCCCAGCCATTTTCCAAAACTTTGTCAATGACATCTTCCGGGATATGCTTTCCACCTCTGTAGTAGTTTATCTGGATGATATTCTCATCTTTTCTCCAGATATTGACTCTCACCAGAGGGATGTCTGCAAAGTCTTCGACCTGTTACGGGCGAACTCCCTCTATGCGACGTTGGAGAAATGCATGTTTGAGCAGGAGTTTTTACCTTTCCTGGGCTATATCATCTCCGCCCAGGGATTGGCTATGGATCCTGCCAAACTACAGGCTGTGATGGACTGGCAAGAACCCCATTCTCTTAAAGCGGTGCAGCGCTTTATGGGGTTCATTAATTATTATCGCCAGTTCACTCCCCATTTCTCGACTTTGGTAGCTCCCTTTGTAGCCCTCACCAAGAAGGGAGCAAATCCCAAGTTGTGGTCTGAGGAGGTCTCCAAGGCATTCTCTTCCATCAAGTCGCATTTTGCCAGTGCTCCCATATTACATCGCCCCGATGTTGATAAGCCGTTTATTTTAGAGGTGGACACCTCTTCTGTTGGTGCTGGAGCAGTCCTTTATCAAAAGGATGCTCAAGATCGGAAGCATCCTTGCTTCTTCTTTTCTAAAACGTTTACACCTGCAGAGAGAAATTATGCCATCAGGGACAGGGAGTTACTGGCTATGAAGTTGGCCTTCTCCGAGTGGAGACATCTTCTGGAGGGGCTCGCTTTCCCTTCCAGGTCTTCACGGACCACAAAAACTTGGTGTACTTGCAAACTGCCCAGCGGCTGAATTCCCACCAGGCCAGATTGTCCCTATTCTTCTCCCGGTTCCATTTCACCCTCCATTTCCTCTCCGGTGAGAAGAACATTCGGGCCGATGCTCTATCTCCCTCCGTCATATCCTCTGAGGAGGTAGAGGAGGAGCCTTGGCTTATTGTCCCCTGTGAGAGCCTAAGAACTGTGGCTCCAGTTTCGCTTGAGTCTGTGCCTCCGGGCAAGACTTTTGTACCCACCAATTTGCGACCGGAAGTACTTTCTTGGGCACATTCCTCTAGGGTGGGTGGACATTTCGGGACAAAAAGGACATCTGATTTGCTGGTGAGGACATATTGGTGGCCACATATGGTCCGGGACGTCAGGGAATATGTTCAGGCGTGCGTGTCCTGCGCCAAGAATAAGTCACCTCGACAACGGTCAACTGGGTTACTTTTTCCTTTGCCGGTAGCAGACAGGCCTTGGGAGATGGTCGGGATGGATTTTGTGGTGGGCTTACCCAAGTTTCTGGGCTGCACCATCCTCTGGGTGATAACCGACCACTTCTCCAAAATGGTGCATTTGGTGCCGTTACCACGGTTACCATCTGCACGGGCCTTGGCAGCATTGTTTATTAGGCATATTTTCCGTTTACACGGTATGCCAGACAAAGTCGTTAGTGATCGAGGTCCCCAGTTTGCGTCTCGGTTCTGGAGAGAGCTGTGTCGGCTACTCAGCATTGAGTTAAATCTCTCCTCTGCGTACCATCCCGAGACGAATGGGTTGGTAGAGAGGGCCAACCAGGCCTTGGTCACATACTTACGACATTTTGTCTCTGCCAGGCAGGATGACTGGGCATCTTTGCTACTGTGGGCTGAGTTTGCTCTCAATAATGCTGTGGCTGATTCCAGCGGACAGACCCCATTCCTCTTGAACTACGGTCAGCATCCGCGGGTCCCGGTGCCCATGCCTGTGTCGTTCGCCGACTCCAGGGTGGCAGACTGGGCTGTGGAGGCACGGGACATTTGGGACCGAACCCAGGATGCCATTCAGGCCTCCAAGGAGAGGATGAGGTCTTCAGCCGATGTTAATCGGCGCCCCGCTCCAACATTTGCCCCAGGTGACTTGGTGTGGCTCTCTGCCCGGAACATCAGGCTGCGAGTAGAGTCTACCAAGTTGGCACCTCGCTATTTGGGTCCCTTTAAGATCCTTGAGCAGGTAAACCCTGTAGTCTACCGCCTAGCCCTTCCACCTCGTCTGGGAAACTCTGATACCTTTCACGTGTCCCTTTTGAAACCTGTTGTCATCTCCCGGTTTTCTGAGTCATCTGGCAGGATGTCGGGTTCATCTACCGACGATCATGAGGTGAATGCCATCGTAGGGTGTAAGGTGGTACAGGGCAAAAAAATTTTTTGGGTGGATTGGAGGGGTTATGGGCCTGAGGATAGGTCCTGGGAGCCTGCCGAGCACATTCACGCTCCGCAGCTCATCGCTGCCTTTGAGCGCAGCGAGGCCCAAAGAAGGGGGGTAATGTTAGGGATCGAGTTCCTGCTGCTGCACAAGGGGAATCTCAAACCAGTACCGCTGCAGTCCCCCACTGTAGCGCAGGCGTCTCTGCCTGCTATCAGGCAGGGACGCTGTTCCACTCACCCTGGCTGCGCGCGCTCCTCTGCTTCGGGGCCGGCGTCCTCGTCCCGCTCTCCTGGCTGCGCGCGCTCCTCTGCTTCGGGGCCGATGTCCTCGTCCCGCTCTCCTGGCTGCGCGCGCTCCTCTGCTTCGGGGCCGGCGTCCTCCTCCCGCTCTCCTGGCTGCTTGCGTCCCTCTGTCTCGGGTCCGGCATCCTCCTCCCGCCCTGCTGGCAGCGTGCGCTCCTTTCCGGCCACTGTGTTTAGGTCGCGCACGCGGGCGCTCCCCCTCTCTTAAAGGGGCCGCGCGCGCCATCCTGAAGAGTCCCCAGCCAATGGCCGGAGGACTTTACCCTATATAAGGCACTTCCTCTAGAAGGAAGGTGCCCGAGCAATGTTGTTGCACTGTTCACTACTCTGCTTCAG
The DNA here is from genome assembly GCA_033576555.1 of Oophaga sylvatica. Taxonomy (NCBI): domain Eukaryota; kingdom Metazoa; phylum Chordata; class Amphibia; order Anura; family Dendrobatidae; genus Oophaga; species Oophaga sylvatica. The sequence continues at coordinate 204,131,277 of JARQOD010000005.1, read as the reverse complement.
CCCTCAGGTTCCGTTGCCAGTTTCCTGCCAGGTTCCTGCCTGATATTCCGCGTACCTGCTTGCTAGTTTGCCGTCCGACAGTCTGCTCAACGTCACCTGCCAGTCTGTCTATGGACCAGTCTGCCCGCTCACCTGGGAGCGCTCACCTGTTACCTGTCTGCTAGCCTACCTGGAGGCTCTACCGTCCGACAGTCTGCTCATCGTCACCTGCCAGTCTGTCTATGGACCAGCCTGCCCGCTCACCTGGGAGCGCTTACCTGTTACCTGTCTGCTAGCCTACCTGGAGGCTCTGCCGTCCAACAGTCTGCTCATCGTCACCTGCCAGTCTGTCTATGGACCAGCCTGCCCGCTCACCTGGGAGCGCTCATCTGCTATCCGCCTGCTAGCCTACCGGGAGGCTCAGCCATCACAGGTCGTATTACCTTTACCCAGAGACTGTCCCGGTCACTTGCCGTGATCTCCTGCCTGGTTACCCAGAGACTGCCCCGGTCACTTACCGTGACCTCCTGTCCGGTTACCCAGAGACTGCCCCGGTCACTTGCCGTCACCTCCTACCCGGTTACCCAGAGACTGCCCCGGTCACTTGCCGTGACTTCCTGCCCGGTTACCCAGAGACTGCCCCAGTCACTTGCTGTGACCCGCTGCCCGTTTACCCAGAGACTGCCCCGGTTACCTGTTGTGACTGTCTGCCCGTCACCCTGGTCGCCACCCGCTCTCTTACAAGGACCACCTCCTTGTATAAGTAGCTCAGAGGTTCCGCCTCCCAGACCCGTTACAGTTTGCTCGGGCCATGGAACCCGGTGGCACCCAAGCTCCCTCTATCTCGGACCTGTGTCATGAATTATCCCGTCAGAGGTCCCAACAGGAGTCCATCCTGGGTCACCTGCGGAATGTCAACTCTCGCCTGGACACTCTGACAGCTCCACCAGCAACCTCAGCTGGTGCCACGACACGCAATCCGGCAGCTCCTATGCTTCCCAATCCCATGGTTTCCTGTCACGGACCCCGACTTTCCGCACCTCCTCGCTTCGGAGGTGACTCCGCTCAGGCTCGGGGCTTCATTAACCAGTGCACCCTGCACTTTGAACTTCTCTCCCACCAGTTTAACTCCGACCGGGCCAAAATTGCCTTCATGTCCCATCTCACGGGGGAGGCCCTGGCCTGGCTGAATCCTCTTTGGGAGAGAGGAGACCCCCTGGTGTCCGACCGGTCTGCCTTTCTCGCGGCTTTCCGGAAAGTCTTCGATGAACCTGGACGGAAGATCTCATCCGCATCTTCTTTGCTACGCCTCCGTCAGGGAAGTCTCACCGTGGGCCAATATGCCATAAGGTTCCGTACCCTTGCCTCGGAGCTGGCCTGGGATAACGACGCTCTAGTATCTGTCTTCTGGGAGGGTCTGTCCGGCCGTATAAAAGATGAACTCGCCGGTCGGGACATCCCTACCACTCTCGATGACCTAATCACTCTTGCCACTCGGATTGACATACGATTTCAGGAGCGTGCCAAAGAGGTCACCCGTGAGAGGAGGTTTCCACGTCTAGCTCCTACGTTTCAGAAACCCGTCACTCCCTCTGTTTCTCCCCAATTACACTCTCCGGAGCCTATGCAGGTCGACCAGACCAAGATGGTCAAAACCCGTCGTGCCGAAGGGAGTTGCTTCTACTGTGGCAGTAAGGAGCACCGGATTCGTACTTGTCCGGAGAGGTCGGGAAACGCCTCTGTCTAGGTTCGCTCAGAGAGGTCGACCTAGACACGAAGAAAGCCTCTCCATCTCTGCTGCTGTCAGTCTCCATTCTCTGCGGGGAGAATCGTTATTTCGAACTTGCCCAACTTGATTCTGGAGCAGCCGGGAATCTTATTTCACAGTTCCTGGTAGAAAAATATCACATTCCCACCAAACCTCTGGAGGTACCCTTATCGGTCGCGGCTGTGGATGGGGGTCTCTTACCATGTCCCATCCAACTCATCACCGAATCCATAACGCTACAAGTGGGAATGTTGCATTCTGAGAGCATCTCTTTTCATGTTCTGCCTGGACTCTCTCACGCACTCTTACTAGGTCTACCTTGGCTCCAGAGACATGCACCCGTGCTCGACTGGCAGACCGGAGAGGTCCTTCGCTGGGGACAGGATTGTATTAAGACGTGTTTGATTCCTGTTCATCCCGTCTGTCCTTCTCCTACCCCAACTAATCTACCAGGTCTTCCGATTCCCTATTGGTCATTTTCTGATGTCTTTAATAAAAAAGAAGCAGAGACATTACCTCCTCATAGACCATACGATTGTCCTATCGATCTGTTACCTGGTACTACGCCTCCCCGTGGGCGTATTTACCCATTGTCTGCTGCTGAGACCCGGTCGATGTCCGAATATATCGAGGAGAATTTGGCCAGGGAATTCATCCGGAAATCTACTTCCCCGGCGGGAGCAGGCTTCTTTTTCGTAAAAAAGAAGGACGGCTCTCCCCGTCCCTGTATAGACTATAGAGGACTCAACCAAATCACGGTGAAGAATAAGTATCCCCTTCCGCTCATTCCGGAATTGTTTGATCGTCTGCGGGGGGCTAGAATCTTCACCAAACTGGACCTCCGCGGGGCGTACAACTTAGTCCGTATCCGTCAGGGGGATGAATGGAAGACTGCCTTTAACACCCAGGACGGCCATTATGAATACCTAGTGATGCCCTTTGGGCTCTGTAATGCTCCCGCCGTCTTTCAAGAGCTAGTCAATGACATCTTCCGGGATCTTCTCTATTCCTGCGTAGTGGTGTACCTGGACGACATCTTGGTCTTCTCTCCGGATCTCCAGACTCACCGGAGGGACGTTCGTCAGGTTCTGCTCAGGCTCAGACAGAATCACCTCTTCGCTAAATACGAGAAGTGCCTCTTTGAGCAGACCTCACTTCCGTTTTTGGGCTACATTATTTCTCAGACCGGTCTACGGATGGATCCTGAGAAATTGTCTGCCATCGAGAAATGGCCCCGACCGGAGGGATTGAAGGCCATTCAGCGGTTTCTGGGCTTTGCTAACTATTACCGTCTCTTCATACCGCACTTCTCTTCCCGGACCGCCCCAATTTCCATGCTCATCCGTAAGGGTACTAACCCCAAGGTGTGGACTCCCGAAGCAGAGGAGGCCTTTCTCTCCTTAAAACAGGCGTTCTCTTCCGCCTCGGTGCTGCATCGCCCGGATGGCAACAAGCAGTTCTTCCTGGAGGTTGACGCTTCCTCCTCTGGAGCCGGGGCAGTGCTTACTCAGAAATCATCTTCCGGGAGGATGGTAACTTGTGGCTTCTTCTCCAAACTCTTCTCCTCTTCTGAGCGCAATTACTCCATAGGAGACCGAGAGTTATTGGCTATCAAGCTGGCATTGGAGGAGTGGCGTTACCTACTCGAGGGGGCTCTTCATCCGGTAATTATTTACACTGACCACAAAAATTTGGCTTACCTCCAGCATGCCCAGAGGCTTAACCCGCGTCAAGCCCGGTGGTCCTTGTTTTTTGCTCGCTTTGACTTTATTCTACATTTTCGCCCGGCGGACAAGAACATGAAGGCGGACGCCTTGTCCCAGTCTTTCCTGGTGTCGGATCTCGAGGAGGAACCTAAACATATTATCGATCCCGCCAGAGTCATGCAGGTGGCTCCCGTGAGTCTGAACCGTCCACCTCCTGGTAAGACGTTCGTATCGGTAACCGATCGGGAGAGGATCCTACACTAGGGTCATTCGTCTAAACTTGCTGGCCACGCCGGCCAGAAAAAGACCCTCCAACTTATCTCTCGGCATTACTGGTGGCCTACCCTGCACAAGGACGTTATAGATTTTGTTGCTGCCTGTGCCTCCTGTGGCCGCAACAAAGTTCCGAGACACCTGCCTGCCGGTCGCCTTCTTCCGCTTCCGGTACCCACTGCCTCCTGGCAGCATATAGCCATGGACTTCATAACGGACCTCCCTGTCTCTGCTGGTTTTACGGTCATTTGGGTGGTCGCCGACCGCTTTTCCAAGATGGCTCACTTTATTCCCCTGCCAGGCCTCCCGTCTGCACCTGAGCTGGCTAAAGACTTCATCCGCCACATTTTCCGACTCCATGGTCTGCCCCGTCACATCGTGTCGGATCGAGGGGTACAGTTCACCTCACGTTTCTGGAGAGCCACTTGTAAATTATTGGATGTCACCCTGGACTTCTCCTCCGCTTACCACCCACAGTCCAATGGTCAAGTGGAGCGGATCAACCAGATCCTGACAAGTTACCTCCGGCACTTTGTTAATGCCCACCATTCTGACTGGGTGGATCTCCTGCATGGGCCGAATTTTCTTACAACAATCACGAGAGCGAATCTTCCTCCAAATCCCCGTTTTTTGTAGTCTTCGGTCAGCATCCTCGGATCCCATTTCCCGTCTCCACCTCAGTGGACAATCCGGCTGCAGAATCTCTGGTTGACAAATTTTCCTCCATATGGGAGAGTACCCGGTCTGCACTTCTTCTGTCATCCGAGCGTATGAAAAGACATGCTGACAAAAAACGTCTGGATCCTCCTCAATTCCGTCCTGGGGATAAGGTCTGGCTCTCGTCCAAGTATGTCCGGCTCAAGATTCCTTCCTATAAGCTAGGTCCTCGGTTCATCGGTCCTCTGGAAGTCATCAGTCAGATCAACCCGGTGGCCTATAAATTGAAACTCCCAGCCAACTTGCGGATCCCCAACTCCTTCCATGTATCTCTCCTCAAACCGGTGGTATTTAACTCTTTTTCTAAGTCTATAGGCACGCCTCCTGCTCCGGTTTCTGCTGAAAATAAATTTGAGGTAGAGAATATTTTGGCCACCAAAAGGGTAAGAAGGAAGACCTATTTTTTGGTGGATTGGAAGGGGTTTGGTCCTGAGGAGAGAACGTGGGAGCCGCGGGAGAACATCCATGCCCCTCTCATCTTAGCTAAATTTCTCTCTGGCCTAAAAAAGGGGGGACCTAAAGGGGGGGTACTGTAGCGCAGGCGTCTCTGCCTGCTGTCAGGCAGGGACGCTGTTCCACTCACCCTGGCTGCGCGCGCTCCTCTGCTCGGGGCCGGCGTCCTCGTCCCGCTCTCCTGGCTGCGCGCGCTCCTCTGCTTCGGGGCCGACGTCCTCGTCCCGCTCTCCTGGCTGCGCGCGCTCCTCTGCTTCGGGGCCGGCGTCCTCCTCCCGCTCTCCTGGCTGCTTGCGTCCCTCTGTCTCGGGTCCGGCGTCCTCCTCCCGCCTGCTGGCAGCGCGCGCTCCTTTCCGGCCACTGTGTTTAGGTCGCGCACGTGGCGCTCTCCCCTCTCTTAAAGGGGCCGCGCGCGCCATCCTAAAGAGTCCCCGGCCAATGGCCGGAGGACTTTACCCTATATAAGGCACTTCCTCTAGAAGGAAGGTGCCCGAGCAATGTTGTTGCACTGTTCACTACTCTGCTTCAGCCCTCAGGTTCTGTTGCCAGTTTCCTGCCAGGTTCCTGCCTGATATTCCGCGTACCTGCTTGCTAGTTTGCCGTCAGACAGTCTGCTCAACGTCACCTGCCAGTCTGTCTATGGACCAGTCTGCCCGCTCACCTGGGAGCGCTCACCTGTTACCTGTCTGCTAGCCTACCTGGAGGCTCTGCCGTCCGACAGTCTGCTCATCGTCACCTGCCAGTCTGTCTATGGACCAGCCTGCCCGCTCACCTGGGAGCGCTTACCTGTTACCTGTCTGCTAGCCTACCTGGAGGCTCTGCCGTCCGACAGTCTGCCCATCGCACCTGCCAGTCTGTCTATGGACCAGCCTGCCCACTCACCTGGGAGCGCTCATCTGCTATCCGCCTGCTAGCCTACCGGGAGGCTCAGCCATCACAGGTCGTATTACCTTTACCCAGAGACTGTCCCGGTCACTTGCCGTGACCTCCTGCCTGGTTACCCAGAGACTGCCCCGGTCACTTACCGTGACCTCCTGCCCGGTTACCCAGAGACTGCCCCGGTCACTTGCCGTGACCTCCTACCCGGTTACCCAGAGACTGCCCCGGTCACTTGCCGTGACTTCCTGCCCGGTTACCCAGAGACTGCCCCTCCGGTGAGGAGATGTGTGTATGGGTTCAGGGCTCTGGCTGAAATAAGCCCCTAGTATACCGATTTCTCTGGTGAGGAGTTTGCTGGGTGCATTGCTGACTACTTTATCTTGAAGCCGCGCAGTCTGGACGTAACCCAGTGGCGGCAAGCGGACATCGCTATTAGTCAGCGTTTAGGTTGCGACTCTGTGGTGCAACAGAGTTCTCTTATAACGCCATATAGCGTCACATCCTTTTATTTAGCAGCTCTGTGGAGTAACAGAGTTTGCCCACTTCGCCATATAGTGCTACGGCGACCATATCTGCGACTCTGCGGGATAACAGAGTTCGCTCTTACCACCTACTGCGCCATCTTACTAGCAGCAGGTTCTGCCTGCACGGTGGACCCTGGGCTGCGAACGCACTATCTATTTATATTTATTTGGTGCGTTCCGCAACCCTTAACAATGAGTTTCCTGAAGAAAAATGACATCCATTTTATTTTTTCCTATATAGTTCAGGATTTGCAAGCTTTTTTGTGGGATGTTCATACCTCTTACGTTGAAGGTAGCAATATTTAAATCAACCATTAAAGTTTAATGGTGGCGTACTATGAAGTAGTTTAATTTTTTTAGCAGGACTTGGGGATGAGGCAGGGTTATATGGAGTTAAAGTAAACAATGGAGGTTTGTTACAGAACCTGAGCAACATGCTCATGAATCTGGAAAGTAACCTGAGAAGGTTTTGCAGCTGGTTAGGATATAGGCAGCCATGCGAGCCCAACCAGGTATAGATGCAAAAGAGTGGTGTCTAGGCCTGTGGGGGCGTGGACTTAGATATAACAAGAACCTTAACTGATTTGAAAGTGTATGAGAATAAGTATAATTGCAGGTGAACAGACTCCCGGTGAGTCTTATTTGAACAGGTAATACCGTAAATACAATGCAGCATTTTACAATCTAAGGATGTAACTAAAACTAGTCGATTAAGACTATAATGCTAAATGCATACATCATGCCCAGACTTCTCCTGTACCCCCTCCTCTCCCCTCCATGCAGGGAGAGTGAGGAGGAAGAGGGGAGAGGGAAGAAATACCATGTATATACTAGAAATATATCAAGATGAACACCCAAGTGTAAGAGAAATAAGGGTGAAGAAACCACCGAGGCAGGTGACGGTACAATAAGTATTTTATTAACAATAATTGATAAGCATTTACACAAAAATAATGTTAAGATAATATATAAAAAAAGATGTTAAAACAGAGAAAGCACAAGCACCACCCAACAGTGCCTAATGACCGGGATATATATCCATATAGCCAGGTAAGTATATATCACCAAATTACAATTGCCAACAACAGTGTGCAAAACAATTTTTGGTGCAAAATACAGGTAAGTGAATAACGTCAATGCACAATAACCAATAATAGTGAAAATAAAAGAGATAATCCTAATATAAAGCACACTACACAAACTCAGTGTGCTAAAATAATGAATAAATAACCAAGTGAAAAAATAAAAATAAAATGTAAAAATGTTGCTAAGGTGCCTATCGACGCCCCAACAAAAAGGTAATTGTAGATTAGTCACTAATGTGTACACTATACCTGGTAAATATCGGAAGGCAGAGAGGGTGGATGGATGGCTTCCTCTAACGCGCCCCGACGCGCGTTTCGGAAGATGTTCCTTCGTCAGGGGGATGTAAAATGTTGGAATCGCGATCTATAAATAGCACGGTCAATTATAGAATGGCGCCAGCGTGTTACCACACACGGCGTCATCGTAATAGCCGGCCTCATAGATTACCCGTCATATCCGGTCATATGCAGGCTTCACTGACACACTGATGCTGCGCATGCGCAGCCTACAGAGCGCATAGTACTGCGCCTGCGCACTCACCGTAACGCATAATAGCAGACGGTGCTCTAGTAGTCTCAAAATTCACTGAATGCGCTCCTTAGTTTATGATCATATCGACCAGCCAAACAGTCAGTCTGGCGCATGCGCGCCAAACGGGGTGCTGACAACAGAGAAAGGTATTAAACAATATAGATGATCATGTGCATGAATGTCTATATATTAATATACCACATGGTATGTCGTATTATATGAGGTTATATCCAAACTTACTGTATATTCGTGAAAACCATGAAGGCATCAATATGGACATACCATATAAACTAACGTAGAGGGTAACTTGTAAATACATATAATATCAATATGCTGTGTGATAAATGGGCGCATGTATGATGAAATTGAGCGAAGACCCACATGGTTTTCACGAATATACAGTAAGTTTGGATATAACCTCATATAATACGACATACCATGTGGTATATTAATATATAGACATTCATGCACATGATCATCTATATTGTTTAATACCTTTCTCTGTTGTCAGCACCCCGTTTGGCGCGCATGCGCCAGACTGACTGTTTGGCTGGTCGATATGATCATAAACTAAGGAGCGCATTCAGTGAATTTTGAGACTACTAGAGCACCGTCTGCTATTATGCGTTACGGTGAGTGCGCAGGCGCAGTACTATGCGCTCTGTAGGCTGCGCATGCGCAGCATCAGTGTGTCAGTGAAGCCTGCATATGACCGGATATGACGGGTAATCTATGAGGCCGGCTATTACGATGACGCCGTGTGTGGTAACACGCTGGCGCCATTCTATAATTGACCGTGCTATTTATAGATCGCGATTCCAACATTTTACATCCCCCTGACGAAGGAACATCTTCCGAAACGCGCGTCGGGGCGCGTTAGAGGAAGCCATCCATCCACCCTCTCTGCCTTCCGATATTTACCAGGTATAGTGTACACATTAGTGACTAATCTACAATTGCCTTTTTGTTGGGGCGTCGATAGGCACCTTAGCAACATTTTTACATTTTATTTTTATTTTTTCACTTGGTTATTTATTCATTATTTTAGCACACTGAGTTTGTGTAGTGTGCTTTATATTAGGATTATCTCTTTTATTTTCACTATTATTGGTTATTGTGCATTGACGTTATTCACTTACCTGTATTTTGCACCAAAAATTGTTTTGCACACTGTTGTTGGCAATTGTAATTTGGTGATATATACTTACCTGGCTATATGGATATATATCCCGGTCATTAGGCACTGTTGGGTGGTGCTTGTGCTTTCTCTGTTTTAACATCTTTTTTTATATATTATCTTAACATTATTTTTGTGTAAATGCTTATCAATTATTGTTAATAAAATACTTATTGTACCGTCACCTGCCTCGGTGGTTTCTTCCCCCTTATTTCTCTTACACTTGGGTGTTCATGTTATACATTTGGTTGGTTATCCAACCACACTTAGTGGTGTGATTTCAATTAGTGGTGGACATATTTGAGGTAGTATATTTTGAATATTTTTTATATTTTTAAACAATATAATTTTTTCACCATATTGTATTGCACTTCTCTTGTTTTTAGAAATATATCAAACAGCAAATAACATCAAAAGTAATTAGTGTCAGATTTGTAAAAAAAGAAAAACAGAGATGAGAAAGAGAAAAAATAGGCGAACATGTCAGCTGGTAAATGTCTCAGCAGAAGTGTAGAGTTATATACTAGTTTAAATTGACAGCATCAACCGATCTCTTCTTCCTCTTCCATATCTTTGTTGGGGGTTTTCTTGAGATACTCATTCAATCTTCTTTTCTTCTTTGACTTGAAAGGGGTTGCTGTGGACTATTTTTCCAATCTTGTAAAAGGTGGTAGATTAAGAAAAACTTCTGCTGTGGCCCAATCTGGGACATGAAGGTCCATCAGGTCTAGTTTTTTGAAGACAAATGGTAAGTTCTGGCAATCAAAATTTTGTTGTTAAGGGAATTGCCAATCCAAATGGGAAAAGCCATCTATAGGCAATGCCTTTGTCTCTCACCGTTCTTGTTAAAGGCTGAAGCTGTCTTCTCAAATTCAGGGTTAGCTTTGTGAGGTCTTGAAATATTTGAATCTCGCTGTCTTCAAATTCTATTTCTTTCGCATCTCTTGCTTTTTGGTATATCTCCTCTTTTATTCTGAAGCTTTGAAAACAACATAAGATGTCTCTTGATCTTTCCGGTCCTAATGGCTTTGGTCTGTAGACTCTATGAGCTGTTTCTGTTCCTAGGTCATTGTCGACATTTTTTCCAATGGCGTTGTTGAAAATTGTAGATAACGTAGTGAGTTTGTCTTTGTCTAGGATATTCTCCGGAAGACCTCTAACTCTCAAATTGTTCCTCCTCTACCTGTTTTCCATGTCATCTAGGTGAATTCTCTGCAGAAATTGTTCTTTTTGGTTCTCTATTAAGATTTCTTTGACTCTTGTGGCGTGCATTATAATCTGATCAGAGCTGGTCTCTAAAGGGTATGCCACACTAAACGAGATCGCAAACGAGATCGCAAACGAGATCACTAAAACGTCACTATTTTGCGATCTCGTTAGCGACCTCGTTGTGTGTGGCATGTAGCAACGATGTGGCCCCTGCTGTGATGTCGCTGATCGTTCACTAGAGTTCTGGACCGTTTTTTGATCGTTGGCGTCCCACTGGTGAGCCTGAATCGCTGTGTTTGGCACCTTTTGCGAACGACGAGCGACCTCGTTTGTGACGCATATGACTGTTTTGCATCACGGAGTGGATCGCAATATCTGTAAGTTCTCTTTTGCGTCACAGAGAGGATCGCAGAAGTTGCAAAGCAGGCTAGCAGGACACAGAGAGCAGGAGCGATGCTGGAAATTCCTATGAATCAGAAGCGCTCAGTACATGCTAATGACAGATCCTAACGACCGCCAAAGAGATCGCTGAATGCTGATGAGTCGTTTATGAGATCTCCTGTTTGGCAGCTACTAGCGACCTAAAAGAGATCACACCAACGATTGCGTCGTTATCGTGATTGCTAACGAGATCGCTAAGTGTGGCAGTACCTTTAGTTTTGTACTCTGTCGTGAACAATCTTAACATTATTTCTGAGATCTGTTATCTCTTCCTTTACCACTTGGGTGAAGTCTTTAAATAGGTTTTTCATGTATTCAGCCGTGGGTAGGCCTTTAATATATTCCTTTATATCTGGATCATTTTGTATAGAATCCGCATCTTCATCGCTATCTGACCAATGATTGGTTGGAAGTGAGCCAAACTTCAATTTGTGCGAGGCTCTCTGAGATTTACTGCCCTTAGAAGTTTCAGTGGGTGGACGTTTTTGAGTTTTGCCTTCATCTTGGATTATTTTAGGTGTCTTATGGGGTTTGCTTGACTCATCAGTGTGTTTTAATGGATCTTCCCATTTTTGTGGTCTGATTTAATATAACTACTCTGGGAGAAGTGCTAAGTGATTAAATCATGTGAGGGAACGGTTGTTCTATACTAGAAATGTACAAAAAAAAGGGGAGGGAATCTTATTCCACTCTAGAGTTGTAGATGGTGGCAGAAGACTATGAAAAATCAGAGTGGTCAACTTAGTTACTAGGTCATGCAATTGCACCTGAGGTGTAGTAGATGGCACTATGTTTAGATGAGACTTTGAGAATGTTCATCTGTATGACTTCACAAGGTATTTTACTTTTCTTTTTATTTCCCCTTCTTTCTTCTTTTGTTCAAAGATATAGAGTAAAGGGTATGCCACACTAAACAACATCGCTAACGGGATCGCTAAAAAACGTCACTATTTAGTGATCCCGTTAGCGATGTTGTTGTGTGCGGCAGCTGCCAGCGACGAGCTTCCTGCTGTGATCTCGCTCGTCGCTGGAATCGTTCCGGACCCTATTTTCGTCGCTGGCGCCCCGCTGGGTAAGTATATATCGCTAGTGTGGCACCTTTTTTAGCGATTTAGCGGTACTTTTGTACCGCTAAAGTCGTTAAGGAGATCGCTAACCGCGATAGCGTCCTTAATGATATCGCTAAAATAGGTAGCTACTAGCGATATAGAAACAATCCTGCTAGCGATCTCATTAGTATGCGACGCTAACGAGATCGCTAGCGGGATTGTGTAGTGTGGCAGTACCTTTAGACTTGTGAGAGTTTGTGCCTTAAGGTATGTAACAGCAGCTAGGAGTGCTTCTAAAGATGCAGGGGATTTATAGCTGATGTGAATAGAGTCTTCTTTCTGCCCCTCCCTTTGTGTTTGATGTGTCAGAAAGTGCCTGCCTTGTACTGTTGTTGTGAGGGTGAGGGATCCACTTAGGGATCCAGTTTCCAAGCTTATTTAACTATTTTCCTCTCTTGTGGAGCCTGTCAGAAGTCTGTGGCAGTAAGTCTCTGATGTACAGTGAGCTGCTGATCTGTTTCACACACTTTAAAACACTATGAGCTCTGCCAGCTATGGTGCTGAGCAACAAGATGGTGCTGCTTCCCTGTCTCCCCACTCCTTATCTCAGTCACAGTTATATTTCTGCTCCCTCCAAGCAGAGCAGCCCACAGGAAGCAGTGAGGTGGATGGCCTCCTACAATTTGCAGCTGGCTGGCTGCCAAGAGAAGCTCCAAGGCAGACAGAGCTGTGTGTGAGCTGATGCACCAGAATACACAACCAGTCACAGGAGGATCAGAGAGGGTGATCAGGCAGTCAAGAGCAATTAGTGATGGGATGGGGGGACAGAGGGTGCACGTGGCACTGAATCTCAGGTAAGATCCCTCAGAGCTTCCCCCCCTCACCTCTTTAGCTTGTCTCCTGAGGATGATCCCTTCTTTCTTTTGATGTGAGGATGTTTCTTTGCTTGTACTCTCCAATAGATTTCTAGGGATTAAAGTGCCCCCTTGTAAGCTGCAGTTTGAGCCAGATCGGTCTTGTTATATCCACTTGCCTTTCTATCAGTAAGGATGCAATTTCAACTGGTTAAATTAATTTCTTGGTGCAATTTCACTTGTTTTTCCTAATCTAGGAGCAGGAGCTGTGGTAACATGCATCCATCCTGTGTGCCTGGGCCACGCCCCCCAGTTACATTACTTTTATCAGGAGGAATGAGCCCAACTATTGTGAGAAGCTTGTGGAAGGATATCCCAAACGTTTGACCCAAGTCATTTAGTTTAAGGGCAATGGTACCAAATACTAATGAAATGTATGTAAACTTTTGACTTTGCAGTAAGTAATAAAAATGCCTTAAAACATTCTCTCTCTCATTATTCTGGCATTTGGCAAATATTAATAATTATGGTAATCCTAATTGACATAAAATGGGAAAAGTTTATTCTGATTTCATGTTAGATATTGAGAAAAACATGCAAATGTGTCTTTTTTCAAGTGAACATGTAAACTTGTACATACAGTCAGGGCCAGAAATATTTGGACAGTGACACAATTTTCGCGAGTTGGGCTCTGCATGCCACCACATTGGATTTGAAATGAAACCTCTACAACAGAATTCAAGTGCAGATTGTAACGTTTAATTTGAAGGGTTGAACAAAAATATGTGTTAGAAAATGTAGGAATTGTACACATTTCTTTACAAACACTCCACATTTTAGGAGGTCAAAAGTAATTGGACAAATAAACATAACCCAAACAAAATATTTTTATTTTCAATATTTTGTGGCGAATCCTTTGGAGGCAATCACTGCCTTAAGTCTGGAACCCATGGACATCACCAAACGCTGGGTTTCCTCCTTCTTAATGCTTTGCCAGGCCTTTACAGCCGCAGCCTTCAGGTCTTGCTTGTTTGTGGGTCTTTCCCTCTTAAGTCTGGATTTCAGCAAGTGAAATGCATGCTCAATTGGGTTAAGATCTGGTGATTGACTTGGCCATTGAAGAATGTTCCACTTTTTTGCACTCATGAACTCCTGTGTAGCTTTGGCTGTATGCTTGGGGTCATTATCCATCTGTACTATGAAGCGCCGTCCAATCAAGTTTGCAGCATTTGGCTGAATCTGGGCTGAAAGTATATCCCGGTACACTTCAGAATTCATCCGGCTACTCTTGTCTGCTGTTATGTCATCAATAAACACAAGTGACCCAGTGCCATTGAAAGCCATGCATGCCCATGCCATCACATTGCCTCCACCATGTTTTACAGAGGATGTGGTGTGCCTTGGATCATGTGCCGTTCCCTTTCTTCTCCAAACTTTTGGCTTCCCATCATTCTGGTACAGGTTGATCTTTGTCTCATCTGTCCATAGAATACTTTTCCAGAACTGAGCTGGCTTCTGGAGGTGTTTTTCAGCAAATTTAACTCTGGCCTGTCTATTTTTGGAATTGATGAATGGTTTGCATCTAGATGTGAACCCTTTGTATTTACTTTCATGGAGTCTTCTCTTTACTGTTGACTTATAGACAGATACACCTACTTCACTGAGAGTGTTCTGGACTTCAGTTGATGTTGTGAACGGGTTCTTCTTCACCAAAGAAAGTATGCGGCGATCATCCTCCACTGTTGTCTTCTGTGGGCTCCCAGGTCTTTTTGGATTGATGAGTTCACCAGTGCTTTCTTTCTTTCTCAGGATGTACCAAATTGTAGATTTTGCCACTTCCAATGTTGTAGCAAATTCTTGGATGGGTTTTTTTCTGTTCTTGCAGCTTAAGGATGGCTTGTTTCACCTGCATGGAGAGCTCCTGTGACCGCATGTTTCCTTCACAGCAAAACCTTCCAAATGCAAACACCACACCTCAAATCAACTCCGGCCCTTTCATCTGCTTAATTGAGAATGACATAACAAAGGGATTGCCCACACCTGTCCATGAAATAGCCTTGGAGTCATTTGTCCAATTACTTTTGGTCCCTTTAAAAACAGGGTGGCACATGTTAAGGAGCTGAAACTCCTAAACCCGTCATCCAATTTTAATGTGGATACCCTCAAATGAAAGCTGAAAGTCTGAACTTCAACTGCATCTGATTTGTTTTGTTTCAAATTCATTGTGGTAATGTCTAGAACCAAAATTAGATAAATGTTGTCTCTGTCCAAATATTTATGGACCTAACTGTACATAAAATGCTAACCTCAGATAGAACATATAGGCTCCAAGTCAGTAAAACTATTTCACCAGAATTCTGGCAATAATTGCTTTGAAAAGTAGTCATTGAGTTAAGATCTAAGTTTGCGCATGCGTTGCCTCTGGAGGCCATTTTCCTAAAGCCCACTATAAGGAGAACAATGTACTCGAAAACAGGAAAAAAAAGTGTAGTGAAATTGCAAAAAAGTGCAATTCCACAGTTGTTTTTTTTTTACCATGTTCACTGAATGCTAAAACTGACCTGCCATTATGATTCTCAAGGTCAGTAATGCAGTGATTGTACAGAACACGGCAGATGAATTACCGGCTTTTCTTCTATCTCCCTATGCAACATAAATACATATATATATGTGTGTGTGTCACTGACATACAGCTCTGGCAAAAAATAAGAGACCACTGCAAAATTTTCAGTTTGTCTGATTTTTCTGATTTTTTGCGCAAAATGTAAATTACTCTTTTATTCTATAAACTACTGACAACATGTCTCCGAACTTACAAGCAATAAATTTTGTATTTATTTTCTGAAAATGGGAAATGGTCAAAATAACAAAAAATGCAGTGCTTGCAGACCTCAAATAATGCTAAGAAAACAAGTTCATAATCGTTTAGAAGCAACAATACTAATGTTTTAACTCAGTAAAAGTTCAGAAATCAATATTTTGTGGAATAACCATGATTTTTAATCACAGCTTTCATGTGTCTTGGCATGCTTTCCACCAGTCTTTCACACTGCTTTTGGGTGACCTTATGCCAGTCCTGGTACAAAAATGTAAGCAGTTCTTCTTTGTTTGATGGCTAGTGACTATTCATCTTCCTCTTGATTACATTCCAGAGGTTGTCAATGGGGTTCAGGTCTGCAGATTGGGCTGACCATGACAGGGATTTGATGTGGTGGTTCTTCATCCACACATTGATTGACCTAGCTGTGTGGCATGGTGCATTGTCCTGCTGGAAAAAACAGTCCTCAGGCTGTGGTTCCACGGTCCGGAACCACAGCGCTTTGGACGGAGCGGAAATTCCGCACCGCCCAAAGCCCCACCCCATTTCTGACGCGCGCTCTTTCCGGATGTGTTCCGGACACCTCCGGAACACATCCGGAAAGAACGCAGGGCTGCATAGCCCTGTGTTATTTACCTTGCGGCGACTCAGCGTCGCCGCAAGACGCTAAGACATGCTGCCGTCTGAAAAGAAGCGCCGCATGTCCGGAAACGCAGGTCTTCCGCCTGCGTATTTTTATGCATAGTGGAGACGGGATTTCTTGAAATCCCCTCCACTATGCTGTAACATCTGGACGCTGCGTGTTTGGCGCTGCGCCAACGTACAGCTCCAAACACGCAGCAAATCCGGAGTGTTTCCTTATCGTGGAAACATACCCTTAGAGTTGGGGAACATTGCCTGAGCAAAAGGAATCAGCTGTTTTTCTAGGATAACCTTGTATGCGGCTTGATTCATATGTCCTTCGCAAAGATTAACCTGCCCAATTCCAGCCTGGCTGAAGAATCCCCAGATCATCACCGATCCTCCACCAAATTTCACAGTGTGTGCAAGACACTGAGGCTTGTACACCTCTCCAGGTCTACGTCTAACAATTAGACGACCAGGTGTTGGGCAAAGCTGAAAATTAGACTCATCAGAGAAGATTACCTTACTCCAGTCCTCTATGGTCCAATCCTTATGGTCTTTGGCAAACTTCAGCTTGGCTCTCCTTTTCTTCTCATTGATGAAAGGCTTTTTTCTAGCTTTACATGACTTGAGCCCTGCCTCTAGGAGCCTGTTGCAAACTGTTCTTCCCGTGCATTTCACCTCCATCTGCTATTTGTCATTCCTTTAGTAGGTCACTTGATGTCATCCTGCGGTTGCTGAGTGACATTCGAATAAGATGACTGTCATCCCGGTCAGTGGAGAGTTATTTTCCCCCTCTGCCGGTCAGTAGCTTTGTTGTCCCCAATGTTTGCTGCTTGACCTTGTTGTAATGGACTGCCATCTTAGAAATTTTAAGGATGGAGGCAACATGACGCTCACTGTATCCCTCTGCTAGTAAAGACAGAATTGAGCCCTTCTTTTCCTCACTCAAGACTTTTCAACTCCTTTGGCATGGTTATTATTTCATTCCTATTACTTTTGGGATATTACTAGCACTTGTTTTACCATCCAGCTTGTCCTATTGCAAGAGGATTGTGAACACCACAGCAGAGTTTTTATACTTTCCTTTGTTAAATAAGATTTGGCTCAGGTGATCACCTAATCAGAAGCACATTAAGTAGATTGAAGTGTACTCTGGTTGGAATTCAACTGACACTGCAATGGAATGGCAGTCAGACATGTACAGACGCTGATTTTTATAAAACTGTGCAGTGGTCTCTTAATTTTGCCAGAGCTGTATATATATATACATCTATTCTATGTGTACATATCTATTATATCTATTCAATTCTAACCTGTCACTCTGTGATTATACTGTACCCGGTGAATCATTTGCTGGCTTTTAGGCCTCTTCCAACATCCGTTTTTTTGTGTCAGGCATGATCCGGTGAACACCTGAAGGGACAGATCCGGCGCTGAAATGAAGAAACTGATGCAACGGATCCGTTTTTTTGCTGGATCCGACCTGAACTTTTGAACCCTGAAAAGAGGGTTTTGGATGTCCGGAGACAGTGGAAAATGTAGTAGTAGTAGTAGTAGTAGTCCATGATTTCCAGAATCCGGATTAGACTTTTGTCGGATTGCACAAAAGTCTGATCCAGTTCCATTGACTTTTATTATTTCCGACCGGAAATATCAGGCAGCTCCGGCAAACAAAAAAAACGTTGCATGCACCGTTTTGTCCGGCTGCCGGAATGTACATTTCCGCTGGATCCGGACAAAAACGGATACAACGCAATGATATCAGGCATGATCCGGCGCTAATGAAAGTCAATGGTAAAAAAACGCATCCGGTACCGGATCGGTTTTTTTAACAACACGCCGGATCGTGCCTGAAGTCAAAAAACGGATGTGTGAAAGAGGCCTTAATCTATCTATCTTTCTTTCTATCTATATCTATTAGGCTACTTTCACACTTGCGTTTTTTTGCGCTGCGTTTCGAGCGCACATGAAGCGCATTAAAAAAACGCGTGCAAACGCTTGTAAACACTGCGATATTTAGTTGCATCAGCATGCGCATTTCGACAAAAAAACGCAGCGTTTGTCTATGATTTCATGCGTTTTTGCATGCGTTTGCGTTTTTTTTTGGCGCATGGGTTGTCTGTGTCACATTTCTATCATCTCTGTCTCTATCATCTCTGTCTCTATCATCTGTCTCTATCATCTCTGTCTCTATCATCTGTCTCTATCATCTCTGTCTCTATCATCTGTCTCTATCATCTCTGTCTCTATCATCTATCCTCTGGCTCTATCATCACTGGCTCTATCATCTATCCTCTGGCTCTACCATCTCTGGCTATCACCTCTGGCTCTATCATCTCTGGCTCTATCATCTATCCTCTGGCTCTATCATCTATCCTCTGGCTCTATCATCTCTGGCTATCATCTCTGGCTCTATCATCTCTGGCTCTATCATCTTTGGCTCTATCATCTCTGGCTCTATCATCTATCCTCTGGCTCTATCATCTCTGGCTATCATCTCTGGCTCTATCATCTCTGGCTCTATCATCTCTGGCTCTATCATCTTTGGCTCTATCATCTCTGGCTCTATCATCTCTGGCTCTGGCTCTATCATCTCTGGCTCTATCATCTCTGGTTCTATCATCTCTGGCTCTATCATCTTTGGCTTTATCATCTCTGGCTCTATCATGGTTTAAACAAGTGTTTAGACATTATTTACAGAAAAATTGCGTGCGTGCAAAAGCGCTGATGAGCGCAAAGATATGCGCACGCCAGCGACCCCATAGACTGTAATGTTATTTTTTGCGCATAGCATGCGCACATGTGCGCACGTGTTTTTTTAAAGCGGTTGGGCGAAAAAAAAAATGTAACATGTAGCGTCTATCGCGTATGGGCGCACACCGGGAAAATGCGCAGCGCACGACAAACGCACATGAACGCATGCAAGCGCTAGACCCTGCGCCCGCCATGTTAAAGATAGGGGAACATTGCGCATGCATCCGATAGCGCACGATGCGCTGCGCGATAAAACGCAAGTGTGAAAGTAGCCTTATATTTGCATATATATGTCTGTGTGTTTTGAAGAATATTTAGTTTGAAAACGATGTGTAAATTACAGAGAATTGCTGTATGTAAAAGCTCATGTTAAAATCGCATTTCAATCGGATAGCAATTGCACTGCATTCGGATGTAAGGCCGGGGACACACATGAGAGAAACTCGCACGAGTCTCGCATCTCAATACTTGGCATTGCCGCAGGCACTCGGGACCGGAGTGTGCGGCTGCATGTATTTCTATGCAACTGAACGCTCTGATACGAATGCCGGCGGCAGTGCCGGGTATTGAGGTACGAGACTCATGAGAGTTTTTCGCAAGTGTGACCCCAGCCTAAATGGGATACTAGGTGTGAAAAATCGTATTGTACTCACATAAAAAACACATGACACTCGCATGACACTCGTCCGACGTTCCTGCATCAAAATCGGACTGATTTTATAATCGCTAGTGTGTCTCTAGCCTACCTCAGTCTTCAGCATAGTGCATGAACACTGTCAGCTGTTGGTTCTCCGCACACAGCTCCTCTGCCTGTCAGCTGCTTCCTGTGTGCTCAGTGACATAGGCAGTTTTCCTCAGTTTATAGCACAGACACACAGGACAATCAGCTGACAAGGCAGAGGAAGCTCAGTAACATCGGCACTTTCCCTTAGTGTTTACCACACAGCTTCTTCTGCCCTGTTATTTGGTTCCTATGAGCTCAGTGACATCGGCACTTCACAGTGTTATTGATAATCCTAAGGCACATTTGCTGGAATTTTCATCACTCACAGACAGAACAGGAGCCAGCATTTGAGAGAATAAGGCCACATTCACATGTTCAGCATTTGGTCAGTATTCTACATCAGTATTTATAAGTTAAAAACAGTAGCGGGTGAAAAATTGGAAGTTGTGACATATTTCTATTATACTTTTCCACTGATCGCTCTATTCCTGGTTTTGGCATAAAAATACATTATTATTAACCCTTTTCCGACATTGGATGTAATAGTACGCCCATGTCGGACTCCCCCTGTTTGGCATTTAACTAGTTAACAGCAGTGGGTGGATCTCGATTCCACCCATGGCTGTTGCGGGCACATGTCATCTGTATAGATCAGCTATCATGTGCCGTTTCTGGGAAAATTCTCACGGTGATGAACTGCGATGACTTCATCACTGGCATTTTCCCACGGTCCAGAGGTCACGGCTGTTTATCCCCCAGACATGGATTATGGCATGGGACAGAACGACGGACAGGTATGGTATATTGTTGGTTTTTTAGTTTTATTACAGGAGATTGAGGGCTTCAGTGAAATTAGGCGAGGTCGTAAGTATGGTTTAATTGAGATTATTAAAGGAGTCTGCGTCTTTCTTTCAATTAAAGGACTTTTTTCTGGGTGTCTGTGATTTCTTACAATATGACTATGGGGTTAGTAATGGGAGCATCTTATTGACGCTTTTCCATTACTAACCTCAGGGCTTGATGTCACCAGACAATACAAAGGCGACATCTACCAACCAACTATTACCCCACTTGCCACCGCTACAGGGCAAGTGGGAAGAGTGAGGCTAAGTGCCAGAATTAACGAATATTAGAGATGCACCTTTTCTGGGGCGGCTGAGAGCTAATGTTTTTAGTAGGGGGGGCAGTATCTTTGGCCCTTTCCTAGGCTATTAATATCAGCCCGAAGCTCTCTGCATAGCCTTTGCTGGTTATTAATTATAGGGGGACCCCACATCATTTTTTTGGGGAGTTCCTCATTTTAATAGCCAGTAAAGGCTAAGTATACAGTTGTGAGCTGATATTAATAGCCTGGGAAGCTCCATGGGTATTACCCCCTTCCCAGGCTATAAACATCTGCCCAAGTCGTCGGCTTTCCCTCTGCTGGTTACGAAAATTGAGCCCATGCCATTTTTTCCAAAAAATAATATTTTTTTAATTAAATACATGTACAGTAATTTGCACACACACTGTACTAATTGTATTTGTCACTGACATCTATATATCAACCTATTCTATTTGTATTTACTGTACAGTCATGGCCAAAAGTTTTGGGCATGACACAAATATTAATTTTTACAAAGTCTACTGCTTCACTTTTTCTAATGGCAATTTGCATATACTCCAGAATGTTATAAAGAGTGATCAGCTTAACAGCAATTACTTGCAAAGTCAATATTTGGCTAGAAAATGAACTTTATCCCCTAAAACACATTTCAACATCATTGCAGCCCTGCCTTAAAAGGACCAGCTAACCTCTTTTCAGTGATTGCTCCATTAACACAGGTGTGGGTGTTGATGAGGACATGGCTGGAGATCAATCTGTCATGATTAAGTAAGAATGACACCACTGGACACTTTAAAAGGAGGCTGGTGCTTGGCATCATTGTTTCTCTTCTGTTAACCATGGTTATCTCTAAAGAAACACGTGCAGTAATCATTGCAATGCACAAAAATGGCCTAACAGGGAAGAGTATCACAGCTAGAAAGATTGCACCTCAGTCAACAATCTATCGCATCATCAAGAACTTCAAGGAGAGAGGTTCCATTGTTGCCAAAAAGGCTTCAGGGCGCCCAAGAAAGACCAGCAAGCGCCAGGACCGTCTCTTAAAAGTGTTTCAGCTGCGGGATCGGGCTACCAGCAGTGCAGAGCTTGCTCAGGAATGGCAGCAGGCAGGTGTGAGTGCATCTGCACGCACTATGAGGCGGAGACTCTTGGAGCAAGGCCTGGTCTCAAGGAGGGCAGCAAAGAAGCCACTTCTCTCCAGAAAAACATCATGGACAGACTGATATTCTGCAAAAGGTACAGGCAGTGGACTGCTGAGGACTGGGGTAAAGTTATTTTCTCAGATGAATCCCCTTTTCGATTGTTTGGGACATCAGGAAAACGCCTCATTCGGAGAAGACAAGGTGAGCACTACCACCAGTCTTGTCTCATGCCAACTGTTAAGCATCCTGAAACCATTCATGTGTGGGGTTGCTTCTCAGCCAAGGGAATCGGCTCTCTCACAGTCTTGCCTAAAAACACAGCCAGGAATAAAGAATGGTACCAGAATGTCCTCCAAGAGCAACTTCTCCCAACCCTCCAAGAGCAGTTTGGCGATCAACAATGCCTTTTCCAGCATAATGGAGCACCTTGCCATAAAGCAAAGGTGATAACTAAATGGCTCAGGGAACAAAACATAGAGATTTTGGGTCCATGGCCTGGAAACTCTCCAGATCTTAATCCCATTGAGAACTTGTGGTCAATCATCAAGAGACGGGTGGACAAACAAAAACCTAAAAATTCTGACAAAATAAAAGCATTGATTGTGCAAGAATGGACTGCTATCAGTCAGGATTTGGTCCAGAAGTTGATTGAGAGCATGCCAGGGAGAATTGCAGAGGTCCTGAAGAAGAAGGGTCAACACTGCAAATATTGACTTGCTGCATTAACTCATTCTAACTGTCAATATAAGCTTTTGTTACTCATATGTTTGCAATTATTATATTTCTGTCTGTGATAAAAACATCTGTCAAACACACATAAAAACCAGAGGGCAGCAGATCATGTGAAAATATAATATTTGTGTCATTCTCAAAACTTTTGGCCATGACTGTATGTAATCCATCTCTTCTATCCTGTCGACTCCTGCAGTGATTTTACAGAACACGGCAGAAGTACTATCGGCTTTTCTCCTATCCGTCTATCTATGAAATATAAATACATATATATGTGTGTGTGTCACTGACATATATATATATATATATGTATTCTATGTGTATATATCTATGCTAGCTATTCTAACCTGTCAGTGTGATTTTACTATACCCGCATAAGAGTTGCTGGCTTTTCAAATGCGATCGGAGTGTAAAAATCGGACAGCACTCGCATGGTCCGAGTGCTGTGTGATTTTTTTCTCCACCCATTGACTTCTATTGCAAGATGCGATTTGATTTCAGATTACAATCGCAGCATGCTGCAACTTTTTTCCAGTCTGATCATGATCCGATCCGAGCTGGAAAAAAAACGCAGATGAACACACAATCATAGAATAACATTAGTTCGAATTCAATCCGATTTTTTTATCGAATTGCATTCGTGTCCGATTTCATCGCAAGTGGGAATGAGCCCATAAACTGCTGATACACTGAAAAATTCATTGGATTTGGCCAGGAGCGACATGCTGTGTAGACTCCGTTTCTACCCCTAGAAAGCTGTATTCAGTGTGTTTGGAGCTGAATATGGATTTGCTTCAGAAACAGCATAGGGGTTTTTTAAAAGTTTTCTTTTGGATTTCCTTTATAAGGTATATTTGAACGATTATTAAAATCACTTGCGCTATATTATTATTCAATTATAAATTATAACAACGGGGCGTGGCCTAGCTCTTGATGTGAGAGGTCGGGTGGCAGTGTTTCTCCACCACCATTAGCTTCAATTATCCTGCACAGAGCCCGAATCAGCCAAATCCCTTATCAGGAACTGCTGTCTGAGGGTCCCGGGAGTCAGAGGCGAGCTTCTGCCAGACTCAGAGAGACCAACATGGGCCGCAAAAGGCAGAAGGATGCCGGGGCCTGCAGCAATGCCTCAGCCCAAGATGGCACCGAGACAGAGGAAGAGGCGGGAAGGAGGAACACAGCCTATGCACGGAGGCTGGAGGCTTCAGCGCGGCTGCACAGGTATGCGAGGGGCATGGAGGCAGATGAAGAAGGAAGTGAAGGTAGTGAGAAGCATGGAGATGAGGAGGAAGATGGTGAGGAGATGCCTGCGCTACATAATGAACAGCAGGAGGAGGGGGATGGTGATACTGTGCTGGCAGCTGAAAGTTCAGATGAGGCAGAGCCGACTCTGCGAGATGTATTCCAGGCTGTCTTATGCTGCAAGACTGCCTTAACTGCTCTGACAAAGCAGGTGAATGGTCTAAAAACCGATATGAGAGGCATTGAGGCTTCTATGCAGAAAGTTACAGCCAGATTGACTGAGGTGGAGGGCAGAGTTGGTGTAACAGAAGATCATTTAACCTCAGTGCAAAAGACGCAACAACAGCACATTCAGAGGATCGCGGTAGTGGCTATTAAAAACGATGACCTGGAAAACCGGTCACGCAGAAACAATCTGCGTATTGTGGGCATCCCTGAAAGAGCTGAGGGTGCTGACCCCACGACCTTTGTTGAAACCTGGCTGCTGGGAAAGTTTGGGTCTAATATCCTGTCGAGGGTGTTTGCTGTGGAGCGTGCCCATCGAGTGCCCATGAGACCCCCAGTGCCTGGAGAGAGCCCTCGTACGATGTTAGCCAGAATCCTGAACTGCAGAGACCGGGACACTATCTTACGTAAGGCCAGAAAATTGACAGATCTTACCCTGGAGGGCAAACGCATTGAAATATACCCGGATTATTCGGCTGAGGTGCAAAAGCTGCGGCTACGGTATGGTGAAGTGAAGAAACAGCTCCGCTCTTTGAATGTGAAATATTCTACAATTTATCCTGCCAAATTAAGAGTGGAAGCCTTTGGTAAGGTCAATTTTTTCCCGTCACCGGTAGAGGCCGCTTCGTGGTTGGAGCGGAACCGGAGCAAATTGAGAGAAGCTGAGGACTCGGTACGGTGAATACATGACCCTGCTATTCTGACCACTGGACAGGGTTGTGGCTCTGCATTGCTCTGCGAAACTGCGGAGGAGGGGGAGAAACCCCCGCTGGGATCTACGTTTTATAGTTTTATAGTTAATTTGTTTGATTAATGGTTCGGGACTATGCATACTATTGATTATGTGGTGGAGGGACTGCCAGTGCTGGAGGAGGACACGGCACATGTGGTTATGCGGTATACTACGATGTTGCTCAGGATCTTTGAGCTCCCACTCTCACATTGGGAAGAGAGTGACAAGAGAAGGGTGGGGGGAGGGGGTGGGGGGAGGTGGATGGGTTGGAGTTGCGGGAAAATGGGGTTGCTTATGCTGTTTGACCTGGTATGCTGGGGAACAAAATGGGAAGATGTTACTTGATGATGGTGGATTGCTTTTTCTGATGCACAATGAGTAACCGTACTGTTCGGATTTTAAGTTGGAATGTACGTGGTATATCTGACAGAATTAAGAGGGCAGCAATTCTGAATCACATCAGATCTTGTGATCCTATGATTGCGTGCTTACAGGAGACCCATCTCACTGGAGATACTAGGCACTGGCTGTCGAGAGGGTGGATGTTAAAGACATATCATTCTACTTATTCCTCGTACTCCAGGGGGGTGTCAGTCCTAATACATAAAAACGCACATTATGAAGAGCTGGCAGTGCAAGTAGACAGTGAAGGGCAGTATGTATGGATTGCATGCAGATTGTATGGACACAAAATGATTTTAGTGGCTTTATATATCCCTCCACCTTATTCTAAAAAGGCACTTCAAGCAGTATTGGACTTGACGGCCAGATGGGGGGAGGCTCCGATGTTGATTATGGGAGATGTTAACAACACCATGAATGATTACTGGGATAAAGTACGTCCGGCAGGTATGGAAGCGGGACGGGACGGAATGACTGCATTTGGCACCTACGTGGGGGAGCTGGGGCTGGTGGATCTGTGGAGAGTACGAAATGAGGGTAAGAGGATCTTCTCGTGCCACTCGGCTACATACGGAACACTGTCAAGGATAGACCTGGCTTTTGGGGATACTGCTATGGATGGGATGGTTGGGGAGGTGGAATACCTACAGAGGACTCTATCGGATCATAGTCCTATGGTTGTCACGCTTCTAGTGGGATCTGTTCAGGGACAGAGGGGAGGTTGGCGTCTTCACCCGACGTGGCTTAAAGTGGTGGATATGGGCGGAATAACCAAAGAACTAGAGCACTTCTTCCAAGTGAATGAGGGGAGTGCGGAGACCACAGTGGTGTGGGAGGCTATGAAGGCATTTATGAGGGGACTTTTTATAGGTGAGATCTCACGGTGTAAGACCAAAACTAAATTGGCAGATCAACAAATAAAGGATGACTTGACAAGGGCAGAGGCAGACATGATTTTGACGCCAACGAGTGCAGCTCACAATAGACTAAAATTGGCACAGGAGGCAGTTAATAAACTGCACATGATGCAAGCTGAGAGGAAAAGGGCATTTCAGCAAGCCCAATTCTTTGAGGAAGGAGAGAGAGTGGGTCACTTGTTGGCGGTGATATCTGCGGCACAGAGGGAATCTTCCAGGGTGTACAGGTTGAGAGACCAAACGGGGACGACTCTGACAGACACAAAGGATATATTAGAGGTCTTCAAGGAATATTACATGGCACTATACAATTCAAGAGTACGGGACACGGAGAGGGCCGTAGAGGAATTCTTGGAGGGCATCTCACTGTCTAAATTGTCTGAGGAAGATAGGTTAAGGTTGGATGAACCTGTGAGTGTGGAGGAGGTGGAATGTGCAATTCTGTCTATGCCCAATAACAAATCACCGGGTGCTGATGGTCTACCTGGGGAGGTGTACAGGGAGCTGGTGGAGCTGCTGGCCCCAAAACTGAAAAATGTGTTTGAGGAGGCTTTGGTGAAGGGGGCGCTACCGAGATCAATGGAGGAAGCGGTGATAGTGGTTCTACCAAAGGAGGGGAAAGACCCCATGGATGCGGAGTCGTATAGGCCCATATCGTTGTTGACAACGGATGTCAAAATACTCGCTAAGATCCTGGCCGCCCGGCTCACCGGGGTTGCGCATACTGTTATTCACGAGGACCAGTCGGGCTTTATGCCCAACCGCTCCACGGCTGTTAACTTGAGAAGATTATTTCTTAATATGCAGCTGCCTGCTGATAATGGGGGCGGGAGAATAGTGATGTCATTGGACGCTAGAAAAGCATTTGACAGTGTGGAATGGAAATATTTATGGAAAATCATGGAAATAATGGGATTTGGCCCCGCGTTCATGGCCTGGGTGAAGTTACTGTACTCATCCCCAAGGGCGGTAGTTAAGGTGAATGGTGAACGGTCCGGGATGTTTGACCTACATAGGGGCACAAGGCAGGGGTGCCCGCTGTCACCGCTATTGTTTGCGGTGGCTGTGGAGCCCCTGGCGGCCAAAATAAGAGCTGAGAGAGGAGTGGTCGGATTTAAATTTGGGAGGCTGGAAGAAAAAATATCACTGTATGCCGATGACATCCTGTTATTTCTGGAAAGTGCAGGAGAGACATTGGGGTGCACCATGGATGTAATTAAACACTTTTGGAGCATTTCGGGACTGGAGATAAACTGGCACAAGTCTTATGTCATGGCTGTAGATAGACTAATAAAAGCGGAGGAGATAGATGAGAGGGGGAAGCAGCTCCGGCTGGTTTCACAATTTAAATACCTTGGGATATGGGTGGCGCTTCCATTGACACGATTCACGGATCTGAATTTAGTTCCTCTGCTAGAGAAATTTAAAAAGAAAATAGGCGCATGGTGCCGATTGGCTTTGACGGTGACGGGTAGAACTAACCTGATTAAGATGGTCCTTATGCCACAATTAATGTACGTTTTGCACAACTCACCGATATGGCTACCAAAGAAACGGTTTCAGGGTATTGATTCTATCTTCAGATCCTTGATATGGGGCAAGAGGCAGGCAAGGATTAAATTGGAAACGCTGCAAAATGGGAAGGAGAAGGGAGGATTGACCGCACCCAATCCCTGGGTCTATTTTTTGGCAGTACAGGGCCAGCATGTCAGGGGATGGAGAGAGCCCGATTGTGGAGGGGCAGCTTGCCGGGTGCTGGAACATGTGTCGGGGAGACGCCCACTGGTCCAGGCATTAGAGGATGGTACCTTTAAGAAATTGGGAGCAATATATCCTACCTTAGGCTTGACTCAGAAGGTATGGGACACTATTAAAAAGATCAGGGGGGTGGACGGGCTGACTAGATACTCACCGGTGTTGGGCAATGAACATCTGCCGGAACTTAATAAGCTGTGTCAAATGGGCAATTGGAAGGCGCAAGGAGTGAGATATGTGTGCCAGCTGCAGAGTGGAACGGACCTGAAGACCTTTGAGAAATTGAGAGAGGAATTTGATTTGCCTTTGGTATGGGGATTTCAATACTATAGGCTTCGACATGCTTGGAGGGCACAGTGTGGATTGGGAGCTATGACGGTTCAGGGTGACATTGTACTAGACTTTGTGTGTATGAAGGGAGGGACGAGGGGAGTCATATCGAGCTTATATCATGACCTACTGCACTCCTATCTGGGGGGAAATCACCTCATTGCAAAGAGTAAATGGGAAAAGGAGGTGGGTACCCTCACGACAGAACAATGGGAGGCGATTCTAGAATATGTCCCGAAGATCTCTCTAAGCGAGCAGGCACGGCTCTCCCAACTATACATAATACATAGGACATACAAAACACCGTTGCTTCTGTACAAGGCGGGCTTAAGGGGAGATTCCAATTGCCCTAGGTGTGGCATGGACCAGGCCGGATTACTGCACATGCTATGGTCGTGCCCACGGCTGGCGGCTTATTGGTTGGTCGTTATTAACAAAATTGAGAGGGCTTATACATGTACAATTGACAGAAACCCGGTGCTGTGTGTTTTGGGGGAGGTGGATGGTATACCTGTCTCGGAACATTACAAAGTGGCGATAGCGCGATTGCTATATGTGGCACGCAAATTAATAGCACGAAAGTGGACAGATTCGGAACCCCCCACTAGGAGGGAATTTATTGCTCAGACACGTACGGTAATGCATTTAGAGGAAAGCATTTACAGGCGGAGGCATGGAGAGAGAAATTTTGGGAAAATATGGTCCGCATGGATGGCGGTAATATGATTGTCAATGTTCCCAGGTATGCCCGGCATAAGGAGTATTGGCGGGAGGGGGGAGGAGGGAGAGGGTTTTGACTGTATTACTACACGTTATGTGAATTGTTATATGTATATTGATAACTGTTTGCTGTTAATTTTTGAAACCTAAATAAAAATAATTGGTTTAAAAAAATAAATTATAACAACAGATATGTTTAAGGCCTAAGATTGGAGCGGTGCAGATCTTATCTTAAGGCCAGGGTAACACCAGCATATAAATCGGATGAATGCTATCCGATATTTTTATCGAATAGCTCTCAGACCAATCTTATTCAATGGGGCACTGCCGATGACTGTTTTTTTTCACTGATATGAAATCACTCTGAAATTGGAAGAAACTCATCCATTCATGTCTATGGGTGTGAGGAAAACATCAGACTCACACAATGGAAAAGATGGAGAAATGTTGTTCTACATCTTCTCCTCACAGTGTGCTACAGTTCTCTCATCCAAGACAATTGAGTCTCATTATGCTGACACTCAGATTAAACTCTAATCAGAGTTTGATCTGAGTGTCATTAGCACAATCGCCCTGATTCTCTCAGATGAAAGAATCTAGTCGTGTGACCCCGACCTACCAGTCATGTCCACCAGTTTTGGACATGACTGGCTCCGTGCGCTTGTTTACCCAAATAAGATCAGACTTGTGCATGTTGAATTTGGGAAATGGCCTATATGTACCAGCATATAGGCTAGAATCTATTTATTTGTTGCTAATGTGCAGTTCAATGCACAAATGGACAGTACCCAAACCAGAGAAAAAGTGTGAATGCACCATTGGGCATATAAAGACATAAAAAAATAAGCAATGAAAGATACACTTGTGTTAAAACAGTTTTAGGTATTTATTGATGAAAGTGTGGCATTCAATCAGGATACATTCTTTACCGCACATTCCAAAAACACATCCTTTGTTTTCCACATTTCTTTCTTTATTTCTATTAAAATAGATTGGATCACTAATGTACAAATTATAACATTTTAAAAACCATTGTTTTATTTGTTCATAGCTGTGTGGGCACTTGTTTTTTTTGGGATAAGTTGTATTTTCAAGTGGCACAGTTATATCATTATTTTTTTTTTATGGTGCAAGGTGAACAGATACCAATATTCTGCTATTTTTTGTTGTGTGTGTATGTTGGATTTACAGTAATTACTGCTAACTTATATGTCTTGAAATGCAGGTTATTACAAATAGGATGATTACAGATTTGAACAGGTTTTCTTATCCACTACCGAAATGACAATTTTCCATTTTTACACTTTTGTTATTTCCTCTCTTTCTTCCTACAGCCATAACTTTTTTTTATTTTTTCAGTCCCCATAGCCATTTGATGGCTTGTTTTTTGTAAGACAAGCTGTAGTTTTGAATCACAAAATCTATTTTACCATTCAATGTACTGGAATATGGAAATAATTCCAAGTGTGGTGAAATTATATAAAGAAAACCTAATTCTGCAAATCTTTGTTGCATTTTGCATTTATAATGTTCATTGTGCTGTTAAGATGACGTGGCAACATAATATACAATCATAGTCATACAAAGCATGTACTGTATATTTGTTTTTTATTCATGCGGTGAAAAAAAATGCATAATCATACAAATATACATATTTTGCCTATGTCTCCATTTAACAAGAACCACACATTTTCATTTTTCCATTAATGGAGCTGTGTGGGGCTTGTTTCTTGTGCAGGTTGCATGTGGAATGATGCCCCCCAAAACCATGCAAATCAGGAATTAATGGTGTCATTTAATGGGTGAACAGCGGTGTTCAGAGCTCAGCTAAAGCTGTGGTCATCAGAGGCAGATACTGGCTGAATAAGGTTGTATTCCCACGATGAGATTTTGATGTTGCAGAATTTCCGAACCTATTATTTAAATTAGGTTACTTGGGTTTTTTCATTGTGTTTGTGTGAGTTTTTTTAACATGCGTTTTTATCATGTTCTTGACGCTGCGATTTTTGTCTGCTGTCATTCTATAAATAAAGCTTCCTTGTTTTTGAAACTTTCTGGTATTTTGATTTTCACTGAACCTTGTGCATACACTTAGGCGCAGATTACATGCATTTTTTATGCATTTCTGCAGCGTAAAAGCACTAAAAACGCATGTGCATTTTTTTATCTGCGGATTTTCCACATCAAATGTAAGTCTATGGGGAAAATCTGCACAGAAAACTCAGTGTACCCGCAAGAGAAATTCATATGCTGTGGATTTGAAAAACGCAAATAAGAAGCACAGTGCGCATGAGATTGTTAGAGATCCTATCCACTTTGCTGGAACTTTAAGTTGCTGCATTTTTGACATAGAGAAAACATGCAGTGGCAAAAACATGATAAAAGATCATTGTGGGAACGTAGCTTGAGGATATGTTCCCATGATCCGGAACTAGCAGCGTTTTGGACGCAGCGTATGTTCACTGTATCCAAAGTGCTGCTGACGTCTATTGAATGCAGTTGAATCTGCCTATGATCACTGAACCGTGTGGATTCACAGCGTTCAATATATTCTATTGATGTCATTTCTATTGTAGAAATGTAGAAATTGACATGCTGTGGTCTTGAAAGACATGCCACTTGTCAGTGTGCACATACCCGCATAGTGGACATGGAAAGTCTAGAAATCCCATCCGCTATGCGGTAACATCTGGCTGCTCAATACCCGGCACTGCAGCCGGCACTCAGGACCGGAGTGTGCGGCTGCATGTATTTCTATGCAGCTGAATGCTCCGGTCCGAGTACCGGCAGCATTGCCAGGTATTTAGGTGCGAGACTTGTGACCCGGCCTTAGTGGAAAAATCAGACTTCACTCAGATGCCATCCTACTGCTGTCCACTTTTAACAGACTGTTTGATAGAAGACACTTGAAAAATCTCCATCAGTATTTTTTTTCCTACAAGACAATCAAGGACACAGTAATCAACCTCTGATGACACTGGGACCGTTTTTGCATATGAGAAAAATCACTGACATGTGAAGGAGCCCTAACACAGCCAGTGTCTGCCGGGAAAAATGTGAGCTCAGATCCTGAGCTGGCAAAGAAGACCCGACATATAACGTAAAAGGACGTCATATATTGGGAAGAGGTTAATGGTTAATGCTTGTTTGATGTAGTACAACAAAAATTGTTTTCATGTTGTTGCAATCAAAGACTACAATAACATTTTTACCTTTCCATCAACAGAGCTAAGTGAGCCCTTGTTTTTTGCAGTACGACTTTTCATTGATCAAAAAATCCTATTTTGATTTGATTTTCATTTGTGAGGTGAAATGAATAAAAACAGCAATTTCTGCATAGTTTTTTTTTACCGTGTTCACCTAGATGTATGTGGCCCTAGTCGTGTTCAGACCTCCGAGTCCGAAGCTTATCAATACCAAAGCAGATTTAGATGTCCTCTTGCATTTCATCAGCGAACATTTAATGTGGCTATTTCATGTTGTGGGATCTGATCACAGAATGCTGTAGAGTCTACAGTATGGACCATAGACGGGACTTAAACTAAAGTTTAAAATTTTTTCCATATTTTTTAAAACTTTCAATTAATACTTTTTATGCTTTTCTGTCCCTTACTTAGGGGACTAGAGCCTGTCTTAATTCATACTGTATTACAGCATGTAGTGACATTTCCTTAGGTTGGACTCCAAAGGAGTATAAAGATGGCGACGACAGAGGCCACCAGTGGGTGCCAAGACAAGCCAGTGAATTGATGCCCCACTGGGATCGTGATACTTAAATGCCGCTGTTAGAAGTTGACAGTGGTCTTTAAGTGGTTAAACAGCTGTAAATGGAGCTAAATTTGCTGTGTTGCTGTCCTGCTCCATATACCTGCACACCTGAACTGGAAATGTACATGCAATTTGTAAAAAACTGAAGTTAATACATCTGGTTAATATACCAGATTAATATACGAGACCTGCTTTTATTGTCTTTTTTTAAAAGAAACTGGACCAGACTGTATACTTTTTTTTGGCAACTTAGCTGCTTTGTCTAACTGAGGTCTTAAATATTAAAATTTACTTCCTGCCTCACCAGAGTTCAGGCAGCTACTGCTAGTCTTTGACCTTGTTATTCTTTCCACTGAGCTCTGCTTGTCCAGATGACTGTTTGATTTCAGTATGTTTGTCACAAATTTATTGGTCGGTTCACCAAGAGCTGATTTCTATTACAGCAACTAAAGCATCTGTTAGAA
>JARQOD010000005.1:204060772-204098073 GCA_033576555.1 Oophaga sylvatica | reverse complement strand
TTTTTTGGTGCGGTTTTGATGCGTTTTTTCTCATGCGGTTTTGTATGCGGTTTTTACAGCTAAATAAAGATATGTTGTTTAACAAAAAAAAAAAAAAGTTTGTGATGTCATTTCTTGCCCAACCTCCTCTTTTACATTTGTCCAACCCACACTCCATTACACACACACAGATAGAGATAGGCCGGCGTCACACTTGCGAGTGTGATGCGAGTAAGTCGCACGACTTTCTCGCATCAACACCCGGCACGGCTGCCCGCTCTCGGACCCGAGTGTGCGGCTACATGTATTTCTATGCAGCCGCACATTCGGGTCCGAGAGTGGGCGGCCGTGCCGGGTGTTGATGCGAGAAAGTCGTGCGACTTACTCGCATCGCACTCGCAAGTGTGACGCCGGCCATAGATAGATAATAGATACCAGTAGATAGATAGATAGATAGACAGATAGATAGATAAAATGGTACATAAATAGTTAAAGACACACACGCGTATACATACACAAAATAACGCAATAGTTAATAAAAAAAAAAAATATAGGAAAAAAAATGGCGTGGGCTCCCGCGCAATTTTCTGCGCCAGAGGGGGAAAGCAGACAGCCGGGGCCAATATTTCTAGCCTGGGAAGGGGTTAATACCCATGGATCTTCCCAGGCTATGAATATCAGCCCGCAGCTAGCCTTCACTGGCTATTAAAATAGGGGGACCCCCCCAAAAAAAATGACGTGGGGTCCCCCTATAATTTATAGCCAGACAGGCTAGGCAGACAGCTGCGGGCTGATATTCATAGCCTAGGAAGGGGCCATGGATATTGGCGCCCCCCCTGGCTAAAAATACCAGCACCCAGCCGCCCCAGAGTTGGCGCATCTGTACGATGCGCCAATTCCGGCACTTAGCCCCTCTCTTCCCACTCCCCTGTAGCGGTGGGATATGGGGTAATAAGGGGTTAATATCACCTTGCTATTGTAAGGTGATATTAAGCCCGGTTAATAATAGAGAGGCGTCAATAAGACGCCTATCCATTATTAATCTTATATTAATAAAGGGTTAAAAAAAACAACACACGCATAAGAATAAATTATTTTAATGAAATAAAACACAACACGGTTTTCATATCTTTATTACACACTCAGATCCAAGCGACGCCCTCGATCTCCTGTAAAAAAAACGTAAAAAAATAAAACAACCGTATACTCCCTGTCCGACGCAGTCCAATTAATAACGAGTGTCCCACGACGGTCTCCCCTATAGAACAGTGACATCAGATGATGTCACCGTTCTATAGGGCCTCCCAGTGTTGCACTGACAGGAGACAATGGCTCCTGCAGTGCATCACTGAGTCCATTCTCTCACTTTATGGCAATGCTGCATGGGAATTTTCTCACCCAGCATTGCCGTGAGAGAATGAACTGTAGTGACGTCATTCTCTCCCGGCGGCAGAGCGATACACAGATGGATGGCGTCGGGGAAGAGGTGAGTATGTGCTCAATGTTATGTGTTGTATGTTACTGTATGTTATATGTTCTGTATGTCATTATATGTTCTGTATGTCATGTAATTTTTTTTTTTTTTACATTCAGCAGTGCACATTAGCCGGATGATGGGACTACTACTGTCCCATCATTGGCTAATGTGTCAGTCACTGTCACTGTAGCAGGCATAGCCGGATGGGACTTGTAGTCCCATCCGACGATGCCTGCATACACGGAGACACGCACACAGCCCCGCACACCGCCGCACATACACAGCCCCGCACACCGATCGCGCACACCGATCACGCAGACACCGGCACACAATCACCGCCCACACACATAGCGCCGCACACTATACACGCCCACGCACCGCCCACACACATAGCGCCGCACACTATTCACGCCCACGCACCGCCCACACACTTCCCTCCTCCCGAACTGCAGCGGTTTCAGCCGCAGCAAACCCGCAGATCTGTTTTAGATCTGCGGTTTTGCTGCGGAAGTGCCCGACTCAATGCAAGTCAATGAGCGCCGAACCGCTGCGGTTCCGCACAAAGAATTGACATGCTGCGGAAAATAAAACGCGGCTAAACCGCGCGTTTTTTTCCGCAGCATGTGCACAGCAGACCTGCGGTTCCCATAGGGATTCATTGGCTGTGCATTGTGCTGCGGGTTGGATGCGTTTCCGCTGCGTTCAAAACCGCAGCGGAAACGCATCTAAAACCGCAAAGTGTGAACGGGGCCTAAGGCCTCATACTCACTGGGTGGAAAAAAATCGGTCCGTTTTCTGCAGGAAAAAAACGGTACATTTGTTGTAAAAAGGCATGCGATTTTGATGCGATTTTAAATCGCACCATGCGTTTTCTGTCAGTTTTCCATCAGTTTTCCATCTGTATGCAATGCGATCTTAACATGAAGTTTTACATAGAGCAGTTATCTCTATGTAAAAAGTCATGTAAAAATCACATTGTAACAAAAAAATTTACACAAAAAGCAAATAATTATATATATAATATATATATATATACATCTAATATATATATATATAATATATATATAGGTCATACACTTCTACATAGTATAATAGCTGCTAATTCATCCCTGGCATTACTGTAAAATCACACTGACAGCTTTAATAAAGAATAGAAACAATACATATACACACATAGAATACATATATATATATATATATATATACATATATATATATATATATGTAATTGTGACATATATATATATATATATATATATATATATATATACATATATTTATAGTTCCTAGACTTCTACATACTGTAATAGCCGCTAATTCAATTGCCGGCTTTTGTGAAATCACAGAAGCCGACATGAAATGATACATTGTTTAGACACAGTTAACCATGTCATTTCCTGTATTTTGATATATGGTTTGAACTTACAACTACATGAGTGTATTTGTGCAAAATTTCAGACATGTAGGGGTTAATTAAAGGTGTAAATTCGTTGAAAAAAAATGCGTGGGCTCCCGCTGTATTTTCTCCACCAGACAGACAAAGCCAGCGAGTGGGGGCAGATAATAATAGCCTAGGGAGGGTACATTTTTTGTGCCCCCCCCTGGCTACTAACATCTGCCCCCAGACACCCCAGAAAGGGCAAATCTATAATTAGATTCGCCCTTTCTGGCACTTTGCCCGTCTATTCCCATTGCCCTGTAGCGGTGGCGAATGGGTTAATAAGGCATTAATGTCACCTTAGTATTGAAAGGTGACCTTAAGGCAGGTTAATAATTGAGAGCTGTCAATTAGACAACTATCAATTATTAATCCTATTGTATGATAGAAAAATCAAACACACACACTTTAATAAAAAAGAAGTTTAATGAAATAATCACACAGTTTTTGATCATATTTTATTTTCCTGCTAAAACCATTTCCTGTAATAAAAATAAAATAAAAAAGCAAAATTATTCTTACCAATCCGATGTACAGTCAGGTCCCACGGTGTAATCCATCAGAAAGGGTTAACAGGTTACAGCTTGCAGAAAGCTAATGCTCTCTCCGAGTTGTAACCCCATGAATGAATCAGTTACTCTCCCAGCGAAAGGAGAGGAAGAGATTCATGAATGGAGCTTAATTGATTTATTGGCACTTTCACTTCAGTGACCTGACCTAACGTGAAAGTGGGATACAATCAATTAAGCTTCATTCATTAATCACATCCTCTCCTGTCGGCAGGAGATAAGCTCATTCATTCAGGAGCTATCAGCTGAGCACGCAGGATTACTTGCGCTGCTTATCTGATTGCTAGTTAACCCTTTGTGAAGGATTACATCGTGGGACGTGACAGATCGCCAGATAGGTAAGAATAATGTTGTTTTATTATTTTATTTATTTTAGAAGAACAAGGGCTTCGAACGGATTAAGAGTGAAATAAAAGATGATCAAAAAAATGTGTTTTGATTTCATTAAAATTATTTATTCTTAAAGTGTGTTTGTGTTTTTTTATTTACTTCAATAGGATTAATAATTGATAGTTGTCTAATTGACAGCTCTCAATTATTAACCTGGCTTACAGTCACCTGTCAATTGCAAGGTGTCATTAACCCCTTATTAACCCATTCGCCACCGCTACAGGGCAATGGGAATAGACGGGCAAAGTGCCAGAAAGGGCGAATCTAATTATAGATTTGCCCTTTCTGGGGTGTCTGGGGGCAGATGTTAGTAGCCAGGGGGGGCACAAAAAATGTACCCTCCCTAGGCTATTATTATCTGCCCCCACTCGCTTGCTTTGTCTGTCTGGTGGAGAAAATACAGCGGGAGCCCACGCATTTTTTTCAACGAATTTACACCTTTAATTAACCCTACATGTCTGAAATTTTGCACAAATACACTCATGTAATTGTAAGTTCAAACCATATATCAAAATACAGGAAATGACATGGTTAACTGTGTGGAAACAATGTATCATTTTATGTCGGCTTCTGTGATTTCACAAAAGCCGGCAATTGAATTAGCGGCTATTACAGTATGTAGAAGTGTATGAACTATAAATATATATATATATATGTATGTGTCACAATGACATGTATATATATATATATATATATGTGTTCTATGTGTATGTATCTACTGTTTTGTGAGCTGTCAGTGTGATTTTACAGTAGCCGGGGATGAATTACCGGCTTTTCAAAGGAGACTGGTGCATATAAATCGGACAGCACGTGCATGGTGCGAGTGCTGTTCGTTTTTTAATCGCACCCATTGACTTGCATTGGCGATTTTCATCCCAAAATCGCATCAAATCGCAGCATGCTGCGATTTTTTTCTCACAACAATATCTGATGAGAAAAAAATCGCAAATGAGAATTCACCCATTGACTAACATTGGTCAGATTTGCATCCGATTTTTTTTCCTCTGATTATCATCCATTTTCGGCCCCAGTGAGTATGAGGCCTAAGAAGTAAAACGTTACAGCTATATAAAGTAACGCAAATCAGATTTTAAAGAGCGCGTGCCTCCTAAAATCGGATAGACCCCATAATATTCAATGGGATCCATCAGGAGCTATTGTTTTCTGCCATGTGATAGTTACTTTACTGCCTTGAATTCTGTTTTCTGCTGCTATAACGGAACCAAAATCCAAAATTCTGAACATATCAGTGTTCCTTTAATTATTGTATGATGAACAAACAGCTCTGCAATATTTTGACATACTTTTCGATATTTCCAATATCGTTGTTTACTGTCAGTGAATGAAATCACTTTAACTTACAGCAGAGACTCATAAACCCGTTCCTAGCTCTGAGCCAAAAACTTGAGCTTGGGCGATCATATAGTACACATTGTAACACACTGCAACAAAATATGAGAACAAGTCTTGCTGACATGACAGGCATCCCAATACTTACTGTAAAGAGACACCTGACTTTCAGGTATTGTATGGCAGAATGGTGTAATATGGTGCTTTAGGCTGATTCATTCCGACATCTATGATTTATCATGTACAAAACAATGGTGTGAGTTTGATCAGTATTTGTTCAGTGTCAG
The DNA here is from genome assembly GCA_033576555.1 of Oophaga sylvatica. Classification (NCBI taxonomy): domain Eukaryota; kingdom Metazoa; phylum Chordata; class Amphibia; order Anura; family Dendrobatidae; genus Oophaga; species Oophaga sylvatica. Next base: position 204,092,583 of record JARQOD010000005.1, on the reverse strand, counting down.
TTTTTACCATCAGTGTTCCATCAGTAATTTTCACGTATGAAAAAAGGACAAAATAAATGTTACTAAGCTTCTCCTATCCATTACACTGTTAATGACGGACAGCACGCACATTGCACACTCATGTCGTCCATGTGCTGACCAGGATTTTCATCCGTGATGCTGACAAAATGAAGGACGCCGTACTGATTTTTTTCCAACACGTGTGAACAGCCGCATAGATTATAAAGTTGTGTGATGTTCTATCTGTGAAAATCACAGAACACATATCTGATTCACGGAGTCTGAATGAGACCCTAGGGTGCGGTCAGGGGTGTAACTATAATGTGGCAGGCTCACCCGGGACCAGGAGAAGGCCGAGGTCACACACGATTCTCGTGTGAGTCTCTCGCATGAACACCCGACACTGCCGCCAGCACTCGGACAGTAGCGTGCAGCTGCATAGAATTACATGGAATTAATGGCGCTATATAAATAAATAATAATAATACGCTTCATGTTACACCTCTGGGTGCTATGTAACCGCAGCAGAGGCAGGATTACCTGGCAAATGTGCGCTGTGTGTACTTGGCTCCTTTCTCTTGCACACCAAGGCCTTCATCCTCGCACAGCACCCAGTAACCGGGCACTCGTCTCTCCTGTATCTCATCGTTAAATTCCTCTGTCCAGGCATCCATCTTCAGCCCTTGTTACAGCTGTGCAGATTCACAAACTGCTGCGTATGTAATAGTCTCTGACTTTTCCTGAGAAACGAAACTCAAGCCCACACAGCCAATGCCAGCTGCCAGCTCCATATTACCCTCCTCTCCTAGGGAGTGTGTAGGTTTGGTAATGTGGGAGTCACACATTAACCAGCCTAATCATGACGCTTCTCTGCTATTTTCTACCTCCTAGCTGTTCTGTCTGTACAGAATGAGCTTCAGGGTGACAAGATTGTTCTGTACATATCTGCTGCGCTGGAGAATAAGGGTCTGGAGGGGACTGATAACTCAATGTACAATCAAAAAACAAGGCGTTATTGGCTGCGTAGGGAAGATCTGGTGTTAACGGGGTTAATGTGTATTGAGCTGTGCGAAGAAAAAAACTGACACGTGGTTTTATTTGTGTATGTTTTTTTCCCTCGGGTGTGTTTTTTTTTTTCTTTTCTTCCTTAGTTAGGGATCCAGTAGCAGGACTAATGGAGCAACTGCTGTCTGTCTCTGGAGGTGAATGACCTCTGCTATAAGGTTCAGCGGCAGTGACAGCGGTTCCAGGTCGCTGATGTCGGGGTCTCTTCAGGTAGGCCGGACCAGCCTGAACCCAAGGTTGCACTCCCAGACGGATTTTCCGGAGGAAAGGACAAGTTTTTTGTGTTTCAGGAAGCTTGCAAACTGGGTTTTAAGTTTCGTCCTTTAGTCCTCCGGAAATGAAGAGCAACGAGTGGATATTGTGATCTCTCTGCTACAGGGAGGTCCACAGTCCTGAGCATTCTCTTTGCCGCAGGATTCGGTTTGTCTCCAGTCAGTGGAGGGATTTTATGGGGCTCTTGCTCTTATCTATGACATACCTCCCAACCTTTGAAGAGGGGAAAGAGGGATAAAGACTGCAGTACGCGCAGTGCGCCGTGGCAAATTTCAGGCCACGCCCTCGACCACACCCATTTCACAACTAGTCGTACCCATGTCCACGCCCCAACCACACCCATTTAACACTGCTGATCACACTGGTACTGAGGGCACAGTGGCTGGCATTATGGGCATAGTGGCTGGTACTGTGGGCACACTGGTACTGAGAAAAAGAAAAAGAACATAAAGAGAGAATAAAAGAAAACAGAGAAAGAAAGAACAGAGAGAGAAAGAAAGAAAGAAAAAAGAAAGAAGAGGGAACGAAAGAAAGAGGGGAAAGAAAGAACAGAGAGAGATAAAGAAAGAAAGAGGGGAATGAACGAAAGAACAGGGAGAAAGAAAGAAACAGAGAAAAAGAAAGAACAGAGACAGAAAGAAAGAGAAAGATAGAGGGGAAAGAAAGAACAGAGAGAAAGAAAGGGGAAAGAAAGAAAGAACAGAGAGATCGAAAGAAAGAAACAGAGAAAGAGAAAGAAAGAACAGAGAGAAAGGAGGGGACAGAAAAAATGAACAGAGAGAGAAAAAAAGAAAGGGGAAAGAAAGAAAGAAGAGAGAGAAAGAAAGAAAGAGGGGAAAGAAAGAACATAAAGAAAGAAAGAGGGGAAAGAAAGAACAGAGAGAGAAAGAGGAAAGAAAGAACAAGAGAAAGGGAAAGAAAGAACAGAGCGAAAGAAAGAAAGAGAACAGAGAAAGAAAGAAAGAAAGAAAGAAAGAAAGGGGGAAAGAAAGAAAGAAAAGAGAAAAAAGGGAAAGAAAGAACAGAGAGAAAGAAAGAATAGAGAGAGAGAGAAAGAAAGAACAGAGAGACAGAAAGGAAGAGGGGAAAGAAAGAACAGATGGAAAGAAAGAGGGGACAGAAAGAAAGAAAAGAGAAAGAAAGGGAAAGAAAGAAAGAACAGAGAGAAAGAAAGAACAGAGAGAGAAAGAAAGAACAGAGAGAAAGAAAGAACAGAGATAGAAAGAGAGGAAAGAAAGAACAGAGAGAAAGAAAGAGGGGAAAGAAAGAGAACAGAGAGAGAAAGAAAGAAAAGATAGAGAAAAAAAGAAAGAGGGGAAAGAGAAAAAACAGGGAAAGAAAGAACAGAGAGACAGAAAGGAAGAGGGGAAAGAAAGAACAGAGAGAAAGAAAGAGGGGACAAAAAGAAAGAACAGAGAGAAAGAAAGAAAAAAGGAAAGAAAGAAAGAAAGAAAGAAGAAAGAAAGGGGAACGAAAGAACAGAGAGGGAGAGAGAAAGAAAGAACAGAGAGAGAGAAAGAGAAAGAAAGAACAGAGAGAAAGGGGAAAGAAAGAACAGAGCGAAAAAGAAAGAAAGAGGGGACAGAAAAAAAGAACAGAGAGAGAAAAAAGAAAGAGAAGAAAGAAAGAAAGAGAAGAAAGAACAGAGAGAGAAAGAAAGATGGGAAAGAAAGAACAGAGAAAAAGAACAGAGAGAGAGGAAAGAGAGGAAAGAAAGAACATAGAGAGAAAGAAAGAACAGAGAGAGAGAAAGAAAGAACAGAGAGAAGAAAGAATGAAGAAGAGGAGAAAGAAAGAGAACAGAGAGAGAAATAACAGAGAGAGAAAGAAAGAGGGGAAAGAAAGAAAGAGAGGAAAGAAAGAACAGAGAGAAAGAAAGAAGATAGAAAGAAAGAAAAAGAAAGAGAGGAAAGAAAGAAAGAACAGAGAGATAGAAAGAAAAAAAAGATTAGGAGAGAAAAAAAGAACAGAGATAGAGAAAGAAACAAAGAGAGAAAGAAATAAAGATTCAATAAAGATACTATAGCAGCCCGGTTCTCATTGTAATGCCCACCTGAGCCTCCTGACGCAGGACATATCATGATCCACTCACATTGCCGGCATCCCCGATTCCAAGGCGATCCCGCTGTCCGCGCTGTTAGAGGAGGACACGGTGATGGATCTGAAGCATTACCTGAAGTGCCTCCATGGTTCCTTCACAATCTCCTCCCGAAATCACCTTATTTCCGGTCAGCTTCTACCACGTCACTTCCGGTGGAACGTCAAATGCGAATTTTAAAGTGCTCCTCGGGCTCCGCCATGTACTCCTGTGTACACGGGAAAAGTAAGCTCCGGCCAGGGCAGTGGGGCAGACTCTATCTCAAAATTGGGGCTGTACTGCTGGATACGGGATGGTTGGGAGGTATGAATGCTCCCCACTATACACACCATGCATGGCTCCACACACCTCATACACACACAGCTCAGCTCAGTACACATCGTACACACACGGCTCCACTACGCACATCTCAAACGCATGCGGCTCCGCTCCGTACACCTCGTACACACGCGGCTCCACTCCTCACACCCAGTACACATACGGCTCCATTCCGTACACCTCATACACACACTGCTCCTCTCCTTTCCCCCCGTACACTCACAGCTCCGCTCCATACACACAGCTCCGCTCCGTATACCCCGTACACTCATGGCTCCTCTCCATACACACACAGCTCTGCTCCGTACACCTTGTACATACACGGCTCTGCTACATCCACACTGTAAACCCCTCCTGACCCCACACAAACTTCACCTCATCCATCCATGATGACAACCAACACAGCAGAGTCCTGCATACACCAAGGCCCTTGATCATGTGACCCGTGACTTCTCCCCTCCTGTGACCTCATCACAGGTCCTGTACGCACAGGACCTCACTGAGGGGCTGCGGTCAGTGTAGTGGCCGGTGGGTCTCTCTGGGAGGGCGAGGATGGGGTCGGTGCATGGGGGGCATGGCGGCTCAGTGCAATGCGGGAAAAATAAGGTCCCGGTGGGACAGCGGGACTGGCAGATAAAATCGGGACTATCCCTCCAGATCCGGGACAGTTGGGAGGTATGCTATGATGACCCTGACCAAGTCACCTTGGCTGAAGCCAGGTTGCATCACCTTCGGCAGAGGGATCGGTCAGTGGAGACGTTTAGGTCCGAATTCAGCAGGTGGGCAACTGATACTAAATGGAATGACCCGACTCTCTGAAGCCAATTCCTTCAGGGTCTCTCTGAAAGGTTGAAGGATGCTTTGACAGTGTACAAAACCCCAGAGTCTTTGGAAGCCGCTATGTCTTTCGCTACTCATGTGGATTGACGCCTCCGGTAAAGGTGGGTAAGACCACCTCCTCCACAGCCTTTTTTGGGAGGTATTGCCCCTTTGCCACAGGAGCAGTCTAGCGGTAAACCAGTACTGAGGAGGGCAGAGGAACCCATGCAGTTAGGGGGTGCCTCTGCATCGGACATTTCACAGGAGGTTCGCAAGAAAAAGGAGGTATTTTTTTGTGGATAAAGGGGACATTTTATTGAGGCATGAACTTTGATGCCTAAACAAAGGAAGACTCGTTTAACCCTTGGTAGTCTGGAGTTAAATGAGGAAGGGGTGTATTTTTCATCAACCTGCAGTTCCCGGTTTGTCCTGCAAGCAGAGGTGGTACTGGAGAGCAAAACTAAGGAGATATCTGTGTTTGTTGACAGTGGAACTGGAGTCAGCATGGTTGATGCTGAGTTTGCCAGAACTCACGGAAAGGTTTGCTGTGCTTTAGCTAAGCCCATTTCCATCTTCACCATTGACTCGGTGCCACTTGCACAGAAAGCTTTCACTCACAGTGTACATAATGTAAGGCCGGGATCACACATGCGAGTAAGTCGTCCGACACTCGCATGTGAAATCCCAGCTCTGGCGCCGGCACTCGGGAGTGGAGCGAGCGGCTGCATGTATTTCTATGCAGCCGCGCGCTCCACTCCCGAGTGCCGGCACCAGAGCTGGGATTTCACATGCGAGTGTCGGACACTTACTCGCATGTGTGATCCTGGCCTGAAGGGTATGCCACACTAAACAGCGTCGCTAACGAGATCGCTAAAAAACGTCACTATTTAGCGATCTCGTTAGTGACGCCGGTGTGTGTGGCATGTAGCAACGACGTGGCCCCTGCTGTGCCCCTGCTGTGATCTCGTTCATCGTTCACATCGTTCTGGACCCTATTTTTATCGTTGGCGTCCCGCTGGTGAGCATATATCGCTGAGTGTGGCACCTTTTTGTGAGCGATGTGCTGTGTTTTTGTACCGCCAAAGTCGTTAAGGGTCGCTAACCGCGATAGCGTCCTTAACGACATCGCTAAATTAGGCAGCTACTAGCGATATTATAACAATCACGCTAGCGATCTCATTAGTATGCGACGTTAACGAGATCGCTAGCGGGATTGTTTAGTGTGGCAGTACCTTAAGACTGAGGGTCAGGTCGGTTCATTGTGAAATAATTCCTTGCTATGTCCTGGACAGTCTCCCCACTCCAATTGTATTGGGCCTTCCCTGGTGGGTGAAACATAATCTATTGGTGGATTGGCAAGTCAGGGAGGTCTTGAATGGGGGGATTACTGCCAGGAGAACTGTTTAAATATTTCCCTTTCATCAGTCTCTACAGAAACCTTACCTGCTTTTTTGTCTGGGTTTGAGGACGGTTTTTCTGAGAGGGGATGTCAGGATTTGTCTCCTTATCGTGAATATGACTGACCTGTTAATCTTGTCCCTGGAGCTAAACTGCCTAATTCTAGACTGTATAATCTTTCTGGTCCAGAGTGACAAGCATGAAGGATTTCATTGCGGAAACTCTGGAGAAGGTACACATCAGACCCTCATTTTTGCCCGTGGTGGCAGGGTTCTTCTTCATGAAGAAGAAAGCTGATGGTCTTACTTCCCTGTTTAGAGTTCCGGGAATTAAATCAAATTACCATTCGAGATCCATACCCTCTTCCTCTGATTCCTGATCTGTTCAGCCAGGTTGTGGGAGCTAAGGCGTTCTCCAATTTGGATTTTAGGGGAGCTTACAACCTGGTTAGAATCAGAGAAAGGGATGAATGGAAAATGACATTCAGTACCCCTGAGGGTTATTTCGAGAGTCTGGTCATGTGGTCATGCCTTTCGGCTTTTCTTTCCCTAAAGAGCTGTCTTGCCATGGCTCCTATACTTAGTCAACCTGAGGTTTCCCAACTCTTGATGTAGAGGTTGATACATTGAAGGTGGGGGTTGGGGTTGTGTTGTCTCAGAGTCTGTCCCCTGGTAAATGGCATCCATGGGTCTTCTTTTAGAAAAAATTTTCTTCGGCAGAGAGAAATTATGATGTGGGTAATAGGGAGCTATTGGCAATCAAGTTGGCATTTGAAGAATGGCGACATTGGTTGGAGGGGACTGTCCATCCTTTTAGTGTTATTACTGACCATAAGAACTTGTTATATCTTCAGTCGGCTAAATGTCTCAACCCTAGGCAGGCTAGATGGTCCCTGTTTTTTACTAGGTTCAATTTTGTGGTCACTTTCCGTCCAGGGGTCAAAAAAATGTCAAGGCTGATGGTTTGTCCCGGAGCTTCCCTGGTGGTGTTGACCATGAGGACCCTGCCCCAATTTTGAAGAAGGGGTAGTCATTTTGATGTTGTACCCTGAGCTGGAGGAAGAAGTGTTGGAGGCCCAGGGGGATGTTCCTGCCTCCTGCCCTCCAGGAATGTTATTTGTACCACTAAATCTGCACCGCAAAGTAATGAGCGAACATCACAACTCTGCTTGCTGGTCATCCAGGTGATAAGGGAACCACGGACCTCCTTTCTCAATGTTTTTGGTGGCCAGTTTTGCACCGGGATGTGGTTAAACAAGTATCTGCTTGTAGCATCTGCACACGTTCCAAAGTATTGCATACCCATCCGTCTGGTACTCTTCTTCCACTACCTATTCCCAGCAGACCATGGATTTTATTACTGACCTACCGTGTCTGCAGGCAAGAATGTGATTTTGGTGGGGTTCAGTAGAATGGTCCATTTTGTCGCATTACTGGCACTTCCGAATGCCAATTCTCTTGATCAGATGTTTATAAATGAGATTGTGAAGCTTCATGGGGTTCCCTCCGATGTGGTGTCAGATCAGGGGCTCCAGTTTGCTTCCAATTCTGGAGGGCTTTTTATTATCGACTGGTATCGACTGGGGGTGCAGCTGTCCTTTTCCTCTGTCTTCCATCCCCAGTCGAATGGACAGACTGAGTGCATTAATCAGAATTTAGAGACCTACCTTAGGTGTTTTGTCGCCGAAAATAAAGAGGATTGGGCTTCCTACTTACCGCTGGCAGAATTTGCTATCAATGATCACAGTCAGGAATCTACCGTCAGATCACCGTTCTTTGGTGCATACGGTTACCATCCTCAGTTTGGTACTTAAGCGGAGGAGGGGTTTCGGGAGTTCCTGAAGAGGAATGTTTTGCTTCGTCGCTCTCCTCAGTGTGGCTGGGGGTTCTGAGTAATTTGAAGATTATGGGAGACAGGTACAAATGTATGGCTGACAGAAAACGTGTGTCAGGTCCGGACCTGAATGTGAATGACTTTGTGTGGTTGTCTACCAGGAATATCAGGTTGAAGGTTCCTTCATGGAAGTTGTGACCTAGATTCATTGGTCCCTATAAATTAACATTAATCCAGCAGCTTTTCATCTTGAGCTACATCAGGCTCTTAAAATCCACAATGTCTTCCACAGGTCTATGCTCAAGAAATATGTGGAACCTCTTGAGCCCTCACCCCTACCACCGCCCCCAATAATGGTTGATGGAAATCTGGAGTTTCAGATTTCGAGGATTGCAGATTCTCCTCTCCAATGTTGTTCCCTACAATACTTGGAAGGGTTATGGCCCAGAGGAAAGGATGTGGGTCTCGGCATCAGAGATGAATGCCCCCAGGCTGGTTCATTCATTTCCCACCTCTTATCCCGAGAAGCCTGGTCCTGAGTGTCTGGAGGCCACTCATGTAAGGGGGGTACTGTCATGGGTGTGTCAAAGGCTGCAGACAGTCGCACTGCATCTAGCTGCAGGAGGTCTCAGCGGTTGGCTTTGCAGACTCCTTCCTAGTACTTCTGATTTAGGACCCAGTGACAACCTCCCCCAGCTCTAATTTACACACCTGGACTGGAGTGTTTATAGACTCCCAGCTTGATGCTGGGAGTTTCCGATGATATTTCCATTTCCCACTGTTGAGGTTTGAAGCTATAATAGTCAGCTATCTTTATCTTTGGTGTTAGGAGGACATCTACGTTTCTCTCTGAGTCCACTCAAGCTAAGTGTTCCCCTTGGTTGTCTCTCCCATCTGTCCTTAGATATAGCGCTCACCCTGTCCTTCCCAAGCAGGACTTACTGCTAGGGTCAGGCAGGGTTTAGGTATCCTGCTTGGCGATTGGTGCAGAACCTATATATGGACACTTAGGGCAGACAGTTGATGTTAAATCTGCCTAGGGGATCTCCACTCCGCTTCCCTAGTGTTGTGCTCCCTTTCCCACATCCCTTTGTGTTACACTTAGTCTTTCCTACACTGTGCGTGACAGCATGTGATTGGCTTTATGATGTCACAGAGGTTGTGTAGGGTGCAATGCACAGCATTAAGCTCCAAAGAGGAAACACTGAAGGAGCAAGGAACCAAAGACTAGCACAAAGAATGGGAAGCGACTGAGACAACAGTGTAAAATGGGTGAGGTCCTAGGACAGGTGACCTAAAATTTTATTTTTAACCTTTTCTCTCTTCTCCATTTATAATGCTTAGGGGTCCTGAAAAACCTGAGTATAATATATGTTTGGTTTTTTTTTTCACAGAAATTAAGGCTAGAGATGATTGGACCTCTTAATATTCAAATTTGCCCGCTTTTCAATTTGCCGAAATTCAATTTGTGACAAAAAAATTTGCCAGGAAAGGAGTATTCACAGGACGTGATGCTTTCACTTTTCAGGATCATGCACAGCAAGCGATACTACCTGTCACATTACTATTTATGCAATGTGTCATTTGTGGAAGCCTGCAGTCTGTGACTGATGCAATCTTCCACAATTTACACAATGGTGACTGACATTTGCATGGATCAAATCTCTCAAATTTGCTAGAATCTACAGATTTCATGAAATTCAATTTGCATTGAATCAATTTGATCAGCTGTAATTGGGGCACTTTTGATACAGAATGATTTTACTTAGACCGAATCCAATTTGGCAACTGAACTGAGTGACTCCGCATTTGTGTAGGAAATGTAAGGTAGACTATAATGTCAATAGAATAACTGGTTAAGGAGATAGCATCTGCCTGTTCCTATTGCAGGAACTCAACCACATGGGAGGTGACTTCTGTGAGAATGCTAGAGGTGTCAAGCATTGGCAGCTTCAAAGAGCAGGCAGATGGTTTGTAGCTAGGAAAGAATATTTTATATTGTCTGTATAGAGAGATAGGGAGGGAGACAGGATATTTGAAACGCCACAGCTTAACACCCATCATCCATTTACAAATAGCATCTTTTAAAAGGGGCCAATCCGAGTCGTCATGGAAATATGAGCTTATGGTCACGACTATAAAAAAGTGGGTGGCACAATGAAAAAGTGTTCACATGTGAGGGTTGCCTTGGAGGCTCGTGCGATCCATAATTGACTTCTCCTTCCCTCATGGAAAACATAAGAAACATTTCAGTCTACCGTTAGGTGTTTCTGTTGTTTCGGTGTTTCTCCTATTATTTTATAACAGTTTTGCATATTTGTGTGTTGTTTTATTTTACTTTTTTATATGTATTATAAGCACTGTATATTTTTATAATAAAGCTAAAATCTTTAATAAGTTTGACCCTTGTATGCTCTAAAATAAACCATAGCCTTTCAGATTCTGTGTGACCTTTTGATTGTCTGACAGTAACATAATTCGGAGATTCATCACCCCATGTGTTTGATGAGTGGTGGAGGCCTGTTAAGAAATTTCAATGTGCTGAATGTGTCGGGGTGTGATTTTTGCTCACTTCATAGCCTAAAACAGAGGTTGAGAGCTGGATTGAATGAAAAGATAAATTAACCCTTGAAGGAGCACTTCAAGTGCATTAAACAAATTCTGGAAGATTCACCCACCTATTGTAGAGATGACAGATTATATCTAGGATTAGAGGGGTTACCATTCCACACAGGAGAGGTTTGGTTTAAGATGTGGGAGTTAGAGTGCAATATTTACATATAAAACATGAATGAAACATAAAATGTGTGATGCATAAATTTTTCACCCATAAAAACTGTGCAGATGAACGCACGCAGCTAAACCATGGGTGTGGGTGTGTAGTTTGGCAGCATATATTCAGCCACAATCCTGGTCCTTCCCCTCCCAATGCCAAAAACTGCATTAAAAAAATGAATTTGCAGGAAAATAAACCATGAGGTGGTGTTCACACAATGCATTCATAATGCATTTTTTTGTAAATGCTGTAAAATTGTCATGTTTTTACCTCGTTTTTGAAAATAGCATCAAAAAGACATTGCGAATGCATTGTGTGGACAAAGCCTCAGGGTTAGTGATGAGCGAGTATGCTTGTTACTCGAGCATTCTGAGCATGCTCGGGTGTTCTCCGAGTAGTACGGGCGTGTTCGAAGATTTAGTTTGTGTCACCGCAGCTGCGTGATTTGTGGCTGCAAGATAGACTGAATACATGAATACAACAAACAGGCAACCCACACATGTATTCAGGCTGTCTAGCAGCCACAAATCATGCAGCTGCGGCGACACAAACTAAATCTCCGAGCACGCCCGAACTACTCAGAGAACACCTGAGCGTGCTCGGAATTCTTGAGTAACGAGCTTACTTGCTCATCACTACTCAGGATACATTCCCTTATGATGTATCTCATTCACACTGCATGAATCAGACACCAGCTGCATTATACTGTAGCAACTGTTCATGATGTTCAGAGAAAACACACTTTGAAAAGCAAAATTGGACTATATACATCTCAGAGTACTAGTCCGAGGCCAGTCCCTGATGGCAGGACGGGTAGGTGAGCAGAGTGGTGCGGAAAGTGGGAAGGAAAAAGACTCCAGGAATCGACCTGTGGGTCTAGTCATCTAAGACACATATTGTAAGTCATGATCAATAAGACTAGAATAAGTATATACCCCTCTTAGTGAAGAGGTGTGGTGGTGTAAGATGTGCCACTTAATGAATTCAGCGCATCTTCTCAGTAGTATGCTCCTGTGCACCTCGCAAGTAGTAAGACTTTAATCAGGGACTGGAGTATCATTTTTAGCGTAAACACTACTAAAGTGGCATAATTTTTTATTAATTTGGCAGTCAAGTGCTGTTTTCATGCTTCTCCCATTTTGGCAGAAACTGTGCAAAAGTGCCAAAAGTCATAACATTTTTGCACAACTGTGCACTACATCAGAAAACTGGCATAAAACACTGATGAATAGGACCCAGCTTTTCAAAGTATGCTCTCTCTGAAACACCATATTGTTTCAGATTAAAACATACACAGATTCAATAAGGCTGTGTTTCCATGATCAGGAAACACAGCGCTTTGGACGGAGCGGAAATTCTGCTCCGCCCAAATCCCCGCCCCCTTCTGAACGCGCGCTCATTCCGGATGTGTTCAGGACACCTCCGGAACACATCCGGAATGATCGCAGGGCTGCATAGCCCTGTGTCATTTCCCTTGCGGCGACGCAGCATCGCCGCAAGGGACTAGGACATGCTGCGGTCTAAAAAGACGCGCCGCATGTCCGGAAACGGAGGTCTTCCGCCTGCGTGTTTTGCAGCATAGTGGAGACGGGATTTCTTGAAATCCCTCCACTATGCTGTAACATCTGGACGCTGCGTGTTTGACGCTGCGCCAACGCACAGCGTCAAACACGCAGCTACGGTAATCCGGACTGTTTCCTGATAGTGGAAACATACCCTTAGGCCGGTGTCACACACAACCACAAAAAATCGGTCCGTTTTAGACGGTCGACAATCGGATCAAAATAAAAACATCACACATCCTTCTGGCATCCGATTTTCCTTCAAAGATGCGATTTAATCGCATGTGTGTGTACCTTGTAACATCCGATTTTCATCCGACTTGCGAGAATTTCTCGCAGGCTTGCAAAACTGACATATAATGGATACAAAAGAATAGTATTTAAATGCCAAAAGAAAGAATAGATATATACACATAGAGCACATATATATATATATATATATATATATAACATATATATATGTCATTGTGACATGTATATATACATATATTTATAGTTCTTACACTTCTACATACTGTAATAGCCGCTAATTCAATTGCCGGCTTCAGTGAAATCACAGAAGCCGACATGAAATGATACATTGTTTCCACACATTTAACCATGTAATTTCATATATTTTTTTATATGTTTGAAACATACAATTACATGAGTATATGTGTGCTAAATTTCAGACATGTAGGGTTAATTAAAGGTGTAAATTCGTTGAAAAAAAATGCGTGGGCTCCCGCTGTATTTTCTCCACCAAACAGACAAAGCAAAGCGAGTGGGGGCAGATAATAATAGCCTAGGGAGGGTACATTTTTTTTGTGCCCCCCCTGGCTACTAACATCTGCCCCCAGACACCCCAGAAAGGGCAAATCTATAATTAGATTCGCCCTTTCTGGCACTTTGCCCGTCTATTCCCATTGCCCTGTAGCGGTGGCGAATGGGTTAATAAGGGGTTAAAATGACCTTGCAATTGAAAGGTCACTTTAAGCCAGATTAATAATTGAGAGCTGTCAATCAGACAACTATCAATTATTAATCCTATTGTATGAAAGAAAAATCAAACACACACAGTTTAATAAAAAATAAGTTTAATTAAATAATCACACAGTTTTTGACCACATTTTATTTTCCTGCTAAATCCATTTCCTGTAATAAAAATAAAATAAAAAAGCAAAATTATACTTACCAATCCGATGTACAGTCAGGTCCCACGGTGTAATCCATCAGAAAGGGTTAACAGGTTACAGGTCGCAGAGAGCTAATAATGCTGTCTCAGACCTGTATTCCCCTGAATGAATAAGTTCCTCTCCCAGCGAAAGTAGAGGAATAGATTCATGAATGGAGCTTAATTGATTTCTTGCCAATTTAACTTTAGTGACCTGACCTAAAGGGAAAGTGGACACAATCAATTAAGCTTCATTCATGAAACACATCCTCTCCTGTCGCCAGGAGAGGAACTTATTCATTCAGGAGCTTTGAGCTGAGCATGCAGGATTACTTGCACTGCTTGGCTCAAAGCTAGTTAACCCTTTGTGAAGGATTACAGCGTGGGACGTGACAGATCAGCGGAATAGGTAAGAATAATGTTGTTTTATTTTTTTTTCTTTATTTTAGGAAATCAATGGCTTCGCACGGATTAAGTGTAAAATAAAATATGGTCAAAAAAATGTGTTTTTATTTCATTAAAATTATTTATTCTTAAAGTGTGTGTGTTTTTTTATTTACTTCAATAGGATTAATAATTGATAGTTGTCTAATTGACAGCTATCAATTATTAACCTGCCTTAAGGTCACCTTTCAATAGCAAGGTGACAGTAAGGTGAGATTAACCCATTCGCCACCGCTACAGGGCAATGGGAATAGACGGGCAAAGTGCCAGAAAGGGCGAATCTAATTATAGATTTGCCCTTTCTGGGGTGTCTGGGGGCAGATGTTAGTAGCCAGGGGGGCACAAAAAAATGTACCCTCCCTAGGCTATTATTATCTGCCCCCACTCGCTTTGCTTTGTCTGTCTGGTGGAGAAAATACAGCGGGAGCCCACGCATTTTTTTTCAACGAAATTACACCTTTAATTAACCCCTACATGTCTGAAATTTTGCACAAATACACTCATGTAATTGTATGTTTCAAACATATATAAAAATACATGAAATTACATGGTTAAATGTGTGGAAACAATGTATCATTTCATGTCGGCTTCTGTGATTTCACAAAACCCGGCAATTGAATTAGCGGCTATTACAGTATGTAGAAGTCTAGGAACTATAAATATATGTATATGTACATGTCACAATGACATGTATATATATATATATATATATGTGTTCTATGTGTATATATCTATTCTTTCTAGTCTTTATTAAAGCTGTCAGTGTGATTTTACAGTATAGCCGGGGATGAATTGCCGGCTTTTCTAAAGGACACCGATGCGATTTCATTGCAAGTCACACAGTGTGGTCCGTTTGTAATCCGATTTTCATCGCTCCCATAGACTTGCATTGGCGATTGTCGACCGACAATCGGTGACAATCGCAGCATGCTGCGATTGTACACGGACGTTTAAAACGGACCACAAAAAATCGGATACTGGGAGCTGCTCCATAGATTAACATAGGTCCGACTGCAATGCGATTTTTCATCGCATTGCAGTCGTCCGATTCTGTCGCCAGTGTGACGCCGGCCTTACACAGGCGATGTTTGGTTCATGCAGCATGAATCCCACACAGATGGATTTTTATCCCACACATTAACTTTTTTTTCAAGTCCTGGGATAAAATAAAGATTTTGAGAGAAGCGAATCAGTAATTGTAGTGCCACTTTCTGACAGTTCAATGTCACTTAAAGCGGGGTGAGAAACCAAAAAAGAAAAAAAAAAAAGACATGTTTGGTTTGACTAAACTAAATAATCCTCCTAAGTGATCATTATTTCGTTAGAATTGGATTTTAAGCATTTGTAAAATTATAAAATTTATAAATCAGCAGACGTGTTGATGCCTTAATGTTTATTCATAAGATGTACAAATCTGTATATTACTTCACTATATATTATAACTTTACACAGATTTATTTTTATTCTTTAGTTCCTTCCTATTTAGAAACACTCAGTTAAGAAACATGAAACACAGGCACTGCTATACATCAATTAACAAGGATTTTATAAATCAAACACAACCGAAAAATTCTGCGACACTCACCACTGATGAAAAGCTTCTCTTACACAACACAACCCACCCATGAAAAGTAATAGATTAGCAATAGATGTTTTGTATGTCTTCATGCTTCCTCTAGGGCTAACGCAAATGTGGAGATAAACGAAACAGCTGATGCCAATCTGTTGCATCTTATGACCAAATGACGCAATAAAGAGAATGCTGCAGTCCCTTTTTTGTCATGTGGATCTTTCTAAGTAGCATGCATTTAAAATTTTACATTTTTTCTACATCTGAGTATACGTCAACCTTTCACCTAACTAGGCTGTAAAATTTGTCACAAATCCATCAAAGCTCTGGCAGATCTCCCCTTTCTTTTTTTCAAAGTTAAAGCTAGAAGTAGGGAGTGAGCAGTACATAACAAATCAAAATATGGAAAGTGGGAAAGTATTTATATACTTAGTGAAGGCAGACAAACAGCTTCTGGATGGGGAAGAAAGCATATGATGAGAAAATCACTTCATAAATGAAGCTGTGCTGCTGATACATGAGAGCTAGTGCAGGTAGCATCCTGGGAAGGACATGCCCATTAGAGAAATCTAATACTAGGAGTAGGCTGAAAACTTCAAATTCATGAATGAAGGAATAAAGATTGCAGAATTTTTTTTACACATAAATATAACTTATTTTTATCTAACAATAGCCTCTAACATTTGTAAAATTATGTACTGCATGCCAAAGAAGTTATTAGCTTTTAAGGACCAATTAATTTTTAGATAGGTACATTAGTGCTAAGGCACCAACTCCTACAAGAGCAGAAATCAAACCAAATGATGATGTTTCTTGAGAGGTCATCTTCTGCCTATCGCACAAATTCAACTGGCAAGCCTCACAATGCTCTTCATCATGTGGGCCATCCAAAGGACCATAAATGTTTGGTGGACGGTCATCATTCACATTTTGTTTCCCATAAAATGCCTTCTGAATATGACAAACTACATTGCTGGTGACTCTTTCTATATTTTCAGCCTTTATCAAAGGCTCTTGCATATTTGTGCATTTTTGACATCCCTGTTTGAAAATTCTCATTGCCACGTTGCCATGTCGCTGATAATTGTTTAGCTTCATACAGAACAAAATGAAGACTTTTGATGAGCTCCAATTGTGTTTACAATTTAAACAGCGAAAGCTAGAAAAAGATAGAAAAAAAAGCATACGTATTAGAAACACTTATCGCCATTTACAGTTTTTTATTAAAATGTAGAAAATTATAGAACTGTCAACTCTGTCAACATTCTTCATCAAAATGCAGTTTTGGCCCAAACATTATTTTTTGCATAGTCAAAGGCATGTGCCAGCTGCTATAGGGCCCCGAGAGAGCGAGAGCAACCAGTCCAGGCTTTATGCATCCCTTATGACAATAGGTTAAGGAATTGCAAGTAGCTCACTTCCCTCATTGCCCTCTTACAAAAATGTAACTGGTATGTTTGGCACTTTATTATTTTATTTCCATTACCCACACAGTCTGGACACCCCTGGCACATACTGAAGGAGTTGGTAAACCAATATCTCAGGAGCTCTCACATCTGATGTTGATAAATGACACCAAGAACAGTGATCAGGAGATCATTCTTCAGGAGAAGATGTCAGATAGAAAAGACCATAACTATGGTGCCCAGCATATTACTTGACTGGACAGCCTGAGCACAGTGCCACAAATCTGTAGATGGGACTTAAAAGGACTCTGTTAGCCCAGAATGACCATTGAAACCAACTACAGGCATTCGATGCTTCAGAGCAGGGCCAATCATTTAAAGACACCTTCTCACCTGTTTGCTTTCCCTCTATCCCCAACCTTTCTCTGACCCAGTGAAGCCAGAGCTCTCAAAGATGGAAATAGAGGGAAAAGCAGATGTGAAGGTGTATTTAAATGATTGGCTCTACCATGAAGCACTGAGCGACGGTAAATTAGTTTGAACAGTCATCCTGTGCTGACAGTCTCTTTAGCAGCCATCCATGTAAGTGTTTGACATTTGTCAACGCACTACCTTTTAATAAAGAGAATGTCTGGAGAGTTCTGGATCTACAAGCCTGAAGACTCTTAATCCCTTCACCACCTTGGGTTTTTCCGTTTTGAGTTTTCGTTTTTTGCTCCCCTTCTTTCCAGAACCACATTTTTTTATTTTTTTGTCAATATGGCTGTTAGGGCTTTCTTTTTGGGAGACGAGTTGTAATTTGAATGACATGATTGGTTTTGCCATATAGTGTACTGGAAAACTGGAAAAAAATCAAAGCGTGATGAAATGGCAAAAAAAAGTGCAATTCTACATTTTTTTTTAGGTTTTTGCTTTACTACGTCCACTAAATGCTAAAACTGACCTGCCATTATGATTCTTCAGGTCATTATGAATTTGTAAATATCAAGCACGTATAGGTTCTTTTTTATTTAAGTAGTGAAAAAAAATCCAAATTTAAAAAAAAAAGTCACCATTTTCAGACCCGTAACATCTTTATTTTTCATGATCTGGGGCTGGGTAAGGGCTTATTTTTTGCGTGCTGATGTGACGTTTTTATTAATACCATTTTGGTGTAGATACGATCTTTTATTGCCCATTATTGCATTTTAATGCAATGTTGCGACAACTCAAAAAATTCTGATGTTTTGATTTTTTATGTCATTTACTGATCGGATTATTTATTTTGAAATATATTGATAGATCAGATGATTCTGAATGATACGATTCCAAATATGTGTATTAATTTTGTTTTATTTTGAATGGGGGGTGATTTAAACTTTTATATTTTGCTAATGTTTTTAAAAACATTTTTTTTACTGGCTTCATCCAAATACCTGTGCTACGCATAGCAGGGCTAAAATGCTCATCTGCTATGAGCACCGGCCACTAGGCAACACTCACAGCAGTTTGTCAAATGACAGCAGCATTTAACATGTTAACAGCCGCAGGAGGATTGCAATTCTACACCCAGCTGTTAGAGACACATACCTCCCAACATTTGAAGATGAGAAAGAGGGACAAATGTTGTGGCGCGTGCAGCGCGCCGCGGCAAAATTTAGGCCACACCCTGACCACACCCATTTCACAACTAGTCACACCCATGCCCACGCCCCAACCACACCCATTTAGCACTGGTGATCACACTGACTGGTACTGAGGGCACAGTGGCTGGTACTGCGGACGCACTGGTACTGAGTAAAAGAAAGAAAGAACAGAGAGAGAAAAAAAGAAAGAGGGGAAAGAAAGAACAGACGGAGAAAGAAAGAGGGGAAAGAAAGAACAGAGAGGGAGAGATAAAGAAAGAGGGGAAAGAACAGAGAGAGAAAGAAAGACGGGAAAGAAAGAACAAAGAAAAAAAGAAAGACAGAAAAGAAAGAAAGAACAGAGAGAGAAAAAAGAAAACAGAGAGAAAGAAAGAGGGGAAAGCAAGAAAGAACAGAGAGAGTAGAGAGAGAAAGAAAAACAAAGAAAGGGGAAAGAAAGAATAGAGAGAGAAAAAAAGAAAGAGGGGAAAGAAAGAACAGACGGAGAAAGAAAGAGGGGAAAGAAAGAACAGAGGGAGAGATAAAGAAAGAGGGGAAAGAAAGAACAGAGAGAAAGAAAGAAGGGAAAGAACGAACAAAGAGAGAAAGAAAGAAGGGAAAGAAAGAACAAAGAGAAAGAAAGAAAGACGGGAAAGAAAGAACAAAGAAAAAAGAAAGACAGAAAAGAAAGAAAGAACAGAGAGAAAGAAAGATGGGAAAAAAAGAAAGAACAGAGAGGGAGGGAGAAAGAAAGACGGGAAAGAAAGAACAAATAGAAAGAAAGAGGGGACAGAAAAAAAGAACAGAGAGAGAAAAAAAGAGGGAAAGAAAGAACAGAGGGAGAGAGAAAGGGGAAAGAAAGAACAGGGAGGGAGAGAGAAAGAAAGAGGGGAAAGAAAGAACAGAGAGAAAGAAAGCAAGAAATAAAGAGGGGAAAGAAAGAACAGAGAGAGAATGAAAGAACAGAGATGGAGAGAGAAAGAAAGAGGGGAAAGAAAGAACAAAGAGAAAGAATAGAGAGAGAAAGAAAGAGGGGAAAGAAAGAACAGAGAAAGAAAGAAAGAACAGAGAGAAAGAAAGAAAAAGAAGAAAGAAAGAAAGAACAGAGATAGAAAGAAAGAGGGGAAAGAAAGAAAAAGAACAGCGAAAGATGGGAAAGAAAGAACAGAGAGAGAGAAAGAAAGAGGAGAAAGATCAGAGAGAAAAAAAGAACAGAGAGAAAGAAAGGAAAGAACAGAAAGAACAGAGAGAGAGAAAGAAAGATGGGAAAGAAAGAACAGAGAAAGAAAGAAAGAAAGATACTATAGCAGCCCGGCTCCCATTGTAGTGCCTACATGAGCCTCCCGGTGCAGGAATATCATGATCTGCTCACATGGCCGACATCCCCGATTCCAAGGCGATCCCGCTGTCTGCGCTGTTGGAGGGGGACACAGTGATGGATCTGAAATATTCCCTGAAGTGCTTCAAGGTTCCGTCACAATCTCCTCCCGAAATTACCTCATTTCCGGTCATCTTCCAGCACGTCACTTCTGGTGGAACATCACGTGCGAGTTTTAAAGTGCTCCTCCGGGCTCCCGCATGTATTCCTGTGTCCACGGTCAAAATCGGGAGTGTCCCGCTGAATTCGGGACAGTTGGGAGGTATGAATGTTCCCCATCATACACCTTGTACACGCACGGCTCTGCACACCTCATACACACACGGTTCCACTTTGTATGCCTCGTACACACACGGTTCCGCTCCGTCCACCTCGCACACACAAGGCTCCACTAAGTATACACATGGCTCCACTCCGTACACCTTGTACACACGCAGCCACGCTTTGTACACCTTGTACAAACACGACTCCACTCCGTAAACCTTGTACACATGCGGCTTTGCAGCATACACCTCGTACACACACGGTTCTGCTCCGTACACCTCGTACATACGCGGCTCCACTACATACACACAAGGCTCCGCTCTGTACACACACGGCTCAAGCACGGAGCCCAGGCCACGGCTCAGCTCTGTACACACAAGGCTCTGTTTCGTACACACACAGCACTGCTACATCCACCTCGTACACACGGCTCCGCTCCATAAACCTCGTACACGAGCGGCTCGGCTCTGCGCACCTCGTACAGACACAAGTCATCAACTCGTACCTGCCGCTCCATCCAACTCGTACACACATGGCTCCGCTCCATCCAACTCGTACACACACGGCTCCGCTCCGTACACACTACAGCACTGCTACATCACCTTGTACACACACGGCTCCGCTCCGTATACCTCGTACACACACGGCTCTGCTACATCCACCTCGTACACACGTGGCTCCGCTCCGTACACACTACAGCACTGCTACATCCACCTCGTACACACAAGACTCCGCTCCGTACACCTCGTACACACACGGCTCTGCTACATCCACCTCGTACATACAAGACTCCGCTCCGTACACCTCGTACACACACGGCTCTGCTACATCCACCTCGTGCACACGCGGCTCCGCTCCGTAAACCTCGTACACACACGGCTCCGCTCCGTACACCTCGTACACACACGGCTCTGCTCCATACACCTCGTACACACATGGCTCTGCTCCATACACCTGTACACACACGGCTCCGCTCGTACACCTCATACACACATGGCTCCGCTCTGTACACCTCGTACACACACGGCTCCACTCGTACACACACAGCATTGCTACATCCACCCTGTAAATCCCTCCTGACTCCACACATAGTAAACTTCACCTCATCCAGCACCATGACAATCAGCACAGAGTCCGAGGATCCTGATCATGTGACCCCTGACTCCTCCCCTCCTGTGACCTCATCACAGGTCCTGTGGGCACAAAAGAGTACAGCAAAGCAGCATCATTGCTCTGCTGTGAGAGGCTAAGGTGTAGAGACAGGGAGGGCAGGAAAGGGTGCATGGCAGCTTATCTCTTTGCGGGACACATACCATCCCGGCCGGGACAGCGGGTGGGAAGGTCTAAATCGGGACTGTCCCGCTCAATCCGGGACAGTTGGGAGGTATGATGTCATGATGAAATCATCTGGCATGTGCTGTAAAGTTGCAGGCACATTGCCGGATCCCATATACAGGGAAAGGCGACCTTGGACTTACCTATACGTCTAAGGTTATAAAGGGGTTAAAGAAAATCTGTCAGTAGGATCAACCCTCTTAAGCCGTCTATATGAGCATTAAGGTCAAAGAAAGTTGAAGCAAATGATATCTTTGATTCAATGTCTTATTCCAGAGAAATCCACATATTTTTATATGCAAATGCGCTGTTAAGATCTATGGGCCGGACACTCATCTTCTTGAGAATCCACCTCCAGAGATTTTAAATTGAAGGGGGAGTTAACCAGTGTGAGACAAGTAATGACTGACACTTTTCGAGTAAAATCTGAACAGAACAACAGAGATAATACAGTACAACATAAGTGAAGTTTCTCTCATTACAAAAACATTTTCAGCTGCAGTCTTCTCAGTGCTTCAGCTTCCATTGTGGGGGATAGGCCGTACAGCAGAGCTGAAAGCACTGTAGGAAGAGAACTACAAATGTACTTGTGTTTGTAATGAGACAAGGTTCAAATCTGCTGTACTATATTACTTATAATCAGATACATCTCTGCAGCAGATGAGAGGACAATTTCTGCAAATGTTTGTAATGAGACAAACTTTTACTTGTTACTAGGTTAGTTCTAATCTGTGTGTGGTTATGGGATCAAACTGTCATTAAGGCCGGGGTCACACTTGCGAGTGTGATGTGAGAAACTCGCATCAATACCCAGCACTACCGCCGGCACTCTGGACCGGAGTGTGCGGCTGCATGTATTTCTATGCAACCGCACACACCTGTACGAGTGCCCGTGGCAGTGCCGGGTATTGATGCTCGAATTTCTCGCATCACACTCGCAAGTGTGACCCCGGCCTGTCTCACTGATAAGGCGCTTTTTATTAAAAAGAGATCAAGAGGCAGATTTCGTACATATCAGTTTCCGGTCCACAGATCTTACAGCTCATTTACATAAAAAAGTGGATTTCTCTGGAATAAGACATTGGATCGCAGATATCAAGGTACTGTTTTTATTCAACTTTCTATTATCTACATGCCCATATAGACAACTTTGGAGAATTGATCCTATTGATAGATTCCATTTAAAAAAAAAAAAAACACGCGGCAAAGGAGCCAGTGACAGTATTGTTTCTGGAGTGTTTCAGAAGCTCCTTAAAATTGTTTTGCATAGTATTAAAGACTGGTTCCCCAAATGCTAGCTTGAAACTTAGACTATGGCTAAATTCACGTTTGTCTTTCACAGTCTATGTTTGGACCATAATGTCAAACAACTGTGTGTCTCCTCTGAGCCAAGCGATCGGCCTCATATGAGGCTGTCAGTTCATGTCAGAAAATCTGTGAATGGTCTGGGCATTGCTGTGCATGCATAAATTATGAAACAGACGGGTGAATTAGCCTAAGAGGAGACAAGTGACATGTCTACAGGTGGACACAACATTGGAAACATGGGCGTACCCACCGTGGGGCGGGGGGGGCCAGGTGCCCCCCTAGAAGCAGGGGCACATGAAAGAGAGCGGAGAGAGCAGCACAATACCGCTCCCTCTGCCCCAGGTTGCAGTGCCTGTCTGTGTGCGCAGTGCACGGAGCTGCTGTCTCACCAGAGGAGCTTCTTTCCTGGCTGCAGCAGCTGTAGTTTCACTTTCTGCCGTGCAGGCTCTGGTTGTCTCAGCCACACTGGGTCCTAGTGCCCTGTGTGTGCAGACACTGGACACTTCCTGCTCCTGCCTCAGCCACTGCCTGCAAGCTTCATGGTGAGAAGGGATGGAATTTATTAAATTCATTCTGCTCAGGCATGTCATGGTCACTGTGGGGGAATGTGAGAGGATGGGGGTACAGTGGGGGAAAGGTACAGGGCACTGGGGGTAAATGTAAGAGGATGGGGTATTGTGGGGGCTTGGGCACTGGGGGGGTTAATGTGAGAGGATGGGGTATTGTGAGGGAGGGTGGACAGGGCACTGGGGGTTAAATATAAGAGGATGGGGGTATTGTGGGGGAGAGAGTACAGGGCACTGGGGGTGAATGTAAGAGGATGGGGTATTGGTGGGGCTAGGGCACTGGGGGGGTTAATGTGAGAGGATGGGGTATTGTGGGCAAGGGGTACAGGGCACTGGGGTGAATGTAAGAGGATGGGGTACAGGGCACTGGGGTGAATGTAAGAGGATGGGGTATTGTGGGGGCTAGGGCACTGGGGGGGTTAATGTGAGAAGATGGGGGTATTGTGGGGAGGGGTATAGGGCACTGGGGTGAATGTAAGAGGATGGGGTATTGTGGGGGCTAGGGCACTGGGGGGTTAATGTGAGAGGATGGGGTATTGTGGGGGCTGAAGTGGGGGAGGGCAAAAGGGCACAGAGAGTGAATGTGAGAGGATGGGGTATTGTGGGGGAGGGGATACAGGGCACTGGTTGGTGAATGTGAGAGGATGGGGATATTGTGGGGGCTGGCGCACAGGGGTTGATGTGAGAGGATGGGGTATTGTGAGGGAGGGTGGACAGGTCACTGGGGTTGAATGTAAGAGGATGGGGGTATTTTGGGGACTGAAGTGGGGAGGGGCAACAGAGCACTGAGGGGTGCATGTGAGAGAATGGGGGTATTGTGGGGTCAGTGGGACAGAACACTAAGGGGTGCATGTGAGACAATGGGCTGTTGGGGTGTGGGTGGGGGACAGGGGAGGTAGGGGGCTTTATTTTACTTGTGAGCTCCTTAATACTTTAATAATAGATTAAATATTTCAGTATTATTATAACAAGGGCATAGACAGACGGCCGTATAACTCATGCAAGGATCGCACTGCAATCCTCGGACTTGCTGGTACCGCTCCTGACATGAGCGCGACTGCCATTTATAATATATGGTATATACAGCGTAGTGTCGCATACACTGCTGTATTATACAATATACAACAGTTCTAATGCTCCATAACTAATATGCAGGATAATGTACAGTGTATATGATGTAACCTGTATAAGATGCGACATTGGCTTGCCCCCCCCTAGTTTTGATCCTGGGTACGCCCATGATTGGAAAGCCTGTAATATCCTTGTCTATAGTATTCCTTCTCATGAAAAATGGTCAAATATTACAAGTTTTCTTCTTCAAATGACTGTATGCTGTTGCTACAAGTTAACTGAAGGAATCTTCTTAATGATGCATCACCTTTGTGGACTGTGGTTTTTAAACAGTGTTATAAGGGAATGCTCTTAAAGAGAAGTTATTAGAAAATGACCCATTATTTAATTTTTTTATTCTATTTTTTTTACATCTATCTATTTTATGGATTTCTATCGAGGCTTTACCCATCATTGTAATTCTGACTCTTATAGAACCTTGCTGAAAACTCTTCCTTAGAGGACTAGAAACAAACAATAAAGCCCCATGCCAGTGTGAAAATTGCAGGATTAGTATTTTTTTTTTTAATAAATATTATGATGTGAAAAAAAAAAATTGCCAATTTAAAAAAAGATGCATGCAGCACAAAAATCTGATCACAGAATAGATCATTTTCTGGTGATTGCATCCTTTTAAATTCATTCTGCAAATGTTGGTGGCATGCAAGGGAGCAAGCTTGTAGAAGAAGTACCATAATTCCAGAGACAGGCATCAGCCTAGTGTTTCCAGTGACCAGGGCAAGAATTTACCAGAGGCTAGTGCCACCCCTGTAAGCAGTACCTACTGCAGGTGGGATAGACTAGAGCACAAGCTAATCTTAGACTAAATATGTCTGCTAACGTGGGAGCAATCTGACCAAACCAATTTTGGAACTGGCAGAGATGCTTACCTGTCTGAAAAGGCCTCAATACTGATGCACTGACAGAGTGCAGCGGACTTAAGCAAAATGGCAACTACACAGGTGCATTAATACCAAATTAAACAGCCAGTCTTTAATCAGGGATTGGCCGTGTGGCACACCAGTGCACAAAAGTACAATCTGTATATGGCAATGTTCACACTAGGAATCCACTTTTCAGACAGGTAAGCATCTCTGCCTGTTTTTGGTGGTATTTTCTTGAATTTTGGATATTTTTTTATCCGCTTTTTGTGGTTTTGATCTTTGAGTAGGAGATGTTAGAGTAGGTACTGGCAAGTGTAAGGATCCGTGACGTGGGTTACCAGCTTACATATTTTGGCCAGAATATCAACTAATACCTTACATATATTTATATGTCTTTTTGCACGTTATATTTTTGCAGAGTGCAGTTGGACCCAAATGGTTCTGTACACTGTGGCCTCTGTTCACACTGGATGCATTATAGTTAGCACTGGGCAGCCCGCATTAGGCGTCATTAATAGGCTGTGAACCAGACGCTCTGCATTCCTAGTGTGAACATTGCCATATACAGATTGTACCACACGGCCAATCCCTGATTGAAGGCTGGCTGTTTAATTTTGTATTAATGCACCTGCGTAGTTGCCATTTTACTTGGGTCCGCTGCACTCTGTCAGTGCATCAGTATTGAGGCCTTTTCAGACAGGTAAGCATCTCTGATTGTTTTTGGTGGTGTTTTCTTGAATTTTGGATATTTTTTTATCCGCTTTTTGTGGTTTTGATCTTCAAGTAAAAGGTGTTGTCTGGTCTAAACTGAGAAGTCTGAAGGCACTGTGTGACTGCAGACTTCTGAATCCCCCCAGCATACGCACTGTGCCCTGCGAGGATTTGCCGGTTTCTGAGCCGGTAACGCTGGTGACATACAAGTTATGCAGAACCCGTCAAGTGTACGGAGCGAGGCTGCGCCCACTACAAGGGCTGTGGCTGGGAGTATGTATAATGCATATATCACCACATGCAGTAACGCTGTTCAATCCCCACAGCGCACAGTCTGTGCACTGTGGGGGATTCAAAAGTCTGCAGTCACACACACAGTGGCTGTAGACTTATCAATTTAGACCCAACAATCCTTTTAACGTGCAGTATCACTTAAAGTGACAGTAGTCATTATGGGTTTTGTGTCTCATTGAGTTGTAATTTCTAGAGGGAATACCAACCCCAACACATTAGTGAGAACCTGTACAGAGGTGCAGAGAACTTTCTAATGGATTCTGGAAAAGAAATAGAGCAAACAAGCATAAAATTCTTCTGTCCCAGGTTATTAGGGGTGTTGTGGTGTTTACCAGAACCAAAAGGTTTTATATACTATAAGGCCTCTTTCATACATCCGGTGTGCGCCTGACGGCGCCCCGCATTTGGCCGCAGCGCCGCATCAGAAAACCTGATGCGCCGCTTGCGCCGCATGCGTTTTTTTGCCGAATGGTTTCTGATGCCCGGAGACATCAGGGGAATCCGGCAAAAAAAAAACGTTACATGCTGCGTTTTGTCCGGCCGCCGGAATGTACATTTCCGCCGCATCCGGACAAAATCGCATACGACGCATTGACATGCGCGCCATCCGGCGCTAATGCAAGTCAATGCAAAAAAAACGCAAGCGGCGCATCAGGTTTTCTGATGCGGCGCTGCGGCTAAATGCCGGGGGCGCCGTCAGGCGCACACCGGATGTGTGAAAGAGACCTAAAGACCAATTGGCCCTAATCACTTATTTTCCTTCCACATCTAGACTAAGGCCGGCGTCACACTGGCGACAGAATCGGACGACTGCAATGCGATGAAAAATCGTATTGCAGTCTGCCCTATGTTAATCTATGGAGCAGCTCCCAGTATCAGATTTTTTGTGGTCCGTTTTAAACGTCCGTGTGCAATCGCAGCATGCTGCGATTGTCACCGATTGTGGGTCGACTATCGCCAATGCAAGTCTACGGGAGCGATGAAAAATCTGATTACAAACGGACCGCATGTGTGACTTGCGATGAAATCGCATCGGTGTCCTTTAGAAAAGCTGGCAATTCATCCCCGGCTATACTGTAAAATCACACTGACAGCTTTAATAAAGAATAGAAAGAATAGATATACACACATAGAATACATATATATATATATGTCATTGTGACATGTATATAATATATATATATTTATATTTCCTAGACTTCTACATACTGTAATAGCCGCAAATTCAATTGCCGGCTTTTGTTAAATCACAGAAGCCGACATGAAATGATACATTGTTTCCACACAGTTAACCATGTCATTTCCTGTATTTTGATATTTGTTTAGAACTTACAATTACATGAGTGTATTTGTGCTAAATTTCAGACATGTAGGGGTTAATTAAAGGTGTAAATTCGTTGTCAAAAAAATGCGTGGGCTCCCGCTGTATTTTCTCCACCAGACAGACAAAGCAAGCGAGTGGGGGCAGATAATAATAGCCTAGGGAGGGTACTTTTTTTTTGTGCCCCCCTGGCTACTAACATCTGCCCCCAGACACCCCAGAAAGGGCAAATCTATAATTAGATTCGCCCTTTCTGGCACTTTGCCCGTCTATTCCCATTGCCCTGTAGCGGTGGCGAATTGGGTTAATAATCTCACCTTAATGTCACCTTAGTATTGAAAGGTGACCTTAAGGCAGGTTAATAATTGAGAGCTGTCAATTAGACAAATATCAATTATTAATCCTATTGAAGTAAATAAAAAACACACACACACTTTAAGAATAAATAATTTTAATGAAATAAAAACACATATTTTTGACCATCTTTTATTTAAGTCTTAATCCGTTCGAAGCCCTTGTTCTTCTAAAATAAATATAAAATAATAAAACAATATTATTCTTACCTATCTGGCAATCTGTCACGTCCCACGATGTAATCCTTCACAAAGGGTTAACTAGCAATCAGATAAGCAGCGCAAGTAATCCTGCGTGCTCATCTGATAGCTCCTGAATGAATGAGCTTATCTCCTGCCGACAGGAGAGGATGTGATTCATGAATGAAGCTTAATTGATTGTATCCACTTTCACCTTAGGTCAGGTCACTGAAGTGAAAGTTGTAATAAATCAATTAAGCTCCATTCATGAATCTATTCCTCTCCTTTCGCTGGGAGAGTAACTTATTCATTCAGGGGAATACAGGTCTGAGACAGCATTATTTAGCTCTCTGCGACCTGTAACCTGTTAACCCTTTCTGATGGATTACACCGTGGGACCTGACTGTACATCGGATTGGTAAGAATCATTTTGCTTTTTTATTTTATTTTTATTACAGGAAATGGTTTTAGCAGGAAAATAAAATATTGTCAAAAACTGTGTGATTATTTCATTAAACTTCTTTTTTATTAAACTGTGTGTGTGTTTGATTTTTCTATCATACAATAGGATTAATAATTGATAGTTGTCTAATTGACAGCTCTCAATTATTAACCTGCCTTAAGGTCACCTTTCAATACTAAGGTGACATTAAGGTGAGATTATTAACCCATTCGCCACCGCTACAGGGCAATGGGAATAGACGGGCAAAGTGCCAGAAAGGGCGAATCTAATTATAGATTTGCCCTTTCTGGGGTGTCTGGGGGCAGATGTTAGTAGCCAGGGGGGACACCAAAAAAATTTACCCTCCCTAGGCTGTTTTATCTGCCCCCACTCGCTTGCTTTGTCTGTCTGGTGGAGAAAATACAGCGGGAGCCCACGCATTTTTTTTCAACGAATTTACACCTTTAATTAACCCCTACATGTCTGAAATTTTGCACAAATACACTCATGTAATTGTAAGTTCTAAACAAATATCAAAATACAGGAAATGACATGGTTAACTGTGTGGAAACAATGTATCATTTCATGTCGGCTTCTGTGATTTCACAAAAGCCGGCAATTGAATTAGCGGCTATAACAGTATGTAGAAGTCTAGGAACTATAAATATATGTATATATACATGTCACAATGACATGTGTATATATATATATATATATATATATAGTGTTCTATGTGTATATATCTATTCTTTTTTTTGTGATTGAAATACTATTCTTTTGGATCCATTATATGTCAGTTTTGCAAGCCTGCGAGAAAATCTCGCAAGTCGGATGAAAATCGGATGTTACAAGGTACACACACATGCGACTAAATCGCATCTTTGAAGGAAAATTGGATGCCAGAAGGATGTGTGATGTTTGCATTTTGATCCGACAATCGACCTTCTAAAACGGACCGATTTTTTGTCGTTGTGTGTGACGCCGGCCTAAGTTTTTGTATGTACTCAAAAAAAAAAAAGTAATCAAGTTGTATGTTCACCAAAATAGCATTAACCTCTTATAGGCCACAATTATGACTTTTTACGGTGTTATAGATAAGCCCTGCATGGATGTTCTATGTCATCCTGGAGCCCCCATGTGACAGTCTATGACAGCTTAGCTCCGCACTGTAAGAAAGCTAAAAAGAGTCGCAAGAAACCAGACAAATATATATGTACAGTGGTACACAAGGTTAGAAATTAGGTAAGTAAATAAATACAAAAAGTATGTGTGTGCATATATCTAGGATATAAAATGCCATCTAGGATATAAAATGTTAAAGAAAGACTAATTGTAAAATGGTGGAGAGCAAAACACAAATTAACTGATAAAGTCCATAGAGCAATGTATAAAAATATCTTTTATTGGTCAAGTATAAAAAATGTGGAGGACACAGAACAACCATAAGAAAAAGGTGCATATTACAGACATATATAGTAAAAGTGACATACGGTATATCTAGGTAAGGTAGGGAGACATGCTGCTTGAGATTGTCAACAGTATATAGAAATCCTATACATGGTACCAAATAAGTATAAATGTAATTTTACATAAAACCAACTATTGTATAAAATGTATAGTTAATTGAAAAAGGGACTAAAGATGTATGTGAATACATAAATAATTAACATGAGTACCTACAGGTAAGTGGATATCACATGTACCATAGTCAACACGAACGGAGATATTATGGATATGATAAAAGGTATATAGTTAACCTAAAACAATGACTGACTGTTCATGTGGATGCAAATGATAATGAATTGACATATATACAGTAGATAGGTATGACACATACACAAATAGTCAGTATAGGTACAGACAGTGCTAAATAGTAGATAAATATTGGAATAGCAGCAGAGGATTCCCATATAATGCTTCCATCCCTTTTTTATATCATACTCTTGGTGGTTTTATGTAAAATTACACTTATACTTATTTGGTACCATGTATAGTTTTACATTGCTCTATGGACCATCAGTTTTTTGGAGTTTTACTGTGTGGAAGCTTTAGGCTGTGTTTCCATGATCAGGAAAAACAGCGCTTTGGACGGAGTGGAAAGTCCGCTCCGCCCAAAGCCCCGCCCCCTTGTGAACGCGCGGTGAATCCGGATGTGCTCATTGAACACATCCGGAATCACCGCAGTGCTACATAGGCCTGTGTTATTTCCCTTGCGGCGACGCAGCGTCGCCGCAAGGGAATAGGACATGCTGTGATCTGAAAAGACGCTCCGCATGTCCGTTAACACAGGTCTGCCGCCTGCGTGTTTTTACGCATTGTGGAGACGGGATTTCTTGAAATCCCCTCCACTATGCTGTAACATCTGGACGCTGCATATTTGACGCTGCGCCAGCGCACAGCGTAAAACACGCAGCAATTACTGAGCCAATCCTGACCGTGGAAACACACCCTTAAACCACTAATTGCCAAACTCAAAATTTACAGAAATTGGAGCCTGAGATAACGGATATCCCAGGGCACCTAGAAAAGACGCCAGAGCACTAGCAAATGCCAGGATCATAATGTATAAAGATACGTAAGAAATAATCCCTTATCCCCTTCTCGGAAAATCCACTTTCCACTTTCATACCCATTTTTTCTTTTTCAGAACTTTTAAAATGGTTTATTTTTGCTTTGTTTTTTTTTTGTGGGACAAGATTTATTATTTTTATGTCACCATTTAATTTACCATAAAATGCTCGGTGGGCTGGAATGAAAAAAATTTGCAATTCTGCCATTGTTTTTTGAGTTTTGTTTTTAAGGCATTTACGCTGCACTAAAAATAACAGATTGTATTTTGAAAAAGTAATAAAACAAAATTTAAAGTCAACTGGAACTGCAACAATTATTCTGTTTTATGTTATTCACCATGCACTATAAATAATGTGCTATTAAACAGTTTTGAAATTTGAAGCCCTTCACCATTATTTTTTTTTATTGCAGTGATAATTCCCTGCCACCAGGATTATACCACCCAGGCGTCATCTTTCAAATTTTTTCCACGCCGCTCCGGTCATCTTATGCAGGTTGTGACCTTCCGAATCGCTCCCACCTGTTCTGGCTCAATGTAAGGTTATGTGAGCCAAACAAGGTGAACTTACATTAGTGGCATCCTCCCAAAGCGGAATAAAAAAAAACAAAAAAAACAAACATGCTGGAGTGAAGCTTTTAACGCCTTCATGACCTATATGTTACATCATAAGTCATTTATCCTTCTTTGATGCTGGACATGACAGCTGTTTTGATCAGTTATCATTTGCCCTAACAGCCGCGGGTGGAATCAAACTCTGACAGAGGCTGAAAAATG
>JARQOD010000005.1:204011960-204060672 GCA_033576555.1 Oophaga sylvatica | reverse complement strand
CTATTCCTACTGAGGAACTCTGAAGCACTTGTGGACTCTGAACCCTGCTCTTTGAAAGACCCACGTTTGCATGGACTTACGGTAACAGAGAAGAAGATCCTGAATCTGTATTGGAGAGTGATTGCTGAGCTTGGATTACTCTGGCCTGCTGTGTCTCCTGTTTCTGTGTCTGCAAACTGTGTGACTATTTCTGCCAACTTGTAATGTATGTAGTACAGTTCATATAGCGTCTTGTGCTTGGGTGCGATGAAAACACAGGAGTCACAGGTTTGATATAGAAAAGTCCTGTATTACTTCATACAAGTTGGCAGAAATAGTCACACAGTTTGCAGACACAGAAACAGGAGACACAGCAGGCCAGAGTAATCCAAGCTCAGCAATCACTCTCCAATACAGATTCAGGATCTTCTTCTCTGTTACTGTAAGTCCATGCAAACGTGGGTCTTTCAAAGAGCAGGGTTCAGAGTCCACAAGTGCTTCAGAGTTCCTCAGTAGGAATAGCTGGAGTACAAGGTCCAAGGCTTACAGGAGTCAAGTCACAGGTTCACTGCAGGCTAGATTCTGAAGCACTGTTTGCTCTGCTGTGGCTGCTTAAGAAGCAAAGGAGAGAATCAGGGCGGGAACATGCAAGCTGGAAACTCCATTTTGACTGAGGGCAAGATAGCTGCAGCAAGACAGAAAGTAAAATGGCTGACGAACAAACTGAGTTTCAGGAATATATACATAGAACCTTACACCGGCTGTGACGGACTGAAATAGCCCAGCCCGCTCCAGAACGAGGCCGAGGAAATCAACCCCCGCATGACCAGTCCTGAGAGATGACAGCAGCGCACAAACTCCGGACCGGACCATGACACCTGTGGGGGGAATCACGGTTTGGCAAGATGCTTTAGGGGAGAGAGCCAAAGAGGGTCGGAAACTACTGGAAAAAGGGGTGACTCCGGTACGCCTGGAAAAGATGGAGCGGTTTCTAAATAAATACCCGAATAAGGAAGCGGCAGTTTTATTATGGGAGGGTTTCAAGAATGGGTTTAAAATCCCCTTTTTAGATGTCACAGTTAGGCTATCAACTAAAAATTTGAAATCGGCTCGGGAATTCCCTCAAATTGTTTCTGAAAAATTGGCTAAGGAAGTATCTTTGGGTAGGATGGCAGGTTCGTTTGATGTTCCTCCCATTTCTAATTTAAGGGTATCACCGTTGGGAGTTGTACCTAAGAAAGAGCCTAACAAGTTTAGGCTGATTCATCATTTATCATTTCCTAAGGGTTCGTCGGTTAACGACGGTATTGATCCACAAGTTTGTTCTGTGCTATATGCATCATTTGATTCTGCTATGGTATTGGTGCGTGAATGTGGGAAGGGAGCGTTGATTGCAAAAACTGACATCGAGGCGGCCTTTCGTCTTTTACCAGTTCATCCCAACAGCATGCATTTATTGGGATGTTTCTGGGAAGGGGGATTTTTCATTGACCGATGTCTACCTATGGGCTGTTCATTATCGTGCGCTTATTTTGAAACGTTTAGCACATTTTTGGAGTGGACTGTTAAGGAGGTGTCTGGTTTGAGTTCCTGTATCCATTACCTAGACAATTTTTTGTTTGTCGGGGCATCACATTCGGCCGATTGTTCGGTATTGTTACACTCCATGGAGCAAGTTGCTCGTTCTTTTGGGGTGCCATTAGCAGCGGATAAGACGGTGGGTCCGGTCACCTGTTTGAGTTTTTTGGGCATTGAAATTGATTCAATAGCAATGGAATGCAGGTTGCCCATTGAAAAAGTAGTGGATTTGAGAACAGAGGTGAACCGAGCTTTAGTTGCTAAAAAGCTGACATTAAAAGAGGTGCAGTCATTGCTGGGTAAATTAAATTTTGCTTGCCGCATAATTCCGATGGGTAGAGCTTTTTGTCGTCGTTTGTCTTTAGCGACGGTAGGGGTGAAGGCCCCTACTCATTTCATCAGACTTAAGAAAGAGTTGAAGGAGGATCTTAAAACATGGGCACTTTTCTTGGAATCGTACAATGGAAAGTCGCTGTGGATTGCACCGGTTGTGTCAGCAGAGTGTTTGGGCATTTTATTGGACGCAGTAGATGAGGAGGGTTTTGGTCTGTTTTTCCAAGGCCGTTGGTTAGTCGAATATTGGCTCCAGTTGTGGAAAGAGAGAGGCTGGACAACGGATCAGGTGCTACGAGAAGTTTTTCAAATTGTGGCATTGTCTTTATGGCCTAATGATGTGAGGGATAAAAAGATTTGTTTCGGCTGCCAGTCTGAGGGATCAGTAAAAGTTATCAATTCTTTATCGTCACCGGATCATTTGGTTCTTGGGGTAATTCAGCGCCTAGTATGGCTGGGTTTGAGTTTGAACGTTTGGGTCACGGCGTCACTGAAGAAATCAGTTGTTGAAGCTAACATGGATGTTCTTTTGTGTTTACAGCTGGAGCGTGCACGGGAAATGTAATTTCAAGCGGAATCTTGTCGGATGGTATGCCCAGAGAATCTATGGACCTTGCCAGGGGGCAGTGAGGAAATTGTTAGATAGGTCATTGTCTTCAGGCACGTGGGCGAGTTATAATAGAACATGGGAATTGTGGTTGAATTGGGTTTCAACGTTGGATAGTGAGTTAGGGGATGAGAGTAGTTTATTGTTGCTTTTGGGCCATCATTGGGAGGCGAGCTGGTCAGTTCCGAAGCTCAATAAATTTTTGTCAGGGATATCTTTCGGTCTTAAATTCAGGTGCAGGCAAGATGTGACTAAGTCATTTTTAATTCAGCAAGCGGTAAAAGGTTGGAAGAGAGGTTGGAAGGTGATGGATGGGAGACGGCCAGTATCATATGATGTGCTACTGGTTCTAGAAAGGGAACTAAGGGAAGTTTGTTCTTCACATTGGGAGATTGCACTTTTTAGGGCGGCTTTTTCATTGGCATTTTTTGGAGCTTTTAGGCTGGGGGAATTGGTTAGCCCTTCGAGGTATAAGAAAGGGGGTCTTTTGAGGCAAGATGTGGTGTTATTGGAAGATAGGATAGAGTTATTTATTCAGTCATCAAAAACAGATGTGGAAGGGAAGGGCTGCTCAGTGGTGCTATTTGAAATAACCGGCTCGCCAGTATGCCCCGTACAATGCGTAAAGAATTTTATGGAACTAGGGGGTCCTGAAATTGACCCGTTATTAAGACATGAGGATGGATCATTTCTATCTCATTTTCAGTTTATGTCGGTTTTTAAACGGTGTTTGGGTAAAGCGGGCATAGTGTCTAAGAATTACAGTGGACATTCTTTCCGAATTGGTGCAGCCACGAAGGCTGCTAGACGGGGTATGGGAGAGGACTTGGTAAAGAGGATTGGGCGTTGGGAGTCGACAAGATTTCGATCGTATGTACGCCCGTCTTTGTTATAAGTTTGTTTAGGAGATAGCAGATGACGTTTGTTTTGACTTTGCGGTTCTCTTATGTTTGTTTCTCGTTGCAGAACCAAAGACTCTTCTTACCTGGATTATGGGACATTCATTTGTCTTCTGGGCAGCGCTTAGGGCAGCGATTCGTCCAGACGGACGGCAGTTGGGCATTCCAAGAAATGCATCAGTGATTCACTGGATTGGTAAACGGGGAATGACATGGAATGGTTTTTTGCCCGAGTTCAATAAATTTGTTGGGTTAGATAGGGCACCGGAGATTTTAGTCATTCACTTAGGTGGAAATGACCTGGGAAAACGCCCTTGTAGAGCTTTGATCAGGGATATTAAGTTAGACGCGTTACGTTTGTGGGCCATATTTCCAAGGCTATTGTTAGTATGGTCAGATATTATTCCCAGAAAGGTGTGGCGAGGGGCAAGATCGGTGCAGGGAATTAACAAGGCTCGGATTAAATTGAACAGAGCAATATCTCGTTTCATAGTACGTAATGGTGCAATTGTGGTAAGACACTGGGACTTGGAGTCAGGGGAAGGTGAATTTTGGAGGAAGGACGGGGTCCATCTAAATGCAATTGGGCTCGATATGTGGTGTTTGGCTGTACAGGAGGGCATCGAGAAGGGTTTGAAGGTATGGAGGGACATAAATGTTTAAGGTTTTTAGAACATTTATGTTGGTGGCGTAGGGGGGGAAAGGTCCTCGAAGTTGGTGATACTAAAATGGTGGATTGGAGGGGGGGGGATCTTAACAGCTCCTGGACTCCCCCTTAGGTGGATTAAATGGTCGGAAATGCAGTTTACGTGGAGTGTTGGTATTTGGGATGGAAATTGTGGTTTGTGGCGGATACTGGCCATGCGAGTCGGATATCAGGTCTTCGAGCTGGTGTTTAGCGGCTGGAGGCACGACTTCGCATGGGATCAGATTGGAAAAGGTGATTTTATAAATTTTGAGGGCTTCAAGGAACAACCCCTCTGTGGTAAATGTTTAAAATGTTAATTTGTTGTTAAAATTTTAATAAAAGGCTGCTGTGGCCAATTTATCCAAAAAATTGGTGTGGAGTGGTTTATTCGGCATTGAGGGGTGAGTATGGGGTTAAGTTGTTTTAATAAGAAAAAGGGCCCTTTAGTAGGGCAGGTAAGTCTGTAGGTATCACGAATACGTAACTGTCAAGTTACAGCAGGGTGTCTGCTCCGATCTTATAAGAGACAGGCCAGGTGCGTTCTGTTATATAGTGAATACTGCAAGGAATTGTGGGAGAATACACAATTAACTGCAATACGTGTGGATAGTTGTGAGGTCTGGTTTTGTGATCATGGTGAATGGATATGCAACAACCTGATGTGAAAGGCTTTTGTTGAGTAAAATGTGGATTTTTTTTTACTTAATGTTATTTTCTTTTGCCGAGTTAAAGGACGGCTTTAAATAAGCTCCTTTGTCATTTTTTTGCATCTATCAAAGGCTTTCATTTTGAAAACCCCATGCTTCACTACAAGCCGTTGACGTTAATGGGTATATGTTCTAACCATGAAAAACACAAGTATGTGACACACGTGTGAATGGAGCCTAACTATGAGAAATCAAAAGAAAATGTGGACTCTATTAATGTAATTATGTCAAAATGGAGCCCTCAAGATCAGGTCCCCCTCAACCCTAAGTGTGGGGTGAACATTGTTACTTACAGAAGTCCTTGTAGCAGCCTAACCTGCCTGTAGTCAGTAATACACTCCTCTATCGCTGCCAATACATCTATCCCCAATTTCTGCAGAAGCCCCACTGTCTCAGTGTTAGGGCTCATACCCATATGTGTGAAAAAAAAGTTTCGATATCAGGACTGAAAAAACGGACGAGTATCATGTGAGTATAATGCGATTTTTCTCACATAGCATCTGTATGATATCCATATGACATGCGTATGCAACATGTTTTTTCTCTGCAACTATTTTTCTACAATCATTTACAGGACCATTTACAGAGTTCTGTGCCAGAGAATGGTAAGGTATCTGTAAAAAAACGCAAATGAGTATGAGCCCTTATGGCAATTATTGTGCAGCAGAGAAATCATTTCAGCGACTGCACATAGTCTAATATGTCATATGACCATTACAATCAGAACATGATAACACTAGCAAAGCATTTAGATGTGTTTTTTCCATTTGTGTTTTTTTTTTCAGGCAGAAAAAAAGCTGAGTTCGCTTAATAGCAAAATTAAGGTGATTTCTAAAACATCTCATTTAAACTTAGATTTTTTTCCCCTTGCATAAATTGACACGTTTTTTCCCTCTTTAATAAACACAGCATGTCAATTATTTTAATGATACCCCCCACAAGGAGAGAAATGAGAAACAAAAGCAGTGTGTCCATTATTGTAATTCTTTTATGGGTTAAGACTATTTTTTTTTTTATTAAACCAGTATCTCATTTTTTTTAGCCCACTATGGTTTTCGAGCTCTACATCAACCAGTTTGATTAAACTACATCAAATGTACAATGAAGGCTGTGATCATCCAATGTGCTGCATTAAAGCTACAGAACAAATAAATGGAGAGGTCCTTCTGGATTATTAAGAACAATTCAGTGATCCCACTTTGTTAGATATGATCCCACTTTGTTAGATATGATAGGAATCATGTCTGCATGAGCTCCTGTGTAAAGAGTCTGTGCACATTAGGAATGGGTACAAAGAAGACATGCAATATTAAAGAAGTAGCACCAAAGATTACAGCCAGTGTCCTCACTTTTGTAAACGGTGTTTTATAAGAAAAGAAAATAATTTTAAGGTGTATTAAATCCATAGGAACTTGCATAGCAAAGCATGATACAAGGGCAAACCTTAGAAGTACGGCAAAATATAACATGTAAAAATAAGATATATTCACTTGAATTTAGCTAAGAAGTAAAATAAAGTAGAAGGTTTTTGTTATGTTCTGCCTTATAATGTTACCTGTTTTGCTCTAAATGTCTGAGCTTTCTTTCTTGAGCTTTCTTTCTTCTTTCGTGTGAAAGGATGGGAAGACTTTGGCTTTATATCCGCAGCGTCGTCTCCTCCTCTGGGATAATAATGATTTCTCAGAAACGAAACTACTCAGGTTTCAGTTCTCCTAAGGAATGATGCTGGTGCTTAGTCAATCTATTGGCCTAGAAAAAAGGAATGATCACCACCCCCGGGTTAGCCCCCCCCTTAGTGAGAATTTGGGTAAAAAATGATTACATTCGTTAGATCTTTGTTAGATCCGGTTTGATCAACCAAAACTAACGTTAGATCACCCCTACAAAATGAGATATTTACGATCTTTTCCAGGGGGGGGCTAACCCGTAGCTCGCCCCCCCAACTTTGAAATTTGCCATTTTTTGGATGGATTCTGATAGATATTCGTTAGATCCGGTTTGATCAGCAAATATTAACGTTAGATCTCCTTTCGTTCACGAGATATTGGGGGTGTCAGGTGGGGGGTTAGGTACAGGTTAGCCCCCCCTAATTTGAAATTTGCCGTTTTTTGGATGGATTCTGATAGATATTCGTTAGAACTGGTTTGATCAGCAAAAATTAACGTTAGATCTGCTTTCGTTCCCGAGATATTGGGGGTGTCAGGTGGGGGGTTAGGTACAGGTTAGCCCCCCCTAATTTGAAATTTGCCGTTTTTTGGATGGATTCTGATAGATATTCGTTAGATCCGGTTTGATCAGCAAAAATTAACGTTAGATCTCCTTTCGTTCACGAGATATTGGGGTGTCAGGTGGGGGGTTAGGTACAGGTTAGCCCCCTAATTTGAAATTTGCCGTTTTTTGGATGGATTCTGATAGATATTCGTTAGATCCGGTTTGATCAGCAAAATTAACGTTATATCTCCTTTCGTTCCCGAGATATTGGGGGTGTCAATTGGGGGGTTAGGTACAGGTTAGCCCCCCCAATTTGAAATTTTCAGTTTTTTGGATAGATTCTGATAGATATTCATTAGATCCGGTTTGATCAGCAAAAATTAACGTTAGATCTCCTTTCATTCCCGAGATATTGGGGGTGTCAGGTGGGGGTTAGGTACAGGTTAGCCCCCCCCCAATTTGAAATTTTCAGTTTTTTGGATGGATTCTGATAGATATTCATTAGATCCGGTTTGATCAGCAAAAATTAACGTTAGATCTCCTTTCATTCCCGAGATATTGGGGTGTCAGGTGGGGGTTAGGTACAGGTTAGCCCCCCTAATTTGAAATTTGCCATTTTTTGGATGGATTCTGATAGATATTCGTTAGAACCGGTTTGATCAGCAAAAATTAACGTTAGATCTGCTTTCGTTCCCGAGATATTGGGGGTGTCAGGTGGGGGGTTAGGTACAGGTTAGCCCCCCTAATTTGAAATTTGCCGTTTTTGGATGGATTCTGATAGATATTGTTAGATCTGGTATGATCAGCAAAAATTAACGTTAGATCTCCTTTCGTTCACGAGATATTGGGGGTGTCAGGTGGGGGGTTAGGTACAGGTTAGCCCCCCTAATTTGAAATTTGCAGTTTTTTGGATGGATTCTTATAGATATTCGTTAGATCCGGTTTGATCAGCAAAAATTAACGTTAGATCTCCTTTCGTTCCCGAGATATTGGGGGTGTCAGGTGGGGGGTTAGGTACGGGATAGCCCCCCCATAATTTGAAATTTGCCGCTTTTTGGATGGATTCTGATAAGTGATTCGTTAGATCCGTTTCAGCATCGGTCCTGAGGTGTAGATGGAGAAGAGGAGGGGTCCAATTGGGGGAGACCAACAGAAAGAGAGAGTGAAGTGAGGTGGTGAGTGAGTGGGACAATCTGAAAGTTCGATCAACTTCGGCGGGGGCCAGTTGTGGGCAGCATCCGGACTTCATTGGCGAAGTGTCGCGGCGAGGAAGGGGGGGAAGTGTGCTGCGATGATTGCGAAGAGGCGGGCCTGTAGGCATCATGGGGGACGAGAATGACTCTTGACCGAACTTTCAGATTGTCCCACTCACTCATCACCTCCTCACTTCACTCTCTCTCTGTTTGTCTCCCCAAAATGGACCCCTCCTCTTCTCCATCTACACCTCAGGACCGATGCTGAAACGGATCTAACGAATAACTTATCAGAATCCATCCAAAAAGCCGCAAATTTCAAATTAGGGGAGGCTAACCCGTACCTAAGCCCCCACCTGACACCCCAATATCTCTGGAACAAAAGGAGATCTAACGTTAATTTTTTTGCTGATCAAACCGGATCTAACGAATATCTATCAGAATCCATCCAAAAAACAGCAAATTTCAAATTGGGGGGCTAACCTGTACCTAAGCCCCCACCTGACACCCCCAATATCTTGTGAACGAAAGGAGATCTAACGTTAATTTTTGCTGATCAAACCGGATATAACGAATATCTATCAGAATCCATCCAAAAAATGGCAAATTTGAAATTAGGGGGGGCTAACCTGTACCTAACCCCCCACCTGACACCCCCAATATCTCGTGAATGAAAGGAGATCTAACGTTAATTTTTGCTGATCAAACCGGATTTAACGAATATCTATCAGAATCCATCCAAAAAACGGCAAATTTCAAATTAGGGGGCTAACCTATACCTAACCCCCCACTTGACACCCCCAATATCTCGTGAACGAAAGGAGATCTAACGTTAATTTTTGCTGATCAAACCGGATCTAATGAATATCTATCAGAATCCATCCAAAAAACGGCAAATTTCAAATTAGGGGGGCTAACCTGTACCTAACCCCCCACCTGACAACCCCAATATCTCGGAAACGAAAGGAGATCTAACGTTAATTTTTGCTGATCAAACCGGATCTAACGAATATCTATCAGAATCCATCCAAAAAACGGCAACCTTCAAATTAGGGGGGGCTAACCTGTACCTAACCCCCCACCTGACACCCCCAATATCTCGTGAACGAAAGGAGATCTAACGTTAATTTTTGCTGATCAAACCGGATCTAACGAATATCTATCAGAATCCATCCAAAAAACGGAAAATTCCAAGTTAGAGGGGCTAACCTGTACCTAACCCCCACCTGACACCCCCAATATCTCGGGAACGAAAGGAGATCTAATGTTAATTTTTGCTGATCAAACCGGATCTAACGAATATCTATCAGAATCCATCCAAAAAACGGCAAATTTCAAATTAGGGGGGGCTAACCTGTACCTAACCCCCACCTGACACCCCAATATCTCGTGAACAAAAGGAGATCTAACGTTAATTTTTGCTTATCAAACCGGATCTAACGAATATCTATCAGAATCCATCCAAAAAATGGCAAATTTCAAATTAGGGGGGGCTAACCCCCCACCTGACACCCCCAATATCTCTGGAACAAAAGGAGATCTAACATTAATTTTTGCTGATCAAACCGGATCTAACGAATATCTATCAGAATCCATCCAAAAAACAGCAAATTTCAAATTGGGGGGGCTAACCTGTACCTAACCCCCCACCTGACACCCCCAATATCTTGTGAACGAAAGGAGATCTAACGTTAATTTTTGCTGATCAAACCTTATCTAACGAATATCTATCAGAATCCATCCAAAAAATGGCAAATTTCAAATTAGGGGGGGCTAACCTGTACCTAACCCCCACCTGACACCCCCAATATCTTGTGAACGAAAGGAGATCTAACGTTAATTTTTGCTGATCAAACTGGATCTAACGAATATCTATCAGAATCCATCCAAAAAATGGCAAATTTCAAATTAGGGGGGCTAACCTGTACCTAACCCCCCACCTGACACCCCCAATATCTCGTGAATGAAAGGAGATCTAACGTTAATTTTTGCTGATCAAACCGGATCTAATGAATATCTATCAGAATCCATCCAAAAAACGGCAAATTTCAAATTAGGGGGGGCTAACCTGTACCTAACCCCCCACCTGACACCCCAATATCTCGGAAACGAAAGGAGATCTAACGTTAATTTTTGCTGATCAAACCGGATCTAACGAATATCTATCAGAATCCATCCAAAAAATGGCAAATTTCAAATTAGAGGGGGCTAACCTGTACCTAACCCCCCACCTGACACCCCCAATATCTCGGGAGCGAAAGGAGATCTAACGTTAATTTTTGCTGATCAAACCGGATCTAACGAATATCTATCAGAATCCATCCAAAAAACGGCAAATTTCAAATTAGGGGGGGCTAACCTGTACCTAACCCCCCCTGACACCCCCAATATCTCGTGAATGAAAGGAGATCTAACGTTAATTTTTGCTGATCAAACCGGATCTAACGAATATCTATCAGAATCCATCCAAAAAACTGCAAATTTCAAATTAGGGGGGGCTAACCCCCCACCTGACACTCCCAATATCTCGGGAACGAAAGGAGATCTAACGTTAATTTTTGCTGATCAAACCGGATCTAACGAATATCTATCAGAATCCATACAAAAAACGGCAAATTTCAAAGTTGGGGGGCTAGCTACGGGTTAGCCCCCCTGGAAAAGATCGTAAATATCTAATTTTGTAGGGGTGATCTAACGTTAGTTTTGGTTGATCAAACCGGATCTAACAAAGATCTAACGAATGTAATCATTTTTTACCCAAATTCTCACTAAGGGGGGCTAACCCGGGGGTGGTGGAATGATCTATTAAAAAGACTTTGTGTCTGTGTAGATGACTTTTGTATTCAATGTAATAAAATGTTTGGGGTTGTTTTTTTTTTTTTTTTACATATTTTTCAAGGAAAGGGAAGGTGCAGTCACCACATACATGTATGAACTAAAATCATAGTCTTTGCCTGATGAAGGGACCTGAGTAGTCTCGAAAGCTTGCAATTTGTTACCATCTTTTCAGTTAGCCATTAAAAAGTATCAACCACTGAGGACTCTCAATTCTAAATATTTTCTATCTACTGGCTAAGGCTGTGTTTCCACGTTCAGGAAACACAGCGCTTTGGACGGAGCGGAAAGTCCGCTCCGCCCAAAGCCCCGCCCCCTACTGTACGCGCGCTCATTCCGGATGTGTTCAGGAACACATCCGGAATGACCGCAGGGCTACATAGCCCTGTGTTATTTCCCTTGCGGCGACGCTGCGTCGCCGCAAGGGAATAGGACATGCTGCGGTCTGAAAAGACGCGCCGCATGTCCGGAAACGCAGGTCTTCCGCCTGCGTGTTTTTAGGCATAGTGGAGACGGGATTTCTTGAACATCTGGACGCTGCGTGTTTGATGCTGCGCCAACGCACAGCGTCAAACACGCAGCTAATCCGGACTGTTTCCGGACCGTGGAAACATACCCTAACACGGTACTAAGATATACATCTTTCCTGAACTAAAATCACAAATTCATTGGCAAGTGCAAAGTAATAGTTGTCTTCTCCAAAGGTAAAATAAATTAATAGACATAATAATTTTTTTTCTCATACCCAGTCCCCCAAATATAAAAACTTACATAGGGAGCTTTTATTTACAGCATCTAGTGTTTGGAGGCATTTTTGTTTCTTTGCTTGCAAAATGCTGCAGCCAGATGTTGATCAACAGTTGAGAGTAAAATATTGAAGTCTACCTACACATCAGTCTGGTATTTAGGGATTGATGGTGTTTTTTGTTTGTCTTTTTTTCTGAAAAATGCAGCATGCTTTAGGTCTGGCATTTTTCTCCACATAACTCTCAATAGTACTTATGTGTACATAATGTAAAAAAAAATAAAAAGGCAACCAAAACTATTAAAATCCTGCATAAAAAATACCTTAACCCCTTCACACCAGGGCCATTTTCCATTTTTGCGTTTGTCTTTTTCGCTCACCTTCTTCCCTGAGCCATAACGTTTTTATTTTACCATCAATATAGCCATGTGAGGGCTTGTTTTTTGCGGGACGAGTTGTCTTTTTCAACGACACCATTAAGTTTATCATATAAAATACTGGAAAACAGGAAAAAAATTACAAGTGTGGTGGAATTGCAAAAGAAGTGCAATTCCACAAATGTTTTTTTTTTCTACCATGTTCACCAAATGCTAAAACTGACCTGCCATTATGATTCTCCAAATGATTACGAGTTCATAGACACCAAACATGTATAGGTTCTTTTTATTTAAGAGGCGAAAAAGAAATCCAAAGTTTATAGAAAAAAAATTGCGCCATTTTCCGTGACCAATAGTGTCACCATTTTTCGTGATCTGGGGTTGGGTGAGGGCTTATTTTTTTACGTGTCGAGTTGATGTTATTATTGATACCATTTTGGTCTAGATAAGATGTTTTGATCGCCTGTTACTGCCCCAGCGTTCACTGCCCTCTCTGCTCATTCCTCCCCCCATTATCATACTCACCTCCTCCTGCTGCCTGCAGTTCGATGGTCCAGCGCCGACATCGTCCTGTATGAGCGCGCGGACCACTGGTGGTACTGCTCATTAAGCTCATGAATATGGATGCCACTCCACTCTCATAGGCGTGGCATCCATATTCATGACCTTAATGAGTGGTACCACGTGTGGTCCGCGCACTCATACAGGAAGATGTCGGCGCTGGACCATCGGAGATGCAGGCTTCAGGAGGAGGTGAGTATGATAATGGGGGAGGAATGAGCAGGGAGGGCAGTGAACGCTGGGGTTGGGGCCTGGGGGACAGTGAACGCTGGGGCTGGGGGGGACAG
Source organism: Oophaga sylvatica (assembly GCA_033576555.1). NCBI lineage: Eukaryota > Metazoa > Chordata > Amphibia > Anura > Dendrobatidae > Oophaga > Oophaga sylvatica. The sequence continues at coordinate 204,047,672 of JARQOD010000005.1, read as the reverse complement.
TGAATGCTGGGGCTGGGGGGGCAGTGAACGCTGGGGCTGGGGGGACAGTGAGCGCTGGGGCTGGCGGGGACAGTGAGCGCTGGGGCTGGGGGGGACAGTGAACGCTGGGGCTGGGGTGGACAGTGAACGCTGGGGCTGAGGTGGACAGTGAACGCTGGGGCTGGCGGGGACAGTGAACGCTGGGGCTGGGGGGGACAGTGAGCGCTGGGGCTAGGGGACAGTGAGCGCTGGGGCTGGGGGGGACAGTGAACGCTGGGGCTGGGGGGGACAGTGAGCGCTGGGGCTGGGGGGCAGTGAGCGCTGGGGCTGGGGGGACAGTGAACGCTGGGGCTGGGGGGGACAGTGAGCGCTGGAGCTGGGGGGGACAGTGAATGCTGGGGCTGGGGGGGACAGTGAATGCTGGGGCTGTGGGGGCAGTGAGCGCTGGGGCTGGGGGGCAGTGAGCGCTGGGGCTGGGGGGGACAGTGAACGCTGGGGCTGGGGGGGACAGTGAGTGCTGGGGCTGGGGGGGGACAGTGAACGCTGGGGCTGGGGGGACAGTGAACGCTGGGGCTGGGGGGGACAGTGAACGCTGGGGCTGAGGGGACAGTGAATGCTAAGGCTGGGGGGCAGTGAGCGCTGGGGCTGTGGGGGACAGTGAACGCTGGGGGGGACAGTGAACGCTGGGGTTGGGGGGGACAGTGAGCGCTGGGGCTTGGGGGGACAGTGAACGCTGGGACTGGGGGTCAGTGAGCGCTGGGGCTGGGGGGGACAGTGAGCGCTGGGGCTGGGGGGCAGTGAGCCCTGGGGCTGGGGGTGCAGTGAGCCCTTGGGCTGGGGGGACAGTGAGCGCTGGGGCTGGGGGGGCAATGAGCCCTGGGGCTGGGGGGGCAGTGAGTGCTGAGGCTGGGGGGGCAGTGAGCCCTGGGGCAGGGGGGGTAGTGAACGCTGGGGCTGGGGAGGCAGTGAGCGCTGTGGGGCAGTGAGCGCTGTGGGGGCAGTGAGCGCTGTGGGGCAGTGAGCGCTGTGGGGCAGTGAGCGCTGTGGGGGCAGTGAGCGCTGTGGGGGCAGTGAGCGCTGTGGGGGCAGTGAGCGCTGTGGGGCAGTGAGCGCTGTGGGGGCAGTGAGCGCTGGGGGGAGAAATGAGCACTGGGTGGGGAATGAGCGCTGAAGGGGAAATGAGAGCTCGGGGGAATGAGCGCTGAGGTGGGGAATGAGCGCTGAGGTGGGGAATGAGCTCTGAGGTGGGGAATGAGCTCTAAGGTGGGGAATGAGCTCTGAGGTGGGGCATGAGCGCTGAGGGGGGGCATGAGCGCTGAAGGGGAAATGAGCGCTCGGGGGGAATGAGCGCTGAGGTGGGGAATGAGCGCTCAGGGGAATGAGCGCTGAGGTGGGTAATGAGGGCTGGGGGAATGAGCGCTGAGGTGGGGAATGAGCGCTGTGGGAATGAGCGCTGAGGTGGGGAATGAGCTCTGAGGTGGGAATGAGTGATGAGGTGGGGAATGAGCGCTGAAGGGGGAATGAGCGCTCGGGGAATGAGCGCTGAGGTGGGGAATGAGGGCTGGGGAATGAGCGCTAAGGTGAGGAATGAGGGTTGGGGGAATGAGCGCTGAGGTGGGGAATGAGCGCTGGGGGAATGAGAGCTGAGGTGGGGATTGAGGGCTGAGGTGGGGAATGAGCGCTGAGGTGGGGAATGAGCGCTCGGGGGAATGAGAGCTGAGGTGGGGAATGAGGGCTGAGGTGGGGAATGAGGGCTGAGGTGGGGAATGAGCGCTCGGGGGGAATGAGCGCTGAGGTGGGGAATGAGCGCTGGTGGGGAATGAGCGCTCGAGGGGAATAAGCGCTGGACTAATGTAAAAGAGGATGTTGGACAGAAATGACATCACAAATCTTTTCTTTTGTTAAATAACATCTTTATTTAGCTTACAAAAAGGCATACAAATCCGCATGTAAAAAACGCATCAAATACGCACCTGCGTTTTCTGCCAAGAGATGCAGATTATGTACGGAAACTTCTGCAGACAAATCTGCAATGTGTGCACATACCCTAAGGCTATGTTTCCACGTTCAGGAAATGCTGCAGAGAGGACACAGCTCCGTCCTAACTTTGCCGGCTTTTGTAGGCGCGGTGATTCCACATGTGTTCATTGAACAGTGTGGAATCACCGCATCCTATACATAGGACGGTGCTATTTATCTTGCGTAGACTGAGCGTCTCCACGAGATTAACACTAGGACTACTGGACTCGTGACCCCGCCTAGAACTACTGAAAGGAGTCATTTTGACTCCTTGCTTGTTTTCGTTTATTTTTAGAGTTTCATTTGTGGTTATTTATTAATAATTATATTTTTTGTAATGTATTATTATTGTGAGATCCAACAGTAATGCTTTTGATTGTTTTTTTTCTGCTTTTCTTATTTTTCTACAGAAAATAACAATAATTATAATAGACGTTTTTCAAACATTTTTTTTTATTCAAGTGCACACATATAAACAACAACTGAAGAACAAAAGCAGAGAAAATGTAGGTGGAGGAGCATAAAAATGAAAATATGGCGCAGAATTCACCTTCTAAACATTTGGTGTTTCGCATTTTAGGCATTGCCTTTGATTTATGGCAGTACATTGCCCACACAAAGACTTACCACAAGTCTTACAATTGCCGACAGATCTATTTTTCTTGCACTTTTCTTTGATCTGGCAAAATTTTGTTTGAACCATCACTTCTGAGCATGTAGAAACTTGGGACGTGGAACCCTTTTCCCTATCTGTGACATAAGGACCACTCAACTCTCTCACAAGCGTTTGCAAAAATGCCTTGCGTGACATTTTTTGGTGGGTTATCTCATTGAATATTATCCATGCATTTATACCCGCAAAGTCTAAGGCATTTTCAAATGCATGAACAGGCCATCTCCTTGTGCATGTTCGTGTGGTATATTTTCGTGCCATCTGATCCACTACATCTACTCCATATTTTGTTTCATTGTAAAACTTTACCGTTTCTGGAGTTTTTTTAGCGGAATCAGACGCACCAACAACATCTGGATGGACGGAACTCAAAATGACAACATTTTTGTTGGGCTTTCCTTGATATACTGTAAGTGTAAAATTGTCTTCATTTCTAAACACTTTAGTGTTGTACAATTCCTCTTTCATGGATTTTATTTCTTTAGGCACTTCTCGCCTTATCTTGTTCAGTGTTCCCACGATGGTTGTTCCTTTGCTTTTTAGCTGTTTAGCTAATTTTACTGAAGTAAAATAATTATCGGTTGTAACATTGCGACCTTTTTTCAAAAACGGGTCCAATAACTTCATTACCACATGGTCAGCTAAACGGTCCTCAGCACGGCGTGTGTCATCTTTGCCTAGATAAGGGAAGCCATTTGCCAGATATTTGCTCTCCTTATCAACAGCTAGCCAATATTTGTGGCCATATTTATCTGGTTTGGAAGGCATGTACTGCGTGAATGGACACCTAGTTTTGCTTGGGAAAAGTTGCTCATCCACCGTTATGTATGGGCCAGGTTTGTAACACACAATACAATTTTCAATAAACCTGTCCCACACAGTAGAAAATAGAGCAAACTTGTCCATTTGCAGTCTCTCCGATCGAGTAGATTTCTCATCAAATCTGAGAAACCTCATAATTTCAACAAAGCGGTCCCTAGACATTGTCGCTTTGCAAAACGGTATTCCCCAGTCATTACACCAAATACTGCTAATCGAGTGACGGTTCGTGCCAGATATTCCACGAGCATAGAATATCGCAATGAATGCATCTAGCTCCTCATCAGATAGAGTAAACTGTAAATTATTGTTCCTGCATGCTTCTACAAGCGTACAGTTCTTTATATGTGTCAATATATATGAATCAAAAAATAAACGCCATGCGCTCAAAGGACTATCGATAATGATATTTCTTCTGGCGTATCCTGTAGGGCCAGGTGCTTCTCGAAGAATATTTTGGCTGTCACGCCTACCAGGCAAGTGTTCTCCAATTTCAACAGGTTTCCATTGAATACCATCCGCTGAAACTAGTATTCCTTCAGATTCGCCTTCTCTGGTGTTTGTTGTTGCATTACCTTCGCCGCCATCGTTATCTGTTGTTCTTTCATTTCTGGGACGTTTTGCTGATTTTTTCTGTCCACGACCAGGAGGATGGTCACGAGGCAACATAACTGCATGAGCCCGATCCCCAGTTGATGTGCTTGGAATATCTGGAAAAAAGTTGATGACTATTTAGAATTTTTGTTTTGTAAGGGTCCGTGCACACTGGCTGGATTAGCGGCGGAATATCCGACCGGATATTCTCACCACAATCCGGCCCGTACCTGCCCGCTCAGGTACAGAGTGGAGTTTCATACCTGAACCTCCGCTCCGAACCCCGGGCTGGAGCCGCTGTCTGGGACGGAGCCGTGCTCGCGCGTAAGCAAGCGCTGCTCTGTCCCTGACAGCGGCTCCAGCCCGGGGTTCGGAGCGGAGCTTCAGGCATGAGCGGGCAGGTACGGCCTGTATTGCGGCAAGAATATCCAGATGGCTATTCAGCCAGAATTCTGCTAGTGTGCACAGGCCCTAACTCAGTGTGTGGAAGAACAAATAAATACACATAACTACTTACCTTCTGGATTTGTTCCTTCTGAGTCTTCAGATTCACTTGATATGTTCTGAGGAATGAAATCTTCATCACTGTCAGAATCAAATACATGTTCCTGCAATTCGGATTCCGATTCATCCTCCGGTATGGATTGCAAAGTAGCCAGAATATCCTGAGGCTTTATCAAACGTCTTCTCTCCATATTCCTCACAAATTCCATAATTCTATATAGTTCCCTGCTGAAAAATAGAAATGAAATGAAAACTAAAAGAAATAATAACTGTTCTGCCACCTTCAAAAGTAGGTGGGCTGAATCAGTTGACAGATAGCTAAACTATTTCATAACAATTCATACCTGTATGAGTCTTCAGAGCTCGTATGTCTGCGTCTGTTCTCTTTGTCTCTTCAGCTGAACTGAAAGTAAAGTTACTATCCAGAATACTGTCTCCTGCTAGGACCTTAGAAAAACACCACCCTTCATTAGCATAAGATAAGAGCCTAGAGTAAACAAGCTATTTTGTTCAGCATTACACAGTAATACAAGCAGGTAAAACACAAGGAAAATGTGAAAAGTTGACATGTAAATTGAACTACATCTATATGAACATCAGGGTAAATAAGACAGAGTGAAAAAATTATGCACAAAACTTTATAGCAACATTTAGTGACAAAAGGACCTCAAAATATAGTAGGGAGTCAAAATGACTCCCTTCAGTAGTTCTTGGTAAATTTTGAAAAAAACGCGCAAATTTTTCACCAAAATTATTTATTCTCACAAAATCTTTTTTCACATCATATTTGAGGAAAAGTCACCGAGTTTCAAGCCGGAATTCTGAAAAATGTAGTCACAGAAGAGAAATAAAAAACGAAAGGAGTCAAAATGACTCCATCAGTAGTTCTAGACGCGCCACATGTGCATATACGCAAGTCTGCCACCTGCATCTTTGTACGCATAGTGGATATGGGATTTCATAAAATCCCCTCCACTATGCTGTAACATTTGGACGCTGCGGATTGGATTCTGTGGCTGTTCTCAGCGTCCAACCCGCAGCGTTTCCTGAACGTAGAAACGTACCCTAAATATATCTCTGCCTCTGGACATTATATAGTATAGATTTGCCTGGACTGTACATTATTATAAATCTACTACCTGAGCATTATATATTATAGATCACCCTGGACATTATATATAATAGATTGTACGTCATATATTACAGATAATTCTGAACATTTTATACTATCGGTCTCCTTGTACATTATTTATTATAGATCTATAATAAATAATATACCGGGAGATCTAGAAGATAAGTTGTCCAGATTTATATGTAAGTATCTGTTTACACCCAGACATATGAATAAGGCCTTAGTCAGAGACTGGGCAGTAATAGAATAATAAAATCCATCTAGTAATCCTCCAATGTCTGCTGGACATGGTGTGGGGAGAGTTTCTAGTGCAGTTAGTACACAGACACCAGACTTCTTGCTGTTAACCAGTTAATGTTTTCTTGTCCACCACACTGCAGTGTCAAAAGAGGAAGACAGCGAGACAGGCAGCAACATCACATCAGAGAGCGTTTGACCTCGAAACGGAAAATCCTCAGATCCTGATATTGTAACAAAATATTAAGAATAATATTTATTCACTGATATTGCGCTATTAACTCCACAGCACTTTACATACATCATCAAAATTGTCCCCATTGGGGCTCACAATCTAAACATCCTATTTGTATGTCTTTTGAGTGTGGTAGGAAACCACTGTCTTTGAAAGCGCTACATGGGCATACACATAGAATCGGCCTCATTCATTCCCTATGGGACTTGCAAACATGTGCAGCACTTGCGGTGAGACAAAAAAACACTGCTAGTAGCGTTTTTTTTTCTAGTGCTGCAAGTATCGGATTTGCGGGATCGCGTCAAAACCGCAAGTGTCGCACATGTCTGCAAGTCGCATAGGGAATGAATGAGGCCGAATGCAGTGTTGCCATAAGTGATCCGTTACGTGGCAGATGCGGAAAAACTTCCGGATCTGCCGCAAATGGCAAAAAACGCTGACGTGCAAGTAGCCTAAGTCACTGACGACAGTGTCTGCATTAGTCATACTCACCAATGGGTGAGGCAGAATGAAAAGTGCCTAGGGCAGCAGAAACTCTAAATACGGCCCTGCCTGTAATAAAGAATAACAAAGGGGCCGGGTAGGCGGGTGACAGTTGTTTTGCCTCCTCACAGACAACTGAGGAGAATTCCTGAGGGAGAAGCTATAAACAGAGCACCTTTGCTGCACTTTTTACAACCAGTCCAAATTAACAGCTGACAGACAGCCAGGCCAGCCAATCAGAGTAATCACCTGCTTCTGTTGCATGACAACAGGGACTATTAACCCTTTACCAGATCAATCATGAGGATACCTCATAAGACAATTAAGGCAACCTACAGTAAAACAAAATGGTTACAGACAGCATATTCCTAACAATATCCCTGCACATCACACATTTACCCTAAATGCCACGAGCCCATGCAGCTTCCTCTCTAAGTGTGGGCTTTCCATGGGATTCTAGGCCCTTGTGAAGGAAACCCCCTTCCTTCCACGTCACCAATGTGACGTAACTCCACAGGCACAGCTCTCCGGTGCCCCCTTTGTCTCTCAGGTCAGTAAGGCAACTGCACCTAGAGCAAATGGCCGCCGGGGAGGGTGTCCTGTTACCCACTGGGTATTCTAAGATTCATGATCAGAGTAAAAGCATCAGCCCAAAATAAATGTTATGGTTTAATTGCCTTTAGGGTGCACTAGATAATTACAGAAATATACAGTAAGCTATACAACGGAATTACAGTGGATTTGCAGTCAGAGTAAAATACAACAATAATGGTACAAGGCTTAGAGGTATTAGCTAGAGGTCAATATTACCAGGTTGCAGGGAAATGTGGAGGCCGGGAGCTCTGCAGTCCACAGGTGAAAATCTTAGTTGCTGGACAGTCCCCCAAAACGTGTGCCGCTGCTCCCTTGGCAGATCTATCCCCTGTTCCTTAGTTCTTCATCGTCTTGGCTTCTGTGAGAATGGACACAGTCTGCCCATAACTCACAGTTCTTAAACCTGCTAGGTCCCTCCCCTCGGTGTCCGAGGGTGGGCGGATAATCTCCACCCTTAGCTCCCTGCAGAATTTATTCCCAATATCTAACAAAGGGGTTAACTTTCTCCAGGACGATCGGATCAGGACACGAGAGGTACCAGCAGATGCAGTATGTTTTGCCTGTCGCGTGGAGATCGAACCTGGCCCGATTGGGTCTCTGTGGAGGGCCAATCTCTATATCTCAGGCCCCGAGCCATCACCGACTCAGGAGTTGCACTGTCAGATGCCCGAGGTCCGCAGGATCACGCAGATATTTTTTATGAGTCTGTATCTAGAAAGATGTGCTCATAATTCATAATCCTAGAACGGAGCCGTCATGGCTGGGATATACAATGAAGGTGTTTTCTGTGTCTAGCTGGCAGGTATAATCTAATTGAGGCCTTGTTTTGACCTTATCCCATTATCATACTAACAAACCTTGCTATTCAACATTTGTAACAGTAAATCCTGTTTTGAGCCGGATCCACTCAGCATACTAATAGACCTTTTTATTCAGAGAGGAGACTAAACCCTATTGTATTGAATATGCCCACAGGCCATGGGCCAGGTGCAGTTAGCAGCCTGTGGCTCTGTGAACAGACAAAATGAAGGCTGGAGCAGGCCAATATCCAAAATGGTGGCTGTTCCTTCATCACACCTCCCTGCTTTAGAGGGCGCTAGGGGGTATCACATCCCTGTGTTCCCCATGCGCCCTTCCGCACCCTCTCCTTGCCGGGACAACTCATCAGCGTTACCATGGTCCTTGCCTCTTTTGTGGCGAATGGTGAAGTGGTACTGCTGAAGAGCGAGGCTCCAGCGTAGCAACCTCCCATTCGTCCCAGAGACCGTGTGTAACCAGCTGAGGGGGTTGTGGTCTGTTTCCACGGAGAATTGGTGTCCGTACAAGTATGGCTGCAGACGCTGCAGGGCCCACACAATTGCCAGACATTCCTTCTCCATCGTGGAATAGGCCACTTCCCTCGACAGGAGCTTCCGGCTCAGGTACAAAACAGGGTGTTCATGACCCGTAATGTCGAGCTGGCTGAGCACAGCACCGAGGCCGAAGTTGCTGGCGTCGGTCTGCATTAAGAACGGCCGCGTGAAGTCGGCTGCCTGTAGGACAGGAGAGCTAGAAAGGGCGATCTCTAGCGCCTGGAAAGCTGTCTCACAGGCGACTGTCCAGTCGACTGCGACGGGCAGCCTTCTCTTGGTGAGGTCCGTCAGGGGCGTGGCCAAGGTACTATAGTGTGGGACAAACTTCCTATAGTACCCAGCAGTCCCCAAGAAGGACATCACCTGCTTCTTGGTCCTGGGGGTGGGCCAGGATGCGATGGCATCCACCTTCCCGGGCTCTGGCTTCAGAGCTCCCCCAACTAACCGGTGTCCCAGGTAGTGGACCTCTCTCATACCAAGCTGGCATTTTTCCGGCTTAATGGTCAAGCCTGCTCGCTGGATCCGCCCGAGCACCTGCTCCAGGTACTCTAGGTGATCCTCCCAGGTGGGACTGAAGATGGCAATGTCATCCAGGTATGCAGTCCATACCCTTCCAGTCCCTCAGCAGCGTGTTGACCATCCGCTGAAAAGTGGCAGGGGCATTCTTCATGCCGAAGGGCATCACCGTGGACTCATACAGTCCGAATTGGGTGATAAAGGCAGAGCGTTCCCGTGCCCCAGGGGTCAGGGGAATCTGCCAATACCCCCTGCTCAGATCCATGATGGTCAGGTACCTGGCCCCGGCCAGCTGGTCGAGCAGGTCATCGATGCGCGGCATTGGGTACGCATCGGTGACCGTCACAGCGTTGAACCCCCGGTAGTCCATGCAGAACCGCGTAGTTCGGTCCTTTTTAGGGACGAGGACTACAGGTGAAGCCCACGTGCTGTTGGACGCTTGCATCACCCCCAGCTTCAGCATCTCGTCTATCTCTTGGCGCATTTGCTGCTGCACCTGAAGAGAGACCCGATATGCTGAACGCCGGATCGGGGGGTGATTGCCGGTGTCCAAGTCATGGACGGCTGTCTCAGTCCTTCCGGGCAGGCTGCTGAACAGCTCCCGAAAGGGGTGTAGGGCGACCCCCAGCTGGGAACGTTGGTCCTCCATGAGCTGGTGGCCAACCCCCACATCCTCGATGGATCCACCCGCCTTGGCTTGGGTGAGCAGATCCAGGAGGGTTTCTGCCTCTCCTTCCTCACAAAGCTAATATGACAAAGCAACAAAATGGAGAGTATCACCATGATATCAATATAAGTAGCTAGACATTTATGTTGCATATAAGGGAATCAAGGATCTATCGCTGAAAATATACTAAGAGAACGATTTGGTCCTAGGACCAGAAGAACGACCACAGATCCAAAATTTAAGAAAAATACAAAATTCTTTATTGAGTACATCAAATATTTATAAAATGGACAGGTGTAATCAAACAGTGACAAAGTAGTGGGGTGTAATGTCCAGCAAGGACATCTACAAATGATTGCACATAAACTGAACTCCCTGATTGTTATCAATAATGTAAAGGGCACAATCTAGACATTGCAACAACTACCATGATCATTTTGGGGCATCACAGTGTAGAGATGCAAGTGCATATATAAATATGTGTGCCACCACATGGAAGAGAGAAGAAAGGATGTAAAGAATGGTATACCTCTTAGGGGAAATAACCACTGCAAAGTCTATGATATTGTAATACACTGAGTCTCAGCGTATAAGAATTACTACTGCCCAATATGTACTATCAATTGCCGATATAATGTCCACCATATGAGTGGTATATCCATGAACTGCCAGCTATAAAAGCAAGATGCTAATAAATATGAGCTAATGTTACCTCTATATGTCCCATCAATTGCCGATATAATATCCACCATATGAGTGGGATATCCATGAACTGCCAGCTATCAAAGCAGGATACTAGTAAATATGAGCTAACATTACCTCCTAAAGTGTAGTAGCCGGCACAATCAGGGAGACACAGGTATGTGCAAACGTGCCCCAACGAGCATCCGAAACGTGCGTTGGGGCACGTTTGCACATACCTGTGTCTCCCTGATTGTGCCGGCTACTACACTTTAGGACCGTTGAACCGCTCACACAGGCCATTGGTCTGTGGGTGATACAGGCTGGCTACCAGATGTTGCACCTGTACCTGCTTACAGAGAGACTCCATCAGCTGCGACATGAACTGGGTTCCTCAGTCGGTGAGCATTTCCTGGGGAAACCCCACTCTGGAGAAAACCTCCAGTAAGGCAGTGGCCACTTTGTCGGGCCCGAATGGACGACAAAGCTACCGCCTCCGGATACCGGGTGGCATAGTCCATTACCGTTAGTATGAAGCATTTCCCGGAGCGGCTGGGAGTGGACAGAGGTCCAATGAGATCCACAGCCACCCTCGAGAAAGGCTCTTTGATGATGGGTAGGGTTACCAGTGGGGCTTTGGGGTGCCGCCCAGCCTTCCCCACCCTCTGACAGTTGTCACACGAACGGCAGTAGGCTATCACCTCGGTCCTCATTCCAGGCCAATAGAAATGCTGAGCTAGCCTGGCCCTGGTTTTAGTGATCCCTAGGTGTCCGGCCATGGGAATCTCGTGTGCAATCCGCAACAATTCCGCCCTGAACGGATAGGGTACCACTAACTGTTGGTCTCTGGGCCATGCCTCCGGTGAACCCTGCTGGACCGTTACCCGGTACAGCTGTCCCTGGTCCCAGACCACTCACTCGCGGTTGGACTCCAGGGGAGGCTGTGCCGCCTGCTCCTTGAGAGTTTTCAGACTAGCGTCAGCTTCCAACGCTGCCTGAAATTCCTGACTTGACGTGGCAAGAATTGATGAAACTGCCACATCCTCTGTCAGTTCCCCAGGATCTGTCTCCTGGCCGCTGTCTGACTCAGTAGCCATTTGGTCGGAGAGGCGGAACTGTCGGACCTCCGCGAGGTTCCTTAGGCTTCGGCGCTCCCACTCCTGGTACAGCGGCCATGACCGCTGAGACCACGGGTAGCGCCTGCTTATACAATGGAGGTGTTTTCTGTGTCTAGCTGGCAGGTATAATCTAATTGAGGCCTAGATTTGGCCTTTTCCCATTATCATACTAACAGACCTTGCTATTCAACATTTGGAACAGTAAATCCTGTTTTGAGCCGGATCCACTCAGCATACTAATAGACCTTTTTATTCAGAGTGGAGACTAAACCCTATTGTATTGAATATGCCCACAGGCCATGGGCCAGGTGCAGTTAGCCGCCTGTGGCTCTGTGAACAGACAAAATGGAGGCTGGAGCAGGCCAATATCCAAGATGGTGGCTGTTCCTTCATCACAGCCCTATTAATCCCCTTACTTTCTAAACAGGCAATAAAAATACGCGAGACCAAGGGTTTCATAAAATGGCCGAGAGGCTTTTAAAAGGGTTACTTATATAATTAATTCAAATTATATAATAAATTATTTAATAAATAAAATCAAAGATTTTCAAGTCAACTTTAAAAGACCAATAAACTCAAAGATCAACTTTAAAATGACTAAGTTTCCCCACCCGGACACACCGGATATGGGGTGGCCACATCCAAACCCCTCAGCCATTTCACAATCGCAGTTTGCACACTCATATTAAAAATATCCAACCCAATAGCATCTAAGTTGACCCTGTCTTGATTATAAAGCCCCAGTACAAACCCTTCTAGGTGAATGTGTCTATGGGAAAACCCATCCTCCACTGGCATAAAATGTTCTAATTCTTTTTTGAATCTTTTGCGAATAGATTCTTGAAAATGCAGTTTCACAGAAAACCATATCAAGCGTGACACATTCTCGGAGACGACAATAGTGACATATGGAAACATGGAGTGTGCGACTTTTAAATCATGTCGCACTTGCCACAAAAAATCAAGCGTGCATATTCTTCCAAGATTGTTACCAGCTAAATGCAAAATAATCAAGTCAGGGTTTGGCAACAGGTGAGATAAACTATTCAATGTAACTCAGAGAGATTCCTATATCATGCCTCTACGCCCGCACCACCAAGTACAAACGGTATCGCGATTGAAACAAAGATTATCCATATAGTTTTGTCCTTGGGCCCTCTTCCTCGCTCAGTGGATGAATGAATGACCCACAATCCAGACATACTCTCTACCTGTAGAAGAGACAGAAAATGTTAAATGAATCAGGCTGAAAGTACAATTTAACCCTCCCAGAAGCCCATCTCCCAATCCTCTTAATCTTGCTTTCTGCAAATCCCATCCTAGCCACCCCGTCTCTACGCCAATGCAAAATAAGTAGGACGAAAATTGAAAATTCTCCAACCCCAGCTTAGCCAAGCAACGTCGTAATACCAAATTGAACTGAAACCGAGTCAATGTAACCCCGTTCTTATGGACAAAAGGCCGTCAATCCTGGGGCAAACCGATAACCAATTGATTAGAATAGCATGGGGACAGAGTTCCAATCCTGGTATAGACTGGAGGTGTACCAATACACCTTTCCGGATCTGGTCTGCTATGGACCTGCAAACTATAATGACCATTTTTTTGCCATTATAGCAACGTACTTGACAGTCAACCCCGAGGGATAATATCTGCTGTAACAAATCAACTCCCCTATGTGGAACACTCCAAAAAACGCAAAAGAGAAACAAGATTTAAACAGAATAACTTCGAACTTATTAAAACAAACAGAATGTAAAACCACCCATATTCGGGACATTAAGTCGATAGAGATAGCTCTCCTTCCATCGACAAAGAAGTGCTGTTACTTCAACCCTTTAAGAATTGTTTAACTGGGAACAAAAGCAAAATAGAAAAAGCACCATGCAGCCTCAGAAAAAATAATACTCCAGATGCCACTTTGTAAATGCTGGAAAGGGCATACCCCATGGCCACCAGTCTTTCCAAAAACAAAATGTAGGATCATCAAAACCCAAGATGACAGAGGTGAAACCCATTCCAAAGCACAAATGTGCAACCACTCCGACCATGCTGCTGAAAATATAGCCCATGTTACAGAAGCCACTCATAGGCTACTTCGAATATATTTGCCATAGATACACCAGGCAAGGAGTGCCTTCCTGTTCAGTGCCCGGAGGGGTACAATCTGACTCCCCCAATTCTGAGGAAAGAAGGAGTGGTTTGCCATAACAGTTGGCTCACTTCCCAAAGATGCCTTCAGTCAAATATTAAGATTCAAACAGATCAGAACCAACTGCCTTAATAACTCAGCAATGTCCAGACACTTTGACGACAGCATATTAATGGCACCCACTAGATCTGGGCTGTCCAACAACAAGGATGTACTTTTATTAGACAAACTCGGACCCCAAAGAGTCATGGCAACTAAGACTGCAAAAACCTTGTTCAAAACCAGGCGACTTCTGTCACCTTTTTTGGCTGTATGAACCCGAACCAACTCCGACACCCAAACACTGACCTGTTGTGAATGGGTTTGAGATGAGTTCTGAGCAGAGGCTCCCTCTGGTGGTTACAAGCGGTGCTAGTCTGTCCAGTGAAGATTGTGAGGACTGGGAATCAGGTGTTACTGATTGGTCTTATATAAGGGAGTCACCTTCCCATCAGGGTTGCCGGTGATCAATTGTTCTGGTCTGGATCCTTTATTCCTGTTTCCCTTGTAGCCTGCTGTGTCATTCTGCATCTCCTGCTAACAGATAAGACATTTTCTTCTTTTGTGTTTGTGCTATATTTTTGCATTTTGTCCTGCACTTCTGTGGGGGCCTTCAGGGTCCCCTCCGGGGGCTTCTGCCCTCTCAGTTTTGTTCAGCCACTGATGTTTGTACTTTTGCTTTTTCCAGTTTTTTCAGTGGCTGCTGTTTTGATTTTGTTACACCAGAGAACTAATTTAGGTGGAAGAGGTCGTGTGATCTCAGGTGTTTTTGAAATTAGTAGAGTTGGTGCCTTTCAGGGTTTTCTGGGATTGCAGTAAGTACCCTTCCTATCCTTTTCTATTTAGTTAGTTTGGGCCCCAGCGTTTGCTCATACTATTTTCTTTCTGTGTCAGTATTTCATCTTGTCTAACCGCCATTACATGTTTGGGGGCTTTCTATTATCTTTGGGGTTCTGCTCCGGGGCAGATAGCTTTCCTATTTCTATCTTTAGGTGTAGTTAGTTTCTCAGGCTGTGACGAGCGTCTAGGACCAACGTAGGAACGCTCCACGGCTGCCTCTAGTTGTGGTGGTTAGTCAGGGTACTGCAATCTCATAGATTCCAACTGCTCTGGTGTATTGCCTTTTTTACCTGCACTCCTCAGCTACCGAAACATAACAGTATCACCGGCCACAAAAATTGAAAATTGTATGGTACTCACAGAAGGGAAAAAATATTGTGAAAGTAAAAAGGTTGTCAGAGTTGTCAGAGATATTTTTCTGTTTGTTGCATTTTTTTTTTTTTCCCTCTGTATCTCTGGGTGCTGGGGAGGATCTTTTCTCTCAATGGAGTTTGCACAGTTGTCTGGCCGTGTGGATCAGCTTGCCACTGAGGTTTGGAGTATTGCTATCTATCTTGCTGGGTTGCCTGTTGTGGAACCTAGGATTCCCATGCCAGATTTGTTTTTAGGGGATCGAGCTAAGTTTCAGAATTTCAAAAATAATTGTAAATTGTTTTTTGCCTTAAAACCTAAGTCCTCAGGGAACGCAGCGCAGCAGGTTCAAATTATCATCTCTCTCCTGCGCGGCGATCCTCAGGATTGGGCTTTTTCCCTGATACCTGGGGATCCTGTTTTGAGTGATGTTGATGCGTTTTTTCAGGCCTTGGGGTTATTGTACGATGAGCCTAATGTCACTGATCAAGCTGAAAAAGCCTTGTTGGCATTAAATCAGGGGCTTGATGACGCTGAGTTATACTGTCAGAGATTCCGTAGGTGGGCAGTCCTGACCAAATGGAATGACGACGCTTTGGCAGCCCTTTTCCGGAAGGGTCTGTCTGATAATGTAAAGGATGTTATGGTGGGATTCCCTGTCCCCTCTGGTCTCAATGATTCTATGTCATTAGCGATTCAAATTGACAGACGTTTGCGTGAGCGGAGAAGTATGCGTGGAATGGTGTTGCCTTGTGAACCAGCTTCTGAACCCATGCAGTGTGATAGAGTGGTGTCTGGGGCACAGCGTCATGAGTTTCGAAAGCGCAATGGGTTATGTTTCTACTGTGGTGATGCCTCTCATGCTATTTCAGTCTGCCCTAAGGGGGAAGACGTTTTGCACGCTCAGTTGTCTTGGGTAGTGTTCAGACTAAGTTTTTATTAACTGTCACTTTGATATGCTCTCTGTCCTCATTTTCTGCTCAGGCTTTCGTTGATTCTGGAGCAGCTATTAACCTGATGGATTATGATTTTGCTAAACGTTGTGGATTTCCCTTGATACCCTACAGAAGTCTATTCCCCTACTGGGGATCGATTCTACCCCTTTGGCTGAGAATAAACCCCAGTTTTCTACTCAGGTGATAATGAGGGTTGAACCTGATCACCAGGAGTGCTGCAAATTTTTGGTTCTGTATAATCTGCATGACATTATCGTGCTGGGTTTTCCTTGGTTACAGTCTCATAATCCTGTTTTGGATTGGAAATCTGTGTCTGTAACCAGTTGGGGCTGCCAATGTGTTAATACCAACACTCCTGTTTTTTCTGCCTCCCCCAGGCTCAGGATGTTCCTGACTTTTTGATTGATTTTTCTGATGTGTTTAGCGAAAGTAAATCTGCATCCTTGCCTCCCCATAGGAGCTATGACTGCGCTATTGAATTAGTGCCGGGTAGTAAATTCCCTAAAGGTCGCCTTTTTAACTTGTCTGTACCTGAACATGACGCTATGCGGTCTTATATCAAGGAATCATTGGAGAAGGGTCATATCAGACCATCCTCTTCACCCTTAGGTGCCGGTTTTTTCTTTGTGGCCAAAAAGGATGGTTCATTAAGGCCGTGTATTGATTATCGTCTCTTGAACAATATTACTGTGAAATATCAATACCCGTTACCCTTGATTTCTGACCTGTTTTCCAGGGTGAAAAACGCTACTTGGTTTACCAAGCTTGACCTCAGGGGGGCGTATAACCTTATTCGCATTAAGCACGGGGATGAATGGAAGACGGATTCAATACCCCTGAAGGGCATTTTGAGTACCTGGTGATGCCCTTTGGGCTCACTAATGCTCCTTCCGTCTTCCAGTCCTTCATGAATGACATTTTCAGGGATTTTGTGGACAAATTTCTGATTGTTTATTTGGATGATATCTTGATTTTTTCTAATGACTGGGACTCTCATGTGAAACATGTTCGAACTGTATTCCAGATTTTGAGAGAGAATGCTCTGTATGTGAAGGGATCAAAGTGTCTTTTTGGCGTACAGAGGATCTCATTTCTGGGATTCATTTTGTCCCCATCTGTTATTGAAATGGACCGGTCAAGGTTCAGGCCATCTGTGATTGGGTCCAACCTACTTCATTAAGGGCTCTTCAGAGATTTTTGGGTTTTGCCAATTTTTATCGTAAATTTATTGGTAATTTCTCGGTTATTGTTAAACCATTAACTGATTTGACCAGAAAGGGTTCTGATGTGGTGAATTGGCCTCCTGAGGCAGTCTCTGCATTTCAGGAACTTAAGCAGAGATTCACTTCTGCTCCTGTTCTACGGCAGCCTGATGTTTCTCTGCCATTTCAGGTGGAGGTTGATGCCTCTGAAATTGGGGCAGGTGCCGTTTTGTCCCAAAAAGATCCAGAGACCTCTAAAAGTAACCCTTGTGCCTTTTTCTCTCGAAAATTTTCTCCTACTGAACGTAATTATGACGTGGGTAATCGGGAGTTATTGGCCATGAAGTGGGCTTTTGAAGAGTGGAGACATTGGCTGGAGGGAGCCAAACATCAGGTGGTGGTCCTTACGGACCATAAGAATCTGGTCTATCTGGAATCTGCCAAGCGACTCAATCCTAGACAGGCCAGGTGGGCCTTGTTTTTCACACGTTTTAATTTTGTGGTTTCCTTTCTTCCTGGCACTAAGAATGTTAAGGCGGATGCCCTCTCGAGGAGTTTCCTTGCGGACTCTCCTGAGTTATCTGATCCTTCTGTTATTTTGAAAGAGGGTGTAGTTCTTTCCGCCATCTCGCCCAATTTGAGACTTGCTCTGGAGGGGTGTCAGGAGGATAGGCCCGAGCGCTGCCCTGTTGGAAAATTGTTTGTCCCGGACCAGTGGAAAAAGAGTGTGATGTCTGAGATTCATTGTTCCGCATTGGCTGGGCATCCCGGAATTTTTGGTACCAGAGACTTGGTTAGTCGGTCCTTTTGGTGGCCTACCTTGTCTCGTGATGTCAGGGAATTTGTGCAGTCCTGCGAGACTTGCTCTCGCTCCAAGCCTTGCTCTTGCTCTAGTGGTTTGTTGATGCCATTGCCTGTGCCCAAGAGACCATGGACCCATATCTCTATGGATTTCATTTCCGACCTTCCTGTTTCTCAGAGAATGACCACCATCTGGGTAATTTGTGATAGGTTTTCCAAAATGATACATCTTGTGCCATTACCTAAGTTGCCTTCCTCCTCTGAATTGGTGCCGTTGTTCCTTCAGCACGTGGTTCGTTTACACGGCATTCCTGAGAACATTGTGTCTGACAGAGGAGTCCAGTTTGTTTCCAGATTTTGGAGGACTTTTTGTTCTAAACTGGGTGTTCAATTGTCTTTCTCCTCGGCATTTCATCCTCAGACCAATGGTCAAACTGAGAGAACAAACCAGACATTGGAGACTTATCTAAGATGCTTTGTGTCTGCTGATCAGGATGACTGGGTCTCTTTTTTGCCTTTGGCTGAGTTTGCTCTTAATAATAGGGCTAGCTCTGCCACTTTGATGTCTCCATTTTTTTGTAATTCTGGGTTTCACCCTCGATTTTCTTCGGGACAGACGGAGGCTTCTGTCTGTCCAGGTGTTGACTCTGTTGTGGAGCGTATGCAACGGATTTGGGACCAGGTAGTGGAGAGGTTGTCCCTCTCTCAGGAGAGGGCCCAGCGGTTTGCTAACCGGCATAGGACCGATGGTCCTCGGTTTAAAGTGGGGGACTTGGTCTGGTTGTCCTCAAAGAATATTCCTATGAGAGTAGCATCTCCTAAATTTAAGCCTAGGTTCATTGGACCTTATAAGATCATGGAGATTATTAATCCTGTTTCTTTTCGTTTGCTTCTTCCAGGGACATTTGGGATCCATAACGTGTTCCACAAGTCCTTGTTGAAGAGGTTTGTTGAGCCAGTGGTTCCTGCTGCTGTGCCTCCTGACCCTGTTTTGGTTGAGGGCAATCTGGAGTATGTGGTTGAGAAAATATTAGATTCTCGTTTTTCTAGACGGAAACTCCAGTATTTGGTTAAATGGAGAGGTTATGGTCAGGAAGACAATTCTTGGGTGTTTGCTTCGGACATCCATGCTAGGAGACTTATCCGTGCGTATCATAGAACTCATCCTGACCGACCTGGTTGCTCAAATGAGGGTTCGGTGACCCCTCCTCAAGGGGGGGGGTACTGTTGTGAATGGGTTTGAGATGAGTTCTGAGCAGAGGCTCCCTCTGGTGGTTACAAGCGGTGCTAGTCTGTCCAGTGAAGATTGTGAGGACTGGGAATCAGGTGTTACTGATTGGTCTTATATAAGGGAGTCACCTTCCCATCAGGGTTGCCGGTGATCAATTGTTCTGGTCTGGATCCTTTATTCCTGTTTCCCTTGTAGCCTGCTGTGTCGTGTCTGCATCTCCTGCTAACAGATAAGACATTTTCTTCTTTTGTGTTTGTGCTATATTTTTGCATTTTGTCCTGCACTTCTGTGGGGGCCTTCAGGGTCCCCTCCGGGGGCTTCTGCCCTCTCAGTTTTGTTCAGCCACTGATGTTTGTACTTTTGCTTTTTCCAGTTTTTTCAGTGGCTGCTGTTTTGATTTTGTTACACCAGAGAACTAATTTAGGTGGAAGAGGTCGTGTGATCTCAGGTGTTTTTGAAATTAGTAGAGTTTGTGCCTTTCAGGGTTTTCTGGGATTGCAGTAAGTACCCTTCCTATCCTTTTCTGTTTAGTTAGTTTGGGCCCCAGCGTTTGCTCATACTATTTTCTTTCTGTGTCAGTATTTCATCTTGTCTAACCGCCATTACATGTTTGGGGGCTTTCTATTATCTTTGGGGTTCTGCTCCTGGGCAGATAGCTTTCCTATTTCTATCTTTAGGTGTAGTTAGTTTCTCAGGCTGTGACGAGGCGTCTAGGACCAACGTAGGAACGCTCCACGGCTGCCTCTAGTTGTGGTGGTTAGTCAGGGTACTGCAATCTCATAGATTCCAACTGCTCTGGTGTATTGCCTTTTTTACCTGCACTCCTCAGCTACCGAAACATAACACTGACCGAACCGGAGGCAGAAGCCTGTGTACGTAATTAAATCCTAAAAGAAGACCCAAGTCCGACGAGAAAACGAACGGGTCTTATATACAGTATATCCCGTTAAAGTCTTGTAAAAATCAGAGGCAGATAAACAAATCCGCTCTCATTGCCTTACAAACCCGTATATGAGAAAAAGGGGATGAAAGTCCCTTCATGCTGTCCTACAAGCGCCTACAAACACTCTACCGATTGGCATAATCGGTAAAGCAAAAGAGCGACTGCAATACTTTAAGGGTAACCTTTTAGCTGGCAATAAACTGCTGGATGCCAACAATAATTTTGTCCCCTATCTCCACCGAAAGACACAATTCCAAGTTTTTGGAATCAACCATGATTCTTAAGAATTCAATAATTCGACAGGAACCCACCGTCTTTTCGGAGGCCAAAGAAACGCCAAACGCCTGAGTAATTACCTGAAAGCCCGATAACAAACAGTAGTATTCAGGGAAATCCGCAACACCAAAAAAAATAAAAAATCATCTAGGTAATGTAACATACTACCCGACCTTATGGTATATTCCGTAACCCATTGCAGAAATATCGCAGACTCCTCGAAATAGAAGCAGGATAAAGTGAAGCCATAGAGAGCCATTTATCGAAGAAAAACATCACTTGGAAATGAAATCCAAGAGAGTCAAACCCCAATGTGGAAACCAGTAAAATGCAAAAAGCCAACCTAATGTCTATTTTAGCTATCAGAAAATTCGATGCACAACATCAAGCAAGGTGTAGGAGACAGACACCTAAACAGCGGAAAACTCATCATTTCATGAAAACCCAGATAAGTATGACAAATGATGGATTATCCAAAAAGTGCCAGCCTCCTTCTTCAGTAATACACCGAAGGGAGAAACCCTGAAATGTGAAAAAGAGGGGCAACAATATGAAAACGAGGGGCAACAAAAGGGGCCATCAAAGCAGCCCAGAGATAACACTTTCTGAATAAAATCGTACACAACTGATTCATTAAAAACACACCGATGCCAAGTTGTCGTTGCAGCAACAGCCTGGCCCCTGAAATTCCATCACGAAAAACCCTTCAACAAAACTGTCAGTAAGTAAGCGAGATTCGCCCTGTCTGGGAAGCTGTCGAGCCACAGGCGCATTGTGGCTAATCTCACCGGCATCCGGGTACCAGGCACCTGTTGCACTGGCGTTCTGTTTTTTTAAAAACATTTGGACATCGGGTGTGTTCCGCTACAGTAGGCACATTCATGGCGAAAGCGGCAAGTGTTCGGCCTCTTAAACCCGGCGTCATTAAACGAGCAGCAAATTCCTTTTTTAGGAAGATGCTGCGATGCCGACCTATGAGTCACGTGACGTTGGGAAAGCAATCAAAAGCCCGATGTTTTTGACTCCCCGCAAGCAATAGTATGAACTGCTATTTTTTGCCAGAAGGCCTCATGATAGGAGCCAAGCTGTACCCCCGAAGTTACAGTATGCCTCTAAAATGATATTGTGATGTTGAAATAAACCGGAGCTAAGTTTCAGTTCCTTCTCCGAAAAACAGCGGTGTAAATGTAAAATGTTTGTATCCAAAAGTGGAAGGATTTGAAGGTTTTTCTCCTGTCCACATCAGATTCAAACCTATCATTCTTTTTATCAGTTATAGCCGCAGGCTTATAATTAGGGAACAACGTGAAAGTAACCAACTACTGCTGCCAGATCTTAGGCCGCAGCAGTTAGGTGAAATCCCAAAGGTGACATTTTAGAAACAATAGCTTCCTTCAACAATATCCCAGAAATTCTAGAGAACCCATCAGCAGTAGGAGGGTGAGGCTTAGGCACAGGGTAGCCACAGCTACCAGAGAGCGCCTGATTGACAGCTCTTTGCACTCACCCAAAAACCCTCCCTTCACCCCATACATTAGAGCCCTGCATATCAGATGAAAAACATCTCACCAAATCCAGTGCAAAGAGGAAAGCCGCATTCCTGTCATCTCCTCGGGCCCTGGGGACACGCTCTCCATGACCCCCTGTCGTCCTTGCTTGAAAATCTGTCATGGGAAGCCCAGGGCTGACCGCTGATACAGTCAGCCTAGTATGCTGGTCCTGACGATGACTTCTGCTAGCACGGTCGCCGCTGTAAGGCATTGGTATGGGCACCGCCGACGGAGGGGTCCTGAATCAGTCCCTTCCGGCGTTATCCACAGTCCCCTCTTCCGGAGCACCTGCCGATGCTGGATTTCTCACTTCCGGGCTGTCAGCGGTGACCCTCCTTCCTCCACACTTCCCGGTACCACGGGTCTTCCTGACGGATGAGTCAGGTGAGTAAATCATATTTGAACGCCTCTTCAGTGGTGCTCGGCTCCTAATCAGCATCGGCTCATCATCCACTGTCTCACACATAGCTGGACCTGGTTACCAGGGGTATCCACGGGCATAGCACCAGCAGGGGTACCCACTGTATCAGAGCAGGAACAAAGTCATTCAAAGCCGCCCTCTCCTGCCACACATCTCCTAAATTCATCCTAAATGGTTACAGACAGCATATTCCTAAAAATATCCCTGCACATCATTCATTTACCCTAAGTACCACGAGCCCATGCAGCCTCTGCTCTAACTGATGTGGGGCCTTTCCATGGGATTGTAGGCCCTATTAATCCCCTTATATTACGTCAGAAATCCCCACCCAACACAGCGTCAATTAAATGTAGCGAATGTCACCATAGGTTGTAGCATGAAATGCGCCCCAACATAGGCGCCTTTTAAATAGGGATTTTCGTATATTATAAATAACACACACATTGTGAGATTATAATAAATTTATTTTTATATAAATAACCAATTAAATAATTTAATAAATAAAACAAGATTTTCAAGTCCACTTTAAAAGACCAATAAACTCAAGGATCAACTTTAAAATGACTAACTTTCCCCTCACGAAAAGACTGTCGACAACGACGCTCCATCCTGTGATAAAGAATAACAAAGGGCCGGATGGGTGAGTGACAGTTACTTTGCCTCCTCACAGACAACTGAGAATAACTGAGGGTGGGGCTATAAATAGAGCACCTCCCCCCGCACTTTTTCCAACCAATCCAAATTAACAGCTGACAGACAGCCAGGCCAGCCAATCAGGGTGATCATCTGGTTCTGTTGCATGACAACAGGGACTATTAACCCTTTACCAGATCAATCATGAGGATACCTCATGAGACATTTGAGGCAACCTACAGTAAAAAAAAACAAAAAAAAAACCACCTATATATCTTCTTAATTATAAAGAGCCAAAAGAATATACATATACACCTACAAAAACTCTACTCAAAACCAACAAGTCATTAAAAAATATATTTTATTTCAATACATAATAAAAACAAATAAAAAATAAATAAATACACAGATGAAAGTAACACAGATGAGGATGAAGGTGGAAAACCTGGATCCAATAAGGTCATATAAGTGGACACTAATAAATGTAAAGATGTAATGTCAGGCTCTGGATATACTGGGATGTCCCAAAGTTGCACATGTTAAATACACATAAAAAATTAGTGAATAAGCACCGATGTATCATTAAGATACATAAAAAACGTGTATAATCCCACATAGATAGAGATAAAATCAGTATAGAGACAAATTTAAAGCATAGTGCACATAATAAGCAGAATAAATATCAATCAATACATGTATATAAAACTTAAGCTATATCCATTACCAGGGGAGATAGGGGTCGAGGCGTCCACCACACCCGACGCGCGTTTCGCAATGAAATGCTTCGTCCAGGGGTGGATAGACGCTGGTAAGGTATCTTTTTATACTACTGATAACCAATGAATAAAGAAACCAATGCTGTCCAAGGCGCATGCGCAAAGTCAGAGTTAACGCCGTTGTGTGAAATCCGGAAGTAAAAGTAAAGAGATCTGGTACAAAAGACGTCACTGCATATTAGCCTATCATATAACTATGAAAGGGCCGTGCGGCAGTAGACTAAACTGGAGGTTCGCTAAGGATGTTTCCATGGAGCCGGCCGCAACATGAAACTCGGAAGTACAACTAAGAGAATCCGGTGCAAAAGGACGTCACCGCACATAAGCCGGACATATCACTATGAAAAGACCGCACCGCGATAGACTAAACTGGAGGTATACTGAGGATGTTTCCATGGAGACACCCACAGATTTGCAGAAAGCTGGCCAAATGTATCATAAAGATATAAAATTCAATGTGTGTGTGTGGGTATCACCAACCAATCACGAAGTATCTTACATTTAACCAGAGCTGTTTAAAAGAAGCTGAGCTGTGATTTGTTGCTATGAGCAACAGTTTTCCTTGCAACCAATCCCTAAGCATCTTTCATTTCACCAGAGCTGTTTAATAGAAGCTGAGCTGTGATTGGTTGCTATGAGCAACAGTTTTCTCACTCCACAACGACACCTCAACTGACACTGACCAGGTGGGAGAAATCTAGCATGCCCAGGAACATAAGCTCCCAGCCATTGTCTGCCCGCCAGAAAGGAGCAGAGAGCAGATCACAGAAATGAATCACCCGCTCCCGTGCCCATATCCCCATCACACATCATCCATCCCATAGGCACATCTTCCCTCTTAAAGGGATCTCCGATATGGAAGTCAGGGCAAATCCATCCTGTGCTTTGGTTTTGACCCCAGGCCTCTGTTAAAGGGATCCCCAGTATGGAAGTTAGGGCAATTCCACTAAGCGCTCTGGTTCTGCCCCCTGGCCCCTCATAAACGGATCCCCGGCACGGAAGTGAGGGCAAATCCACTCTGCGCTTTGGTACTGACCCTAGGCCTCTCTTAAAGGATCTCCAGTATGGAAGTTAGGGCCATTCCACTCAGTTCTGTGGTTCTGACCCAGGGTCTCTTAAAGGGGTCATTGTTATGGAAGTTAGGGCAATTCCACTAAGCATTCTGGTTCTGACTCCAGGCCTCTCTTAAAGGGATCATTGGTATAGAAGTCGGGGCAAATCCATCTAGCGATTTGGTTCTGATGCCAGGCCTCTCTTAAAGGGATCCCCGGTATGGAAGTTAGGGCCATTCCACTCAGCGCTCTGATTCTGATCCCAAGCTCTCTTAAAGGGATACCTGGTATGGAAGTCAGGGCAGTTGCCTTCAAATGCTCTGGTACTGACCCCAGGCCTCTATTAAAGGGATCATTGGTATGGAAGGGAGGGCAAATCCATTCTGCGCTTTGGTACTGACCCCAGGCCTCTCTTAAAGGGATCTCCAGTATGGAAGTTAGAGTAAACCCCTCAGCGCTCTGATTCTCACTCCAGGCTTCTATTAAAGGGATCATTGGTATGGAAGTCAGGGCAAATCCATCCAGTGATTTGGTTGTGACACCAGGCCTCTCTTAAAGGGATCCTCCAGTATGAAAGTTAGGGCAATTCCACTCAGCGTTCTAGTTCTGACTCCAGGCTTTCTTAAAGGGATCCCTGGTATGGAAGTCAGGGCAATTGCCTTCAAATACCCTGGTACTAACCCCAGGCCTCTATTAAAGGGATCATTGGTTTGGAAGTTAGGGCAAATCCATCCAGCGCTTTGGTTTTGACCCCAGGCCTCTCTTAAAGGGATCCCCAGTATGGAAGTTAGGGCAATTCCACTAAGCGCTCTGGTTCTGCCCCTGGCCCTCTAAACGGATCCGGCACGGAAGTGAGGGCAATCCACTCTGCGCTTTGGTACTGACCCTAGGCCCTCTTAAAGGGATCTCCAGTATGGAAGTTAGGGCCATTCCACTCAGTTCTGTGGTTCTGACCCAGGGTTCTTTAAAGGGTCATTGTTATGGAAGTTAGGGCAATTCCACTAAGCATTCTGGTTCTGACTCCAGGCCTCTCTTAAAGGGATCATTGGTATAGAAGTCGGGGCAAATCCATCTAGCGATTTGGTTCTGATGCCAGGCCTCTCTTAAAGGGATCCCGGTATGGAAGTTAGGGCCATTCCACTCAGCGCTGGATTCTGATCCAGCTCTTAAAGGGATACCTGGTATGGAAGTCAGGGCAGTTGCCTTCAAATGCTCTGGTCTGACCCAGGCTCTATTAAAGGGATCATTGGTATGGAAGGGAGGGCAATCCATTCTGCGCTTTGGTACTGACCAGGCCTCTCTTAAGGGATCTCAGTATGGAAGTTAGAGTAACCCCTCAGCGCTTGATTCTACTCCAGGTTCTATTAAGGGATCATTGGTATGGAGTCAGGGCAATCATCCAGTGATTTGGTTGTGACCAGGCTCTGCTTAAAGGATCCTCAGTATGAAAGTTAGGGCAATTCACTCAGCGTTCTAGTTCTGATCAGGCTTCTTAAAGGGATCCCTGGTATGGAAGTCAGGGCAATTGCCTTCAAATACCTGGTACTAACCAGGCTCTATTAAAGGGATCATTGGTTTGGAAAGTTAGGGCAAATCCATCCAGCGCTTTGGTTTTGACCCAGGCCTCTCTTAAAGGGATCCCCAGTATGGAAGTTAGAGCAATTCCACTAAGCGCTGTCGTTCTTTTGACCCCAGGGCCTCTTAAAGGATCATTGGTATGGAAGTTAGGGCAATTCCACTAAGCACTCTGGTTCTGACCCAGGCCCCTCTTAAAGGGATCTCCGGTATGGAAGTTAGGGTAAATCCCTCAGAGCTGATTCTCATACCAGGCTTCTATTAAAGAGATCATTGGTATGGAAGTCAGGGCAAATCAACTCAGCGCTCTGGTTCTGATGCCAGGCCTCTCTTAAAGGGATCCCCGGTATGGAAGTAAGGGCCATTCCACTCAGCGCTCTGGTTCTGACCCCAGGCTGAAGGGATAATGTGGGATTTTAGGGGGAGTAGTCCGGTGGCTCTGGCTGACGGGACGATGTGGGATATTAGGGGTAGTAGTCTGGCGGCTGTGACGGGATGATGTGGGATATTAGGGATAGTAGTCCGGTGGCTCTGGCTGACAGGATGATGTGGGATATTAGTGGTAGTAGTCCGGTGGCTCTGGCTGACGGGATGATTTGTGATATTAGGGGTAGTAGTCCGGTGGCTCTGGCTGACGGGATGATGGGGGATATTAGAGGTAGTAGTCCGGTAGCTCTGGCTGACAGGATGATGTGGGATATTAGGGGTAGTAGTCCGGTGGCTCTGGCTGACGGGACGATGGGGGATATTAGAGGTAGTAGTCCGGTAGCTCTGGCTGACGGGATTGTTTGAGATATTATAGTGAATGTGGCTATGAAGAGTGGGCGGGGCTCTACAATCAGCTTTATATTTAACCCCTTCATGACCTGTGACACAGCGTATGTGTCATGAAAGAATCGCGTTCCTGCGGGTCGGGTGACCGGTCACCCAACATGCAGGCACAAGACCCTTTGTGCTTCACCACAGGGGGGTTGGCTTAACCCCTACGGGGCTACGATCGCTCTGATTGGCTGTTAAAAGTGAAACAGTGCTCCCTTTATTCCGAGCCCCGACGTGTGCCCAAACAGTGGTTTACCCCCACATATGGGGTATCAGCGTACTCAGTAAAAATTGCACAATAACTTTGGGGGTCTAATTTCTCCTGTTACTCTTGGGGAAAAAAAATTGGGGACTAAAAAAATTATTTTTGTGGAAAAAAAATGATTTTTTAATTTCACAGCTCTGCGTTATAAACTTCTGTGAAGAACTTGGAGATTCAAAGTGCTCACCACACATCTAGAGGAGTTCCTTGGGGGATCTAGTTTCCAAAATGGGGTCACTTGGGGGGGTTTCTACTGTTTAGGCACATCATGGGCTCTGCAAACGTAACCTGACGCCCGCAGACCATTCCATCAAGTCGGCATTTCAAAACATCACTACTTCCCTTCCGAGCCCCGACGAGTGCCCATACAGTAGTTTTCTCCCACATATGGGGTACCAGTGTACTCAGGACAAACTGTACAACAACTTTTGGGGTCCAATTTCTCCTGTTACCCTTTTGAAAATAAAAAATTGTAGGTTAAAAAAATCAGTTTTTGAGGAAAAAAAATGATTTTTTGTTTTTACAGCTCTGCATTATAAACTTCTGTGAAGCACGTGAGGGTTCAAGGTGCTCACCACACATCTGGATAAGTTCCTTGGGGGGTCTAGTTTACAAAATGGGGTCACTTGTGGTTGGTTTCTACTGTTTGGGCACATCAGGGGCTCTGCAAACGTAACAAGATGCCCGCAGACCATTCCATCAAGTCGGCATTTCAAAGCGTCACTACATCCCTTCCGAGCACTGACGTGTGCCCAAACAGTGGTAACCCCCACATATGGGGTACCAGCGTACTCAGGACAAACTGGACAACAACTTTTGGGGTCCAATTTCTCCTGTAACCATTGTGAAAATAAAAAATAGGGGGCTAAAAAAAATCATTTTTTGAGAAAAAAAATGATTTTTTATTTTCAAGACTGTGCGTTATAAACTTCTGTATAGCACCTGGGGGTTCAAAGTGCTCACTGTGCATCTAAATAAGTTCCTTAGGGGGTCTTGTTTCCAAAATGGGGTCATTTGTGGGGGAGCTCCAAAGTTTAGGCACGCAGGGGCTCTCCAAACACAACATGGCGTCCGCTAACGATTGGAGCTAATTTTCCATTAAAGTCAATTGGCGCTCCTTCCCTTCTGAGCCCTGCTGTGCACCCAAACAGTGGTTCCCCCCTCATATGGGACACCAGCGTACTCAGGAAAAACTGGACAACAACTTTTGATGTCCAATTTATCCTGTTACCCTTGGGAAAATAAAAAAATAGGCTAAAAAATCATTTTTGAGAAACAAAATGATTTATTTTCACTGCTCTGCGTTTATAAACTTCTGTGAAGCACTTGGGGGTTCAAAGTGCTCACTACACATCTAGATAAGCTCCTTGGGGGGTCTAGTTTCCAAAATGGGGTCACTTATGGGGGGTTTCTACTGTTTAGGCACATCAGGGGCTCTGCAAACGCAACATGATGCCCGCACAACATTCCATCTAGTCTGCATTCCAAAATGGCGCTCCTTCCCTTTTGAGCTCTCCCATGCGCCAAAACAGTGGTTCCCCCCAAATATGGGGTATTGGTGTACTCAGGACAAATTGCACAACAACTTTTGTGGTCCAATTTCTCCTGTTACCCTTGTGAAAATAAAAAATAGCGGGCTAAAAAATCATTTTTGAGGAAAAAAATTATTTTTTTATTTTCACTGCTCTGCGTT
This sequence comes from Oophaga sylvatica, assembly GCA_033576555.1. Lineage (NCBI taxonomy): Eukaryota > Metazoa > Chordata > Amphibia > Anura > Dendrobatidae > Oophaga > Oophaga sylvatica. Next base: position 204,018,497 of record JARQOD010000005.1, on the reverse strand, counting down.
ATAAACTTCTGTGAAGCACTTGGGGGTTCAGAGTGCTCACAACACATCTAGATAAGTTCCTTAAGAGGTCTAGTTTCCAAAATGGTGTCACATGTGGGTTTTTTTCATTGTTTAGGCACACAGGGGCTCTCCAAACGCGTCATGGTGTCCACTAATGATTGGAGCTAATTTTCCATTCAAAAAGTCAAATGGTGCTCCTTCCCTTCTGAGCCCTGCCGTGCGCCCAAACAGTGGTTTATGACCACATATGAGGTATCTGTGTACTCAGGAGAAATTGCCCAACAAATTTTAGGATCCATTTTATCTTGCAGCCCATGCAAAAATGAAAAAATTGATGCTAAAATAAAATTTTTGTTTGAAAAATTAAAATGTCCATTTTTTCCTTCCACGTTGCTTTAGTTCCTGTGAAGCACCTGAAGGGTTAATAATCTTCTTGAATGTAGTTTTGAGTAGCTTGAGGGGTGCAGTTTTTATAATGGTGTCACTTTTGGATATTTTCTACCATATAGACCCCTCAAAGTGTCTTCAAATGTGAGGTGGTCCCTAAAAAAATGGTTTTGTAAATTTTGCTGTAAAAATGAGAAATCGTTGGTCAACTTTTAACCCTTATAACTTCCTAAAAAAAAAAAATTTTGCTTCCAAAATTGTGCTGATGCAAAGAAGACAAGTGGGAAATATTATTTATTAACTATTTTGTGTCACATAACTCTCTGGTTTAGCAGAATAAAAATTCAAAATTTGAAAATTGCGAAATTTTCAAAATTTTGCCAAATTTCCATTTTTTTCACAAATAAATGCAAAAATTAACAAACTAAATTTACCACTAACATGAAGCCCAATATGTCACGAAAAAACAATCTCAGAATCGCTAGGATCCGTTGAAGCGTTCCTGAGTTATTACCTCATAAAGTGACACTGGTCAAAATTTCAAAAAATGGCAAGGTCATGAAGGGGTTAAGGATATAATCATTACAATTTGATATAACTAACCGTAGTTAGTTACTATGCCCGGGCAGCGCCGGGCTCTTCAGCTAGTGTATCATAAAGATACGTAGTGAAACATATTAACACCGCGGGTATATATGAAGGATGAACAATGAGCGACGTACCCAAAGTCCTCATCACATGGTACATACGACATGACGAGAAATATCATATGATATCTCCGACGCAGAACCTATATTTAAACTATGTTTTCGTTAAATGACTAGATGTCCTGAAAAAAGAAAACATGTGAGAAACAAACACTACAAAAATGTATCATATACTAGTGAAATATAATTAGAAGAGTGAATGAAAATCCATATGAATTAAAATCAAGTAAAAAACATGAAAAGTGATGGAGTTATAAAAATCAGCCATAAAGTGAGACACATAAGTAAAAGATATATATATAATATCCTTGTACAAAAATATAAATATGGGCTAGCATAAAAATCAGCCAAAAAGTGAAGTATATATGTGTATTTGGACAAAACAGTCACTAGAGTCCAAGAAGAAAAAATAAAGTGCAATATAGTGCAGTGTAAACAGGACATCATTTCCGGCGGAGATGTTGATGAAAAGCAGCACGAGTCAAGGACAACACCTAGTTGTAAAAAGAAAGAAAAAGAAAATATTAAAAAATAATAAAAATTAATAATTGAGTAAAAACACAGGTGGGCACCACCTAATATATCGCATAAAATTTCTAACTGCTGGGTGCAGCACTGTGCCAATAGAAATAGTAAATGGAAAGAAGAAAAAGAAGCACAGAACATGAGCGCACTCACAGCATCATGTGATTATACAGAAAAGCCTTTATTAAAGATACAAAATGCCAGACAGACCAAATGCATGTTAAAAACAATTAAAACACATGATGAAAAATCTGTAATAGGCAGGTGAAAAAAAAAACTTGCACAGATAAGACATATTTAAAGCCGTACAGCCTCTCCCAAATAGATGATAAAGAATATGTGACACACAAAAGATGGTAATCCCTTAGAAACATTACATGGAAAAGAAAGTAGTTTAAGAAGAAAAAATATGCATGCAATAAATAAATAATAAATGTAAATAAAGCAAGCCAAAAATTACAACCCTTCAAATTTCTTTTCCATGTAAATGAAACAATACAAGGAATATGGTGTCAAGTTGCATAATAATTACCCAGGGAGAGTCACACTGCCCACAGGTCCAACGCGTATCGCTGCTTCCTGCAGCTTTGTCAGGGGAATTCTTCTTTCTTTTCCATGTAATGTTTCTAAGGGATTACCATCTTTTGTGTGTCACATATTCTTTATCATCCATTTGGGAGAGGCTGTACGGCTTTAAATATATGTCTCATGTGTGCATGTATTTTTTTTCACCTGCCTATTACAGATTTTTTCATCATGTGTTTTATTTGTTTTTACCATGTATTTGGTCTGTCTGGCATTTTGTATCTTTAATAAAGGCTTTTCTGTATAATCACATGATGCTGTGAGTGCGCTTATGTTCTGTGCTTCTTTTTCTTCTTTCCAAAAATTAATAATTAAAACCAACGATTATGAACAACAGCTCATAAAAGAAGTTAAAAAAGGGGAACAGGGAGGCCATAAACAAATGAAGTGCAGAAGCAAACACCACATAATACCGTAATTCATTATGAATGAAGAAAAGGTTGAAAACTATTATGGTCATCAGACCAAATGGAGAAAGGGTATAAAGTTTGAAGATCCACTTGCTTTCCTTTTGGGCCAAGAGGTGCCAGTTACCACCACGAGGTCCAATAAAAACCCTGTCAATGCCCCTAAAGCATAATTCTGTAGGGTCACAGTTGTGGACTTCCTTAAAATGTCGTGGAATGGGTTTCAAAATAGAATCATTATTGATTTCTTTTTCTCCCTCAATATTCAGCACATGTTCCCTGATGCGTCTCCTAAATTCACGAGTTGTCATACCCACATAAACCAGACCACAAGGGCACATGGCGTGTTAGACAACAGTCTTTGTAGTACAGTTTATGTTATATGTGATTAGAAATTTTCTGTTTTGATCTGCATTCGTGAATTCCTTAGTGGTAGCCACATTTTGACATGCAATGCATTTCCCACACGAGGAACATTCCCATGTGGGGCCCTTAGATCCAAAAATAAATCTTGAAGAGTTACCCATAAAGTAGCTATGCACAAGTAGGTCACGTAAATTATGTGCTCTTCTATAAGTCACCGCGGGGGTGTCACCAATGAAATCCACTAATGTCCTATCCATCAATAAAACAGACCAATGCTTCTGTAATATCTTGAACATTTCATCACTGCGGGAATTAAAATTTAGAATGCATGTACCTTCGAATTAGTCTTCTCATTCTTTGGTTTACTTCTCAAAAGGTCATTGTGGTTGCTCATAGATGCCCTAGTGTATGCTTGACAGATAGATTTTTTACCATATCCACGTTCTTTAAATCTTGTACACAAATCTTGAGCCTGTTTTTCAAAGAAAAAATCGTTAGAACAAATCCTCCTGGCCCTTAAAAATTGTCCAGTTGGAATGTTATCCAGTAAATGTCTCGGGTGTTGTGATGTTGCAAGGTGTTTGCCGCAGTGCTTTTACGGAAGAGAGCAGTCTGAATATTTCCAAAATGGTCCACACTAATAGAGATGTCCAAGAACTCAATAGACTGCCTACTGCTTCTGCAGGTTAATTTGATATTGAGTTCATTAGTGTTCAAGTATTCGAAAAAGGATTGTACTGTAGATCTTCTTGAGTACCTTGCCATATAAGAAGTACATCATCTATATAGCGCCACCACGCTACCACCCCAGAGCTCAGTGTGGTAAGATCAGACTGGAAAACATTCCTCTCCCACAGCCCAGGAAAAGATTTGCATATGAGGGTGCACAAGACTCCCCCTATTGCAGTTTCCTGGAGCTGAAAGTAGAGGGCCTCTTTAAAGGCAAAAAAAATTATGCATCAAGATAAAGTGTAAGGCTTTTGTAAGGAATTCACAAAGTTCACCATCCAGACCACTGGAGGCAAGAAAAAATTGTGTAGCATTAATACCGTCTTGATGTCGAATTGATGTGTAAAGTGACTCAACGTCACATGTCACTAAATACATATCTGCTTCCAGATGGACACCATCAAGTTTTTTAAGGACATTAGTGGTGTCCATCAGATAAGATGGAAGTACCTCTACCAGTGGTCTTAAATAATGGTCAATCAGCTTACAAAGAGGGTCACACAGATTGATCCCGGAGACAATAGGTCTACCTGGAGGAGTGACTGGGTCTTTATGTATCTTCGGTAATAGGTAGATCACTGCCACAGTTGGTTCTTCTGTCCATAATCCCTCCATTTGTTTTGGAGTAATCACACCTTGCTCAATCGCTACCAAAAGTAATTCCTTTAACTCAGACCTGAATTTAGATAAAGGATTAAAAGTCAATCGACAATAACAATTAGGATCTCTTAGTTGTTTATACATTTCTCTCTCATAGAGCTCAATTGGCCAAATTACCACATTACCTCCTTTATCGTAGGGTTTTATAACAACCATTTTCAGATCCTCCAAATCCTTTAAGGCCTGTCTTTCATTGGGAGCGAGATTATCCCTTTTAATGGTTCCTGGGATACCTTGTACATCTCTCATAACCAGTCGGATGAACATATCAATCTCAGGATGTGCTGAGATCTGTGGAAATTTAGAGGATTTGGGAAGAAGGTACTGTGGGTATTTACCTTTATTGGATTCCTCCGATTCTCAAGCTAAATCCTCCATGACTCGAAGCACTTCAATTTCAGATGTTGTCATAGTGTTTAAAAATCCCCTGTTTATGGTACATTTTCTTGAAAATTAGCCTCCTTGCAAATAATTGTAGATCCTTTGCCACTGAGAATCTATCAAACCTTGAAGAGGGGGAGAGGGAAAGAGAACGACTAAGTATCGAGATATGATCAGAGGAAAGTGGTATATCAGATAAGTTGATTACCTTCAGAGCAGTATTTGATCGATTCTCCTCCAATTTTTTAGTGGTATCTTTAAATCTTCTCTCATTCTGCCTCCGGCCATAGTCGAGTTTTCTTCTACCTTGTCTTAAGTGGTATCTCCCACCATTGGTGGATGATGTCATCAAGATACCAGTGATTGAGGTACTGTAGAATATTTGACTGAAGTATCATTTTTATTCAGTCTTTTATTCCATTTAAAAACACGGTTCAATTTCTTCTCCTCCAAGTCTCTTTGGAATTTCTTGGTCTTAGTACCAGAAATTTGATTTTCCCATTCAACTGAATTTTTCTCCATCTCTTTTTTAAAAGATCTATTTCTTCCTTGGAATATTCAAGGTTAAGTTTACTTTGCACTTCATTTATTTCGACCTCCAATTCCTCCAACGTTTTAGAATTAAAATCAATTAGTATTTCCATAAAGGAGGAGGAGCATGCATTACATGCAGTCTCCCAACGGGTGCGAAAATCATCATCCTCCACATGAAAGGATGGGAATACTTGAACTCTCAGCCCACGGGGGGTTTAAACCCTTCTTTAAATAGTTCTCAAGTGAAACCTTGTTCCACCAAGTATGTGTACGGCGGTTAAGAAGATTAGTCATAGTTTTCTTAAGGGCCACTTTTTAAGCTGAATCCTGCATCTGCGGAGTCTCATCCGAAAAAATATTCTGGGCACGTAATGTCCAGGATGCATCTCTGCTCCTGAAATCCATACTGAATAGGATAAACTGAAAAATAGAACAAAACACTTATATATCCTCTTAATTATAAATAGAGCCAAAAGAATATAAATATACACTTACAAAAACTCTACTCAAAACCAACAAGTCATTAAAAATATATTTTATTTCAATACATAATAAAAACAAATAAATAATAAATAAATAAATACACAGATGAGAGTAACACAGATGAGGAAGAAGGTGGAAAACTGGATCCAATAAGGTCATTAAGGGACACTAATAAATATAAAGATGTAATGTAGGCTCTGGATATACTGGGGTGTCCCAAAGTTGCACATTTAAATACAAATAAAAAATTAGTGAATAAGCACCGATGTATCATTAAGATAAAATAAAAACTTGTATAATCCCACATAGATAGAGATAAAATCAGTTATAGAGACAAATTTAAGGCATAGTGCACATAATAAGCAGAATAAATATCAATCAATACATGTATATAAAACTTAAGCAATATCCATTACCAGGGGAGATAGGGGTCAGGCGTCACCACACCCTACGCGCGTTTGCAATGAAATGCTTCATCCCGGGGTGGATAGACGTGGTTAGGTATCTTTTTATATACTGATAACCAATTGAATAAAGAAACTAATGCTGTCCAAGGCGCATGCGCAAAGTCAGAGATAACGCCGTTGTCACGGAAACAATAACATGTCAGTATCTACACCAATCCATACAGCCAGCCGCAGTATGAAAACCGGAAGTAAAAGTAAAGAGATCGGTACAAAAGACGTCACTGCATATTAGCCAATCATATAACTATGAAAGGGCTGTGTCACGGTAGACTAAACTGGAGGTTCGCTAAGAATGTTTCCACGGAG
>JARQOD010000005.1:203989795-204011860 GCA_033576555.1 Oophaga sylvatica | reverse complement strand
TGTGACACCAGGCCTCTCTTAAAGGGATCCTCCAGTATGAAAGTTAGGGCAATTCCACTCAGCGTTCTAGTTCTGACTCCAGGCTTTCTTAAAGGGATCCCTGGTATGGAAGTCAGGGCAATTGCCTTCAAATACCCTGGTACTAACCCCAGGCCTCTATTAAAGGGATCATTGGTTTGGAAGTTAGGGCAAATCCATCCAGCGCTTTGGTTTTGACCCCAGGCCTCTCTTAAAGGGATCCCCAGTATGGAAGTTAGAGCAATTCCACTAAGCGCTGTCGTTCTTTTGACCCCAGGGCCTCTTAAAGGGATCATTGGTATGGAAGTTAGGGCAATTCCACTAAGCACTCTGGTTCTGACCCCAGGCCCCTCTTAAAGGGATCTCCGGTATGGAAGTTAGGGTAAATCCCTCAGAGCTGATTCTCATACCAGGCTTCTATTAAAGAGATCATTGGTATGGAAGTCAGGGCAAATCAACTCAGCGCTCTGGTTCTGATGCCAGGCCTCTCTTAAAGGGATCCCCGGTATGGAAGTAAGGGCCATTCCACTCAGCGCTCTGGTTCTGACCCCAGGCTGAAGGGATAATGTGGGATTTTAGGGGGAGTAGTCCGGTGGCTCTGGCTGACGGACGATGTGGGATATTAGGGGTAGTAGTCTGGCGGCTGTGACGGGATGATGTGGGATATTAGGGATAGTAGTCCGGTGGCTCTGGCTGACAGGATGATGTGGGATATTAGTGGTAGTAGTCCGGTGGCTCTGGCTGACGGGATGATTTGTGATATTAGGGGTAGTAGTCCGGTGGCTCTGGCTGACGGGATGATGGGGGATATTAGAGGTAGTAGTCCGGTAGCTCTGGCTGACAGGATGATGTGGGATATTAGGGGTAGTAGTCCGGTGGCTCTGGCTGACGGGACGATGGGGGATATTAGAGGTAGTAGTCCGGTAGCTCTGGCTGACGGGATTGTTTGAGATATTATAGTGAATGTGGCTATGAAGAGTGGGCGGGGCTCTACAATCAGCTTTATATTTAACCCCTTCATGACCTGTGACACAGCGTATGTGTCATGAAAGAATCGCGTTCCTGCGGGTCGGGTGACCGGTCACCCAACATGCAGGCACAAGACCCTTTGTGCTTCACCACAGGGGGGTTGGCTTAACCCCTACGGGGCTACGATCGCTCTGATTGGCTGTTAAAAGTGAAACAGTGCTCCCTTTATTCCGAGCCCCGACGTGTGCCCAAACAGTGGTTTACCCCCACATATGGGGTATCAGCGTACTCAGTAAAAATTGCACAATAACTTTGGGGGTCTAATTTCTCCTGTTACTCTTGGGGAAAAAAAATTGGGGACTAAAAAAATTATTTTTGTGGAAAAAAAATGATTTTTTAATTTCACAGCTCTGCGTTATAAACTTCTGTGAAGAACTTGGAGATTCAAAGTGCTCACCACACATCTAGAGGAGTTCCTTGGGGGATCTAGTTTCCAAAATGGGGTCACTTGGGGGGGTTTCTACTGTTTAGGCACATCATGGGCTCTGCAAACGTAACCTGACGCCCGCAGACCATTCCATCAAGTCGGCATTTCAAAACATCACTACTTCCCTTCCGAGCCCCGACGAGTGCCCATACAGTAGTTTTCTCCCACATATGGGGTACCAGTGTACTCAGGACAAACTGTACAACAACTTTTGGGGTCCAATTTCTCCTGTTACCCTTTTGAAAATAAAAAATTGTAGGTTAAAAAAATCAGTTTTTGAGGAAAAAAAATGATTTTTTGTTTTTACAGCTCTGCATTATAAACTTCTGTGAAGCACGTGAGGGTTCAAGGTGCTCACCACACATCTGGATAAGTTCCTTGGGGGGTCTAGTTTACAAAATGGGGTCACTTGTGGTTGGTTTCTACTGTTTGGGCACATCAGGGGCTCTGCAAACGTAACAAGATGCCCGCAGACCATTCCATCAAGTCGGCATTTCAAAGCGTCACTACATCCCTTCCGAGCACTGACGTGTGCCCAAACAGTGGTAACCCCCCACATATGGGGTACCAGCGTACTCAGGACAAACTGGACAACAACTTTTGGGGTCCAATTTCTCCTGTAACCATTGTGAAAATAAAAAATAGGGGGCTAAAAAAAATCATTTTTTGAGAAAAAAAATGATTTTTTATTTTCAAGACTGTGCGTTATAAACTTCTGTATAGCACCTGGGGGTTCAAAGTGCTCACTGTGCATCTAAATAAGTTCCTTAGGGGGTCTTGTTTCCAAAATGGGGTCATTTGTGGGGGAGCTCCAAAGTTTAGGCACGCAGGGGCTCTCCAAACACAACATGGCGTCCGCTAACGATTGGAGCTAATTTTCCATTAAAGTCAATTGGCGCTCCTTCCCTTCTGAGCCCTGCTGTGCACCCAAACAGTGGTTCCCCCCTCATATGGGACACCAGCGTACTCAGGAAAAACTGGACAACAACTTTTGTGTCCAATTTATCCTGTTACCCTTGGGAAAATAAAAAAAATAGGCTAAAAAATCATTTTTGAGAAACAAAAATGATTTATTTTCACTGCTCTGCGTTTATAAACTTCTGTGAAGCACTTGGGGGTTCAAAGTGCTCACTACACATCTAGATAAGCTCCTTGGGGGGTCTAGTTTCCAAAATGGGGTCACTTATGGGGGGTTTCTACTGTTTAGGCACATCAGGGGCTCTGCAAACGCAACATGATGCCCGCACAACATTCCATCTAGTCTGCATTCCAAAATGGCGCTCCTTCCCTTTTGAGCTCTCCCATGCGCCAAAACAGTGGTTCCCCCCCAAATATGGGGTATTGGTGTACTCAGGACAAATTGCACAACAACTTTTGTGGTCCAATTTCTCCTGTTACCCTTGTGAAAATAAAAAATAGCGGGCTAAAAAATCATTTTTGAGGAAAAAAAATTATTTTTTTATTTTCACTGCTCTGCGTTATAAACTTCTGTGAAGCACTTGGGGGTTCAGAGTGCTCACAACACATCTAGATAAGTTCCTTTAAGAGGTCTAGTTTCCAAAATGGTGTCACATGTGGGTTTTTTTTCATTGTTTAGGCACACAGGGGCTCTCCAAACGCGTCATGGTGTCCACTAATGATTGGAGCTAATTTTCCATTCAAAAAGTCAAATGGTGCTCCTTCCCTTCTGAGCCCTGCCGTGCGCCCAAACAGTGGTTTATGACCACATATGAGGTATCTGTGTACTCAGGAGAAATTGCCCAACAAATTTTAGGATCCATTTTATCTTGCAGCCCATGCAAAAATGAAAAAATTGATGCTAAAATAAAATTTTTGTTTGAAAAATTAAAATGTCCATTTTTTCCTTCCACGTTGCTTTAGTTCCTGTGAAGCACCTGAAGGGTTAATAATCTTCTTGAATGTAGTTTTGAGTAGCTTGAGGGGTGCAGTTTTTATAATGGTGTCACTTTTGGATATTTTCTACCATATAGACCCCTCAAAGTGTCTTCAAATGTGAGGTGGTCCCTAAAAAAATGGTTTTGTAAATTTTGCTGTAAAAATGAGAAATCGTTGGTCAACTTTTAACCCTTATAACTTCCTAAAAAAAAAAAATTTTGCTTCCAAAATTGTGCTGATGCAAAGAAGACAAGTGGGAAATATTATTTATTAACTATTTTGTGTCACATAACTCTCTGGTTTAGCAGAATAAAAATTCAAAATTTGAAAATTGCGAAATTTTCAAAATTTTTGCCAAATTTCCATTTTTTTCACAAATAAATGCAAAAATTAACAAACTAAATTTACCACTAACATGAAGCCCAATATGTCACGAAAAAACAATCTCAGAATCGCTAGGATCCGTTGAAGCGTTCCTGAGTTATTACCTCATAAAGTGACACTGGTCAAAATTTCAAAAAATGGCAAGGTCATGAAGGGGTTAAGGATATAATCATTACAATTTGATATAACTAACCGTAGTTAGTTACTATGCCCGGGCAGCGCCGGGCTCTTCAGCTAGTGTATCATAAAGATACGTAGTGAAACATATTAACACCGCGGGTATATATGAAGGATGAACAATGAGCGACGTACCCAAAGTCCTCATCACATGGTACATACGACATGACGAGAAATATCATATGATATCTCCGACGCAGAACCTATATTTAAACTATGTTTTCGTTAAATGACTAGATGTCCTGAAAAAAGAAAACATGTGAGAAACAAACACTACAAAAATGTATCATATACTAGTGAAATATAATTAGAAGAGTGAATGAAAATCCATATGAATTAAAATCAAGTAAAAAACATGAAAAGTGATGGAGTTATAAAAATCAGCCATAAAGTGAGACACATAAGTAAAAGATATATATATAATATCCTTGTACAAAAATATAAATATGGGCTAGCATAAAAATCAGCCAAAAAGTGAAGTATATATGTGTATTTGGACAAAACAGTCACTAGAGTCCAAAGAAGAAAAAATAAAGTGCAATATAGTGCAGTGTAAACAGGACATCATTTCCGGCGGAGATGTTGATGAAAAGCAGCACGAGTCAAGGACAACACCTAGTTGTAAAAAGAAAGAAAAAGAAAATATTAAAAAATAATAAAAATTAATAATTGAGTAAAAACACAGGTGGGCACCACCTAATATATCGCATAAAATTTCTAACTGCTGGGTGCAGCACTGTGCCAATAGAAATAGTAAATGGAAAGAAGAAAAAGAAGCACAGAACATGAGCGCACTCACAGCATCATGTGATTATACAGAAAAGCCTTTATTAAAGATACAAAATGCCAGACAGACCAAATGCATGTTAAAAACAATTAAAACACATGATGAAAAATCTGTAATAGGCAGGTGAAAAAAAAAACTTGCACAGATAAGACATATTTAAAGCCGTACAGCCTCCCCAAATAGATGATAAAGAATATGTGACACACAAAAGATGGTAATCCCTTAGAAACATTACATGGAAAAGAAAGTAGTTTAAGAAGAAAAAATATGCATGCAATAAATAAATAATAAATGTAAATAAAGCAAGCCAAAAATTACAACCCTTCAAATTTCTTTTCCATGTAAATGAAACAATACAAGGAATATGGTGTCAAGTTGCATAATAATTACCCAGGGAGAGTCACACTGCCCACAGGTCCAACGCGTATCGCTGCTTCCTGCAGCTTTGTCAGGGGAATTCTTCTTTCTTTTCCATGTAATGTTTCTAAGGGATTACCATCTTTTGTGTGTCACATATTCTTTATCATCCATTTGGGAGAGGCTGTACGGCTTTAAATATATGTCTCATGTGTGCATGTATTTTTTTTCACCTGCCTATTACAGATTTTTTCATCATGTGTTTTATTTGTTTTTACCATGTATTTGGTCTGTCTGGCATTTTGTATCTTTAATAAAGGCTTTTCTGTATAATCACATGATGCTGTGAGTGCGCTTATGTTCTGTGCTTCTTTTTCTTCTTTCCAAAAATTAATAATTAAAACCAACGATTATGAACAACAGCTCATAAAAGAAGTTAAAAAAGGGGAACAGGGAGGCCATAAACAAATGAAGTGCAGAAGCAAACACCACATAATACCGTAATTCATTATGAATGAAGAAAAGGTTGAAAACTATTATGGTCAATCAGACCAAATGGAGAAAGGGTATAAAGTTTGAAGATCCACTTGCTTTCCTTTTGGGCCAAGAGGTGCCAGTTACCACCACGAGGTCCAATAAAAACCCTGTCAATGCCCCTAAAGCATAATTCTGTAGGGTCACAGTTGTGGACTTCCTTAAAATGTCGTGGAATGGGTTTCAAAATAGAATCATTATTGATTTCTTTTTCTCCCTCAATATTCAGCACATGTTCCCTGATGCGTCTCCTAAATTCACGAGTTGTCATACCCACATAAACCAGACCACAAGGGCACATGGCGTGTTAGACAACAGTCTTTGTAGTACAGTTTATGTTATATGTGATTAGAAATTTTCTGTTTTGATCTGCATTCGTGAATTCCTTAGTGGTAGCCACATTTTGACATGCAATGCATTTCCCACACGAGGAACATTCCCATGTGGGGCCCTTAGATCCAAAAATAAATCTTGAAGAGTTACCCATAAAGTAGCTATGCACAAGTAGGTCACGTAAATTATGTGCTCTTCTATAAGTCACCGCGGGGGTGTCACCAATGAAATCCACTAATGTCCTATCCATCAATAAAACAGACCAATGCTTCTGTAATATCTTGAACATTTCATCACTGCGGGAATTAAAATTTAGAATGCATCGTACCTTCGAATTAGTCTTCTCATTCTTTGGTTTACTTCTCAAAAGGTCATTGTGGTTGCTCATAGATGCCCTAGTGTATGCTTGACAGATAGATTTTTTACCATATCCACGTTCTTTAAATCTTGTACACAAATCTTGAGCCTGTTTTTCAAAGAAAAAATCGTTAGAACAAATCCTCCTGGCCCTTAAAAATTGTCCAGTTGGAATGTTATCCAGTAAATGTCTCGGGTGTTGTGATGTTGCAAGGTGTTTGCCGCAGTGCTTTTACGGAAGAGAGCAGTCTGAATATTTCCAAAATGGTCCACACTAATAGAGATGTCCAAGAACTCAATAGACTGCCTACTGCTTCTGCAGGTTAATTTGATATTGAGTTCATTAGTGTTCAAGTATTCGAAAAAGGATTGTACTGTAGATCTTCTTGAGTACCTTGCCATATAAGAAGTACATCATCTATATAGCGCCACCACGCTACCACCCCAGAGCTCAGTGTGGTAAGATCAGACTGGAAAACATTCCTCTCCCACAGCCCCAGGAAAAGATTTGCATATGAGGGTGCACAAGACTCCCCCTATTGCAGTTTCCTGGAGCTGAAAGTAGAGGGCCTCTTTAAAGGCAAAAAAAATTATGCATCAAGATAAAGTGTAAGGCTTTTGTAAGGAATTCACAAAGTTCACCATCCAGACCACTGGAGGCAAGAAAAAATTGTGTAGCATTAATACCGTCTTGATGTCGAATTGATGTGTAAAGTGACTCAACGTCACATGTCACTAAATACATATCTGCTTCCAGATGGACACCATCAAGTTTTTTAAGGACATTAGTGGTGTCCATCAGATAAGATGGAAGTACCTCTACCAGTGGTCTTAAATAATGGTCAATCAGCTTACAAAGAGGGTCACACAGATTGATCCCGGAGACAATAGGTCTACCTGGAGGAGTGACTGGGTCTTTATGTATCTTCGGTAATAGGTAGATCACTGCCACAGTTGGTTCTTCTGTCCATAATCCCTCCATTTGTTTTGGAGTAATCACACCTTGCTCAATCGCTACCAAAAGTAATTCCTTTAACTCAGACCTGAATTTAGATAAAGGATTAAAAGTCAATCGACAATAACAATTAGGATCTCTTAGTTGTTTATACATTTCTCTCTCATAGAGCTCAATTGGCCAAATTACCACATTACCTCCTTTATCGTAGGGTTTTATAACAACCATTTTCAGATCCTCCAAATCCTTTAAGGCCTGTCTTTCATTGGGAGCGAGATTATCCCTTTTAATGGTTCCTGGGATACCTTGTACATCTCTCATAACCAGTCGGATGAACATATCAATCTCAGGATGTGCTGAGATCTGTGGAAATTTAGAGGATTTGGGAAGAAGGTACTGTGGGTATTTACCTTTATTGGATTCCTCCGATTCTCAAGCTAAATCCTCCATGACTCGAAGCACTTCAATTTCAGATGTTGTCATAGTTGTTTAAAAATCCCCCTGTTTATGGTACATTTTCTTGAAAATTAGCCTCCTTGCAAATAATTGTAGATCCTTTGCCACTGAGAATCTATCAAACCTTGAAGAGGGGGAGAGGGAAAGAGAACGACTAAGTATCGAGATATGATCAGAGGAAAGTGGTATATCAGATAAGTTGATTACCTTCAGAGCAGTATTTGATCGATTCTCCTCCAATTTTTTAGTGGTATCTTTAAATCTTCTCTCATTCTGCCTCCGGCCATAGTCGAGTTTTCTTCTACCTTGTCTTAAGTGGTATCTCCCACCATTGGTGGATGATGTCATCAAGATACCAGTGATTGAGGTACCTGTAGAATATTTGACTGAAGTATCATTTTTATTCAGTCTTTTATTCCATTTAAAAACACGGTTCAATTTCTTCTCCTCCAAGTCTCTTTGGAATTTCTTGGTCTTAGTACCAGAAATTTGATTTTCCCATTCAACTGAATTTTTCTCCATCTCTTTTTTAAAAAGATCTATTTCTTCCTTGGAATATTCAAGGTTAAGTTTACTTTGCACTTCATTTATTTCGACCTCCAATTCCTCCAACGTTTTAGAATTAAAATCAATTAGTATTTCCATAAAGGAGGAGGAGCATGCATTACATGCAGTCTCCCAACGGGTGCGAAAATCATCATCCTCCACATGAAAGGATGGGAATACTTGAACTCTCAGCCCACGGGGGGTTAAACCCTTCTTTAAATAGTTCTCAAGTGAAACCTTGTTCCACCAAGTATGTGTACGGCGGTTAAGAAGATTAGTCATAGTTTTCTTAAGGGCCACTTTTTAAGCTGAATCCTGCATCTGCGGAGTCTCATCCGAAAAAATATTCTGGGCACGTAATGTCCAGGATGCATCTCTGCTCCTGAAATCCATACTGAATAGGATAAACTGAAAAATAGAACAAAACACTTATATATCCTCTTAATTATAAATAGAGCCAAAAGAATATAAATATACACTTACAAAAACTCTACTCAAAACCAACAAGTCATTAAAAATATATTTTATTTCAATACATAATAAAAACAAATAAATAATAAATAAATAAATACACAGATGAGAGTAACACAGATGAGGAAGAAGGTGGAAAACCTGGATCCAATAAGGTCATATAAGTGGACACTAATAAATATAAAGATGTAATGTCAGGCTCTGGATATACTGGGATGTCCCAAAGTTGCACATGTTAAATACAAATAAAAAATTAGTGAATAAGCACCGATGTATCATTAAGATACATAAAAACTTGTATAATCCCACATAGATAGAGATAAAATCAGTATAGAGACAAATTTAAGGCATAGTGCACATAATAAGCAGAATAAATATCAATCAATACATGTATATAAAACTTAAGCAATATCCATTACCAGGGAGATAGGGGTCCAGGCGTCCACCACACCCTACGCGCGTTTCGCAATGAAATGCTTCATCCAGGGGTGGATAGACGCTGGTTAGGTATCTTTTTATACTACTGATAACCAATGAATAAAGAAACTAATGCTGTCCAAGGCGCATGCGCAAAGTCAGAGATAACGCCGTTGTCACGGAAACAATAACATGTCAGTATCTACACCAATCCATACAGCCAGCCGCAGTATGAAAACCGGAAGTAAAAGTAAAGAGATCCGGTACAAAAGACGTCACTGCATATTAGCCAATCATATAACTATGAAAGGGCTGTGTCACGGTAGACTAAACTGGAGGTTCGCTAAGAATGTTTCCACGGAGACACTCACAGATTTCCGGAAAGCTGGCCAAATGTATCATAAAGACACGTAGTGAAATATATTAACACCGCGGGTATATATCAAGGATGAACAATGAGCGACGTACCGAGAGTCCTCATCACATGGTACATAAACCACTGACAAGGAATATCATATGATATCTATGACGCAGAACCTATATTTAAAATATATTGTCGTTAAATGAGTAGATGTCCTGAAAAAAGAAAACATGTGAGAAACAAACACTACAAAACTGTATCATATACTAGTGAAATATAATTAGAAAAGTGAATGAAAATCCATATTAATTAAAATCAAGTAAAAAACATGAAAAGTGATGGAGTTATAAAAATCAGCCATAAAGTGAGACACATAAGTAAAAGATATATATATAATATCCTTGTACAAAAATATAAATATGGGCTGGCATAAAAATCAGCCAAAAAGTGAAGTATATATGTGTATTTGGACAAAACAGTCACTAGAGTCCAAAGAAGAAAAAATAAAGTGCAATATAGTGCAGTGTAAACAGGACATCATTTCCGGCGGAGATGTTGATGAAAAGCAGCACGAGTCAAGGACAACACCTAGTTGTAAAAAGAAAGAAAAAGAAAATATTAAAAAATAATAAAAATTAATAATTGAGTAAAAACACAGGTGGGCACCACCTAATATATCGCATAAAATTTCTAACTGCTGGGTGCAGCACTGTGCCAATAGAAATAGTAAATGGAAAGAAGAAAAAGAAGCACAGAACATGAGCGCACTCACAGCATCATGTGATTATACAGAAAAGCCTTTATTAAAGATACAAAATGCCAGACAGACCAAATGCATGTTAAAAACAATTAAAACACATGATGAAAAATCTGTAATAGGCAGGTGAAAAAAAAAACTTGCACAGATAAGACATATTTAAAGCCGTACAGCCTCTCCCAAATAGATGATAAAGAATATGTGACACACAAAAGATGGTAATCCCTTAGAAACATTACATGGAAAAGAAAGTAGTTTAAGAAGAAAAAATATGCATGCAATAAATAAATAATAAATGTAAATAAAGCAAGCCAAAAATTACAACCCTTCAAATTTCTTTTCCATGTAAATGAAACAATACAAGGAATATGGTGTCAAGTTGCATAATAATTACCCAGGGAGAGTCACACTGCCCACAGGTCCAACGCGTATCGCTGCTTCCTGCAGCTTTGTCAGGGGAATTCTTCTTTCTTTTCCATGTAATGTTTCTAAGGGATTACCATCTTTTGTGTGTCACATATTCTTTATCATCCATTTGGGAGAGGCTGTACGGCTTTAAATATATGTCTCATGTGTGCATGTATTTTTTTTCACCTGCCTATTACAGATTTTTTCATCATGTGTTTTATTTGTTTTTACCATGTATTTGGTCTGTCTGGCATTTTGTATCTTTAATAAAGGCTTTTCTGTATAATCACATGATGCTGTGAGTGCGCTTATGTTCTGTGCTTCTTTTCTTCTTTCCAAAAATTAATAATTAAAACCAACGATTATGAACAACAGCTCATAAAAGAAGTTAAAAAAGGGGAACAGGGAGGCCATAAACAAATGAAGTGCAGAAGCAAACACCACATAATACCGTAATTCATTATGAATGAAGAAAAGGTTGAAAACTATTATGGTCAGTCAGACCAAATGGAGAAAGGGTATAAAGTTTGAAGATCCACTTGCTTTCCTTTTGGGCCAAGAGGTGCCAGTTACCACCACGAGGTCCAATAAAAACCCTGTCAATGCCCCTAAAGCATAATTCTGTAGGGTCACAGTTGTGGACTTCCTTAAAATGTCGTGGAATGGGTTTCAAAATAGAATCATATTGATTTCTTTTTCTCCCTCAATATTCAGCACATGTTCCCTGATGCGTCTCCTAAATTCACGAGTTGTCATACCCACATAAACCAGACCACAAGGGCACATGGCGTGTTAGACAACAGTCTTTGTAGTACAGTTTATGTTATATGTGATTAGAAATTTTCTGTTTTGATCTGCATTCGTGAATTCCTTAGTGGTAGCCACATTTTGACATGCAATGCATTTCCCACACGAGGAACATTCCCATGTGGGGCCCTTAGATCCAAAAATAAATCTTGAAGAGTTACCCATAAAGTAGCTATGCACAAGTAGGTCACGTAAATTATGTGCTCTTCTATAAGTCACCGCGGGGGTGTCACCAATGAAATCCACTAATGTCCTATCCATCAATAAAACAGACCAATGCTTCTGTAATATCTTGAACATTTCATCACTGCGGGAATTAAAATTTAGAATGCATCGTACCTTCGAATTAGTCTTCTCATTCTTTGGTTTACTTCTCAAAAGGTCATTGTGGTTGCTCATAGATGCCCTAGTGTATGCTTGACAGATAGATTTTTTACCATATCCACGTTCTTTAAATCTTGTACACAAATCTTGAGCCTGTTTTTCAAAGAAAAAATCGTTAGAACAAATCCTCCTGGCCCTTAAAAATTGTCCAGTTGGAATGTTATCCAGTAAATGTCTCGGGTGTTGTGATGTTGCAAGGTGTTTGCCGCAGTGCTTTTACGGAAGAGAGCAGTCTGAATATTTCCAAAATGGTCCACACTAATAGAGATGTCCAAGAACTCAATAGACTGCCTACTGCTTCTGCAGGTTAATTTGATATTGAGTTCATTAGTGTTCAAGTATTCGAAAAAGGATTGTACTGTAGATCTTCTTGAGTACCTTGCCATATAAGAAGTACATCATCTATATAGCGCCACCACGCTACCACCCCAGAGCTCAGTGTGGTAAGATCAGACTGGAAAACATTCCTCTCCCACAGCCCCAGGAAAAGATTTGCATATGAGGGTGCACAAGACTCCCCCTATTGCAGTTTCCTGGAGCTGAAAGTAAAGGGCCTCTTTAAAGGCAAAAAAAATTATGCATCAAGATAAAGTGTAAGGCTTTTGTAAGGAATTCACAAAGTTCACCATCCAGACCACTGGAGGCAAGAAAAAATTGTGTAGCATTAATACCGTCTTGATGTCGAATTGATGTGTAAAGTGACTCAACGTCACATGTCACTAAATACATATCTGCTTCCAGATGGACACCATCAAGTTTTTTAAGGACATTAGTGGTGTCCATCAGATAAGATGGAAGTACCTCTACCAGTGGTCTTAAATAATGGTCAATCAGCTTACAAAGAGGGTCACACAGATTGATCCCGGAGACAATAGGTCTACCTGGAGGAGTGACTGGGTCTTTATGTATCTTCGGTAATAGGTAGATCACTGCCACAGTTGGTTC
Organism: Oophaga sylvatica; assembly: GCA_033576555.1. Lineage (NCBI taxonomy): Eukaryota > Metazoa > Chordata > Amphibia > Anura > Dendrobatidae > Oophaga > Oophaga sylvatica. The sequence continues at coordinate 203,999,054 of JARQOD010000005.1, read as the reverse complement.
TTCTGTCCATAATCCCTCCATTTGTTTTGGAGTAATCACACCTTGCTCAATCGCTACCAAAAGTAATTCCTTTAACTCAGACCTGAATTTAGATAAAGGATTAAAAGTCAATCGACAATAACAATTAGGATCTCTTAGTTGTTTATACATTTCTCTCTCATAGAGCTCAATTGGCCAAATTACCAATTACCTCCTTTATCGTAGGGTTTTATAACAACCATTTTCAGATCCTCCAAATCCTTTAAGGCCTGTCTTTCATTGGGAGCGAGATTATCCCTTTTAATGGTTCCTGGGATACCTTGTACATCTCTCATAACCAGTCGGATGAACATATCAATCTCAGGATGTGCTGAGATCTGTGGAAATTTAGAGGATTTGGGAAGAAGGTACTGTGGGTATTTACCTTTATTGGATTCCTCCGATTCTCAAGCTAAATCCTCCAAGACTCGAAGCACTTCAATTTCAGATGTTGTCATAGTTGTTTAAAAATCCCCCTGTTTATGGTACATTTTCTTGAAAATTAGCCTCCTTGCAAATAATTGTAGATCCTTTGCCACTGAGAATCTATCAAACCTTGAAGAGGGGGAGAGGGAAAGAGAACGACTAAGTATCGAGATATGATCAGAGGAAAGTGGTATATCAGATAAGTTGATTACCTTCAGAGCAGTATTTGATCGATTCTCCTCCAATTTTTTAGTGGTATCTTTAAATCTTCTCTCATTCTGCCTCCGGCCATAGTCGAGTTTTCTTCTACCTTGCCTTAAGTGGTATCTCCCACCATTGGTGGATGATGTCATCAAGATACCAGTGATTGAGGTACCTGTAGAATATTTGACTGAAGTATCATTTTTATTCAGTCTTTTATTCCATTTAAAAACACGGTTCAATTTCTTCTCCTCCAAGTCTCTTTGGAATTTCTTGGTCTTAGTACCAGAAATTTGATTTTCCCATTCAACTGAATTTTTCTCCATCTCTTTTTTAAAAAGATCTATTTCTTCCTTGGAATATTCAAGGTTAAGTTTACTTTGCACTTCATTTATTTCGACCTCCAATTCCTCCAACGTTTTAGAATTAAAATCAATTAGTATTTCCATAAAGGAGGAGGAGCATGCATTACATGCAGTCTCCCAACGGGTGCGAAAATCATCATCCTCCACATGAAAGGATGGGAATACTTGAACTCTCAGCCCACGGGGGGTTAAACCCTTCTTTAAATAGTTCTCAAGTGAAACCTTGTTCCACCAAGTATGTGTACGGCGGTTAAGAAGATTAGTCATAGTTTTCTTAAGGGCCACTTTTTAAGCTGAATCCTGCATCTGCGGAGTCTCATCCGAAAAAATATTCTGGGCACGTAATGTCCAGGATGCATCTCTGCTCCTGAAATCCATACTGAATAGGATAAACTGAAAAATAGAACAAAACACTTATATATCCTCTTAATTATAAATAGAGCCAAAAGAATATAAATATACACTTACAAAAACTCTACTCAAAACCAACAAGTCATTAAAAATATATTTTATTTCAATACATAATAAAAACAAATAAATAATAAATAAATAAATACACAGATGAGAGTAACACAGATGAGGAAGAAGGTGGAAAACCTGGATCCAATAAGGTCATATAAGTGGACACTAATAAATATAAAGATGTAATGTCAGGCTCTGGATATACTGGGATGTCCCAAAGTTGCACATGTTAAATACAAATAAAAAATTAGTGAATAAGCACCGATGTATCATTAAGATACATAAAAACTTGTATAATCCCACATAGATAGAGATAAAATCAGTATAGAGACAAATTTAAGGCATAGTGCACATAATAAGCAGAATAAATATCAATCAATACATGTATATAAAACTTAAGCAATATCCATTACCAGGGGAGATAGGGGTCCAGGCGTCCACCACACCCTACGCGCGTTTCGCAATGAAATGCTTCATCCAGGGGTGGATAGACGCTGGTTAGGTATCTTTTTATACTACTGATAACCAATGAATAAAGAAACTAATGCTGTCCAAGGCGCATGCGCAAAGTCAGAGATAACGCCGTTGTCACGGAAACAATAACATGTCAGTATCTACACCAATCCATACAGCCAGCCGCAGTATGAAAACCGGAAGTAAAAGTAAAGAGATCCGGTACAAAAGACGTCACTGCATATTAGCCAATCATATAACTATGAAAGGGCTGTGTCACGGTAGACTAAACTGGAGGTTCGCTAAGAATGTTTCCACGGAGACACTCACAGATTTCCGGAAAGCTGGCCAAATGTATCATAAAGACACGTAGTGAAATATATTAACACTGCGGGTATATATCAAGGATGAACAATGAGCGACGTACCGAGAGTCCTCATCACATGGTACATAAACCACGTGACAAGGAATATCATATGATATCTATGACGCAGAACCTATATTAAAATATATTGTCGTTAAATGAGTAGATGTCCTGAAAAAAGAAAACATGTGAGAAACAAACACTACAAAACTGTATCATATACTAGTGAAATATAATTAGAAAAGTGAATGAAAATCCATATTAATTAAAATCAAGTAAAAAACGGATCGCCGTCTCGGGTAGACTGAGTGGCATAGAAAAGTTCAAGCACAGACAGCAGTACTGGTATAAACTGGCCGCAACCAGTTTTATTGGAAGTCCACAGCAATAAACATAAAACAAAACCATAAACCAAAATCCTAAGCCTGGCAGGCTGCTAGCTAAACACAGTCAGTTACCTCACTACCGTGGTCTAGGCTCTAGAGCCTGGCCACAACAACACATGTTATGTAGTTACCAGCTCTTGGCTTCCAGGAGACTTCCAGCAGCGTCTGAAGCCAGATTCAGACTGAGAGCTCTGTCTGTGTAACTCTACCACCTATTTCTGGCTGCTTAATTAAGCAGCTGTGTATACTCAGGGTTGAGCTGCAAGCCTGTACTGGATGAAGAGTGGAGTGAACGTCGTACTGCCATACTACCTTCACTCCTATATTCCTTATGCCACCCAGCTAAGACACCTGGGGAGATATACACCCCGTCCAGTACGCACCCTTTCACTGTCTTACATATCCCACGCCAGCGACTTTGGCCTCAATGCTGTGCTAAGACAGTTCAACACTACTGGCCAAGAAAACCCCATTTTGCACCTGAGATTGAAGCTCCTGCTGAGGTAAATGGCCTGCTCAACGATGGAGAAGGAAAGTCTTGCAATTGTGTGGGCCGTGCAGCATCTGCAGCAATATTTGTACGGACAACAATTCACCATGGATACGAAGCACAACCCCCTCAGCTAGTTGCATACCATATCCAGAATGAATGGGAGATTGCTACGCTGGAGCCTTGTGCTCCAGCAGTACTACTTCTCTATTCGCTACATGAAGTACCGTGACCACAGCAATGGAGGTTTTGGACAGTCACACGGGGGAACACCGGAAAATGCTGCCTCCTAGCGTCCTCTAAAGGGAGGAGGTGTGAAGGATGGGGGGATCTTATGGCAGCTTACAATTGTCTTGTAAGCATTTATAGCTGTAACAAGAGTGGCAGGTGGCCCACCTTTCAGCTGCAAAGTCAGAATTCATACCCCCATCAATTAGCTAGAATCCAGATCCTACAGGAAGACTCCCTTTGGATACAAACCATGTGGCCCACTTTGTTAAGTCAGCTATGATTCCATAAGGACTTATGGAGATACTATATGTGCTAGCCGTACATCGTGTATATTTTCGTGATCTCTGGACCGGACCAAATGCCTTCCATAACCTTGACATTCAAGTTATTGACATTTGAATCACATGAAGTACAAGATCTGGAAGAGCTTTCCACCCCTTTCCAGCTGGTGACCACCAACTTCCACAACTCAGGTGTACGGGTGACCTCATAGGTATCTGCAATTTATGCGGTGTTGGCAGCCTCCTTTGGCTCCCGGTCCATCATGAACTGTCACACCTTCACAGGGAAAAAATTAAGAAATTGGTACTTCACCATCAGGTCCCTCAATTCCTCCGAGGTGGTAATTGATAGTCCCTGGACCCACTTGTTGAAACTGATTCTGAGCCAGCCCACCACATCACCGTAGCGGTCATGAGGGTCACATTGGAGAGTTCAGAACTTTTTTCGGTACACTTCAGGAGTCAGCTGTTACCTTATCAGAGCCTGTTTGATGGCATCATAGTTTTCATCTTGTTCTCAAGAGAGAGTGGCAAACACCCTCAGAGCTTTGTCTTGTTGCTCCATGGTTATGTATCAAGTCCACTGGTCATTAGGCAACTGGTACTGTCTGCAGGCCTTTTCAAACCCCCTAAAAAATGTGTCCAGATCTCCTTCCTGTCCATGTCAGGAAAATGCTCGGGATGGATTTCAAGGTGTTAACATTACTGGACTTAGTGTTCAGTAGGTGGATTGCGCCTTCTGGAACTCAATTAATTCCAAGTAGTGCTCTCGCTCAGCTTGTCGCTCCTCTTGCTCAGCCTGTCACGCCTCTCAGTCGGCCTGGGCCTGTCGCTGTGCTTGCCACGCCTCTCACTCTGCCTGGATCTGCTGCTTAGTTGACCAGCCTGTTGTGCCTCATACTCACAGTGTGCTCTGTGTTCTTGTAGCACAAACTGAATCCTCATTTGAGGGTAACATCCTCCCATTTGCTGCACAATGAGTCCATTCCACTCTGGGAGATATGGTTGTTGCTGGCCCTGTTTGAGTCGGACAGTTCTAGAACTGGATACACAACTTGGAATTCTGGTGCTCCACTGGTCCCTGGCTCTGGTGCCACATCGTGATGGTGCCTGACAACATCCTCCACCAAGGCACTGATCAACATTTCTTTGGTCTTATCAGACCCATCGAGACCTCGCTGCTTACACATAGATTTCCTGAGCTTATTATAAGCAGCTGCCATCTTAGCAGTCACTTGCCAAATAAAAGTCAAGACACAATAACACTAGATGGGTTAGGCGTGTAATTGCTACATGTACAGTATCATCCCAAGTATACATAAACACTGAGTCTGATCCTCAAAACTCTGTAAATCTTCACAGAGAGCATGCAGGTTTGTAGTGCCAGGAATGATTGCTCACCGCTAGTGTTGAGCGATACTTCCCGATATCAAGAAGTATCGGATCGGATTGGGTATCGCCGATACCCAAAAAGTATCGGCGATACCCGATTCCGATACCGGAAATCCAAAGCAAGTCTATGGGACGAAATATCGGAACTAAAAAAAACCCTTTCTTTCGTTGTAAACACTAAATATACACACATAGAATACATATATATATATATACATGTCATTGTGACATACATATATACATATATTTATAGTTCATACACTTCTACATAGTAAAATAGCCTCTGATTCAATTGCCGGGTAATGCCGGCTTTTGTGAAAATACAGAAGCACCCGACATGAAATGACACATGGTTTACATAGAGTTAACCATGTCTTTTCATGTAGTTTGATATCTGGTTTTCACAAACAATTACATGAGTGTATGTGTGCAAAATTTCACACCTATAGGGGTTAATTAAAGGTGTAAATTCGTTGTAAAAAAAACTTACTTTTTTGCTACGAATTTACACCTTTAATTAACCCCTACAGGTGTGAAATTTTGCACACATACACTCATGTAATTGTTAGTGAAAACAATATATCAAACAACTTGAAATGACATGGTTAACTCTATGTAAACCATGTGTCATTTCATGTCGGCTTCTGTATTTTCACAAAAGCCGGCAATTGAATTAGCGGCTATTATACTATGTAGAAGTGTATGAACTATAAATATAAATATATAAAATATATATATGTGTCACAAATTCAATGACATGTATATATATATATATAATGAGGTGTAAAATTGTTGAAAAAAAATGTGTGGGCTCCCGCCCTATTTTCTCAACCAGACAGACAAAGCTAGCGAGTGGGGGCAGATAATAATAGCCCAGAGAGGGACCATTATTTTTGCCCCCCCCTGGCTACTAACATCTGCCCCCAGACACTCCAGAAAAGGCAAATCGATAATTAGATTCACCCTTTCTGGCACATTGCCCATCTATTCCCATTGCCCTGTAGCGGTGGCGAATGGGTTAACACTAGGACTACTGGACTCGTGACCCCGCCTAGAACTACTGAAAGGAGTCATTTTGACTCCTTGCTTGTTTTCGTTTATTTTTAGAGTTTCATTTGTGGTTATTTATTAATAATTATATTTTTTGTAATGTATTATTATTGTGAGATCCAACAGTAATGCTTTTGATTGTTTTTTTTCTGCTTTTCTTATTTTTCTACAGAAAATAAAAATAATTATAATAGACGTTTTTCAAACATTTTTTTTTATTCAAGTGCACACATATAAACAACAACTGAAGAACAAAAAGCAGAGAAAATGTAGGTGGAGGAGCATAAAAATGAAAATATGGCGCAGAATTCACCTTCTAAACATTTAGTGTTTCGCATTTTAGGCATTGCCTTTGATTTATGGCAGTACATTGCCCACACAAAGACTTACCACAAGTCTTACAATTGCCGACAGATCTATTTTTCTTGCACTTTTCTTTGATCTGGCAAAATTTTGTTTGAACCATCACTTCTGAGCATGTAGAAACTTGGGACGTGGAACCCTTTTCCCTATCTGTGACATAAGGACCACTCAACTCTCTCACAAGCGTTTGCAAAAATGCCTTGCGTGACATTTTTTGGTGGGTTATCTCATTGAATATTATCCATGCATTTATACCCGCAAAGTCTAAGGCATTTTCAAATGCATGAACAGGCCATCTCCTTGTGCATGTTCGTGTGGTATATTTTCGTGCCATCTGATCCACTACATCTACTCCATATTTTGTTTCATTGTAAAACTTTACCGTTTCTGGAGTTTTTTTAGCGGAATCAGACGCAACAACAACATCTGGATGGACGGAACTCAAAATGACAACATTTTTGTTGGGCTTTCCTTGATATACTGTAAGTGTAAAATTGTCTTCATTTCTAAACACTTTAGTGTTGTACAATTCCTCTTTCATGGATTTTATTTCTTTAGGCACTTCTCGCCTTATCTTGTTCAGTGTTCCCACGATGGTTGTTCCTTTGCTTTTTAGCTGTTTAGCTAATTTTACTGAAGTAAAATAATTATCGGTTGTAACATTGCGACCTTTTTTCAAAAATGGGTCCAATAACTTCATTACCACATGGTCAGCTAAACGGTCCTCAGCACGGCGTGTGTCATCTTTGCCTAGATAAGGGAAGCCATTTGCCAGATATTTGCTCTCCTTATCAACAGCTAGCCAATATTTGTGGCCATATTTATCTGGTTTGGAAGGCATGTACTGCGTGAATGGACACCTAGTTTTGCTTGGGAAAAGTTGCTCATCCACCGTTATGTATGGGCCAGGTTTCTAACACGCAATACAATTTTCAATAAACCTGTCCCACACAGTAGAAAATAGAGCAAACTTGTCCGTTTGCAGTCTCTCCGATCGAGTAGATTTCTCATCAAATCTGAGAAACCTCATAATTTCAACAAAGCGGTCCCTAGACATTGTCGCTTTGAAAAACGGTATTCCCCAGTCATTACACCAAATACTGCTAATCGAGTGACGTTACTATCCAGAATATTGTCTCCTGCTAGGACCTTAGAAAAACACCACCCTTCATTAGCATAAGATAAGAGCCTAGAGTAAACAAGCTATTTTGTTCAGCATTACACAGTAAAGGGTATGCCACACTGAACAATATCGCTAACGGGATCGCTAAAAAACGTCACTATTTAGTGATCCCGTTAGCGATGTTGTTCAGTGCGGCATCTGCCAGCGACGAGCTTCCTGCTGTGATCTCGCTCGTCGCTGGAATCGTTCCGGACCCTATTTTCTCGTCGGCACTCCCGCTGGGTAAGTATATATCGCTAGTGTGGCACCTTTTCTTAGCGATTTAGCGGTACTTTTGTACCGCTAAAGTCGTTAAGAAGATCGCTAACGGCGATAGCGTCGTTAACTATATCGCTAAATGTGGCCGCACTTAGCGATATAGAAACAATCCCGCTAGCGATCGCATTAGTATGCGTCGTTATCGTGATCGCTAGCGGGATTGTTTAGTGTGGCAGTACCTTAATACAAGCAGGTAAAACACAAGGAAAATGTGAAAAGTTGACATGTAAATTGAACTACATCTATATGAACATCAGGGTAAATAAGACAGAGTGAAAAAATTATGCACAAAACTTTATAGCAACATTTAGTGACAAAAGGACCTCAAAATATAGTAGGGAGTCAAAATGACTCCCTTCAGTAGTTCTTGGTAAATTTTGAAAAAAACGCGCAAATTTTTCACCAAAATTATTTATTCTCACAAAATCTTTTTTCACATCATATTTGAGGAAAAGTCACCGAGTTTCAAGCCGGAATTCTGAAAAATGTAGTCACAGAAGAGAAATAAAAAACGAAAGGAGTCAAAATGACTCCATCAGTAGTTCTAGTGGGTTAAAGCCACCTTGCTATTGAAAGGTGACCTTAAGCCAGGTTAATAATTGAGAGCTGTCAATTAGACAACTATCAATTATTAATCCTATTGCATGAAATAAAAATAAAACACACACACTTTAATTAAAAATCATTTTAATGAAATAAAGACACTTTTTGACCATCTTTTATTTTACTGCAAAAAATATTTCCTGTAATAAAAATAAAATAAAAAAGCAAAATTATTCTTACCTATCCAATGCACAGTCAGTCCCACGGTGTAATCCATCAGAAAGGGTTAATGTTTACTGCAGGGACCGCAGCTAATGCTGCAGCCTCACAGTAAATCCCCGAATGAATCTTCTCCTCTCCTGGCTGACAGGAGAGGAAGTGGAAAGCTTAATTGATTGCTTCCCACTTTCACTTCAGGTCAGCCAGGGACACCATCAGTGACGTGAGAGGGAATCCCGCTGACCTGAAGTGAACTGATTAACAAAAATAGGGGATCCCCTCGAAAAAAAAAATGGCATGGGTCCCCCCTATTTTTGTTAACCAGCCTGATAAAGCAGACTACTGATGCCTGGATTTTCAGGCTGTTAAAGAGCCAAGATCGATGGACCTTGCCAGCCTGATAATACCAGGCCACAGCAGTCTGCTTATCTTGGCTGGTTGACAAAAATAGGGGATCCCTCGAAAAAAATGGCATGGGTCCCCCCTATTTTTGTTAACCAGCCAGATGAAGCAGACTGCTGAGGCCTGGTTTTTCAGGCTGGTAAGGATCCACTATCCATGGACCTTGCAAGCC
>JARQOD010000005.1:203903986-203989695 GCA_033576555.1 Oophaga sylvatica | reverse complement strand
AATGGAAGTTGAAGTCTCAGCCCTTTTTGTCTTCCCCAGTTACAATTAATACCATATTTTCAATGTGAGAGTGATATGTTCCCTCTCCAGAGATGTCTTTATGGATTTTATAAGTTTTATCTATGACACACGTGTTAGGCACCAGGATTCTCCCTCTGCACAGGAGGGATCCCAAGCCTTGTCTTCTCTAGCGGTCTCCCATTCGGTCTCGAACGCAGTGAATGCTGCTGAGCAAAGATGTCGGTCTCAGCGTCTTACTCAAAGCCAGGCTGTATGCTTGGTTACTGATGCCTCTCTGGGTTCAGCTATAGTAACTGGCTATTCTCAGCAGCGTGCAGTGACTTCTGAGCCTAAGTCCAGGTTTCGCTCTACTGAGCATGCACGTGGGTCGACTTCACATTGGTGGTCGCCTGTCACTTGCTCAGGTCCTGATCTGGTTCCGGATTGGCCAGTAAGCAAGGTCCTGTCTGATTGACAGAAACTATAAAAGGATCTTTGGCGTGCCTGTCGGTGCGCTAAGATCATTTGTGTTATGTATGAGCAAGTGGATACACTACCACTCTGTGTATGCACATGTGTTTGTGTAAGAGCGTAAAGTACAGGCAGTGTCGGATGGGTGTTATCTCCTCCGCTCCGTGTCCGGAACCGTGGTGCTGCACAACAGGTTTCCCAGGGGTGACGTTTGCAGACGAAGGCAGGAAGAGAGTGAGACTAAGGGTGGGAGAATCCGGCGCACTGACAAGAGTGAAGTGTGTGCAGCAGACCGAGGAACAGATAGCTGCACGTGAGGGAGGGATAATTGCTCCCTGTGAAAGACATAAGACCTAGGGATGGAGCACACTGGCTACTGACTGTGAGTACGTGAATAAGGAGACTCCTGAGATTGAAACCAGACTTCCTCCTAAATGCATGGGGACAGAGAAAAATATTTAGACTTGAGAGTCCTCAGTGGTTGATACCTTTTAATGGCTAACTGAAAAGATGGTAACAAATTGCAAGCTTTCGAGACTACTCAGGTCTCTTCATCAGGCGAAGACTAATACAACATCTGAAGAATCACATATTTATACATAACACAGTACAGAAAAAAGAATGGATTTACCTGTGGCAAAACACTTTTGTATGCCGGTCATAGCATGATGGATATGGAATTACTTGTATTAAAATCTAACTTTAATCTGAGAAGGATAGAAAGGTTTGGGAATATAAACTTATGATGACCTTTGACACTCTTAGTGCTGGAATGAATATATCACACGGATTCATGTCTTTCTACATCAATTAAGGAATCTGCGTCTCTGACCTTCTAGGGGCATCAAAACCATTAGCAGACTCCAATCAGAGGGCAATAAAACTTTCACTCCTTATCTATGAACTGTTCCATATTTATGTTCATCCTCTGCCATAATGACAGTTCTGCTTCACGTCACTTGTCTTATCTTATTGCATTTTTTCTGTACTGTGTTATGTATAAATATGTGATTCTTCAGATGTTGTATTAGTCTTCGCTGATGAAGAGACCTGAGTAGTCTCGAAAGCTTGCAATTTGTTACCATCTTTTTAGTTAGCCATTAAAAGGTATCAACCACTGAGGACTCTCAAGTCTAAATATTTTTCTATCTACTGGCTAATACGGTACGAAGATACACATCTTTCCTATATCAAAATGGGGACAGAGACGCACTCGCATAGTTGCCGTGGTCACAGTGATGGGTCAGAGCCCCTGACCCCAGCAGAGAAGCTAAATCAAAGACTAAGCCTTTTTCCAGGCTGAGAGACTATTAGTTCCAAAGCAGAGACTAAGAGCAGGGAACACGCAGTAGTCCCAGTCTTTACCTGCCTGACATATTAACCCCCTCCTGCCACATTAACCCCTGAGGACCCGGTGACCAGTGCACAGGAACTACAGCGCACACAGAGAGACTACAAGTGCTGCTGCTGTCGGCACCTCGTTGGAGAGGACGATCCGGCGAGGGCATTTCTTCAGACTGATAAGTTTCCCTGAAACTCCCATTTATTATCGTTATTCTGCTCGACTGTTTGATTACTCATTTATAGACTTCATATTCTGATAATATATTGTTATAATATTTGTTTCATCCCCACTATTTTCTCCCTGCGAGGAGAATTTTATCCTTGTAAATAAATCCTTCACTGTTGATCTGGCTCTGTTCTGTGGTGACATACCCTGCTCCTGCACGTTATTACACTTAGCGCAGTCGGCAGGAAGTCACACAGTAATGCGGAAAGGGCAGACCAAGCAGTTGGGGAAGGCCCCAGGTCTAGCATTTCACTGGGAGCCATGTTGAATAATTTGCCAAAGTTTACTGGGAGCAATATGATGTTGTGGAGTTGGACGGAGTGTATCCGTGGAATGATGCAGATGCATCCCATAATACCGGCCCTGGAGGCAGAGATAGCAATAATGGCCCTGGAAGGGGAGGCACACGATTCTGTTATGCTTAGGTCCCCCGAGACAGAGATACTCTGGACAAAGTGTTGCGCTTACTTGAGGATACACAGGATTTGGGAATGTTTAGCTTGCAAAAAAGAAGACTGAGAGGAGACTTAATAGCTGTCTACAAATATCTCAAGGGCTGTCACATTGTAGAAGGATCATCTTTATTCTCATTTGCACAAGGAAAGACTAGAAGCAATGGGATGAAACTGAATGGGAGGAGACACAGATTAGATATTAGAAAAAACTTTTTGACAGTTAGGGTGATCAATGAGTGGAACAGGCTGCCACAAGAGGTGGTGAGTTCTCCTTCAATGGAAGTCTTCAAACAGAGGCTGGATAGACATCTGTCTGGGATGATTTAGAGAATCCTGCTTTGAGCAGGGGGTTGGACCAGAAGGCCCAGGAGGTCCCTTCCAACTCTACCATTCTATGATTCTATGGGGACCCCACTAATGTGGGGGAACTGCACATGCGACTGTTCCACTGGGTACAAGGAGAGGGGGAGACTGTGACACAATTTATGAATGCCCTGCAAGAGCTCCATACTGCCATCAGACGGAAGGATGGCGTGGGTGTAGGGTCAGTAGATGTTGTGCTCCGGGATCAGCTTGTGACGGGGATGTGCGACATGTTGATGAAACAGGCCCTGCGGGAGCGCATGCGGGTAAAGCCAGACATAACTTTCTCTGAAGTTGGCAGTGAGGCGCGTGCGCAAGATCAAGAGCAGGGAGAGACAGGGCCAGTTGGGAAGGTGCGGAACGGGGAGATAACCACCACTGCGGACACTATCCTTCAATGGGTGGAAGACCTGAAGTGTGAGATTAGACAGGTCCGTGAAGAAATGGCGGCCTCAAGAATGACTCGGGCGGTAGAGTCCTGCTCTTTGGTACGGGGAAGAGAAGCTGCCCCCCCTGCCTGGGATTGCTGCTACCCGGAAGAGAAGCCCTCTTACGTGTTATACCTGTGGAGAGCCCGGCCACATCACCCGGTGGTGTCCCCGTCAGAGCCAACCATCCCCACGCCATCAGTTAAACTAGGTGGCTCCGAGCCCGAGGGATGCTGTCCAGAGTGTGAAGATTGGAGAAAGAGTAGTAGAAGTCCCACCAACCTTGCTTCCACGTGCCCCCTGGTCTGGGCTGAAATCAATGGAAGACCAGTGTGGTGCCTGGTGGACACCGACTCACAAGTGACCACCATGCCTGAAGCATATTTCTGCCGTTACTTCACCGATGCACTATGGCCAGAATGGGGCCCAGTGATCAAACTTATGGCTGCCAATCGCTTACCTATCCCGGTCTCAGGGGTGGTATGGATGAATATAGAAATCTGCGGTAAAGATGTGGTGAGAAAAGGCATAGTGCTGGTGGATGGAGAGGCAGGTAAAGACCATACCGTGACCCTGGGCATGAATGTGCTCAAAGATCTTGGGAGCCTTCTGTTTAAAGAGTCACCAGAACAGTTCTTGCAGCAATGGAGAGTCCAAACCCCTCAGAGAAGGGTCTTTCAACAACTGATAAGGACAGCTCAGGTCCGGGAAGCATACAGTGATGGGAAGGAACTCGGCAAAGTCATTGCACCCGCCTCTGTTAATCGAGTGTTGCCCCCTGGACAGACTGTGCTCCCCGTACCTGTTTGAGACGGTATTCCCCTGGAGGGTATGGAGGTTCAGATCAAACCCAGCAGAGTCGACCAGCTGCCGTCGGGAGTAATGGTTGCTCGGGCCCTAGCTACCGTGCAGGATGGCACTGTCCTAGTACGCTGTATAAACTTGGGGGAGACTGATGCAACTTTACCCCCCAGGTGTGAAGTTGCCCATGTCCTGGGCCTCCCATATGAGCTGGTTCCAACTGAAACTGTACAGCTGACTGCAAGGGCAGAAGATCTGTGGCTGGTGACCGTCAAGGCGGAGGCAGCTCTGGACCCCAGATTGCTACAGGAGGGGGACAGGAACACATGAGGGCAGAGCTCTCAGAACTGACCCCTCAGCAGGTGCCCCAGGTGGAAGCCTTGTTGGGAAAATACCAGGAGGTGTTTGCCAAAAACGAAGACGATTTTGGGCGCACCAAGGCCATCACCCACGAAATACCCACAGGGGATGCCGCACTAATCCGGGAACGGTATCGCCAGATACCCCCACAAATGTACCAGAAGGTGAAGGGTATGCTGTCGCAGATGTTGAAGAACGGGTTATACGTGAGATAAAGATCCCGTGGGCTGCCCCCATAGTCTTGGTGAGGAAGAAGGACAGGTCCCTACGCTTCTGTGTAGACTACCGCCGGCTCAACGCTTGCACAGTGTGAGACTCATACCCACTGCCAAGAATGGAGGAGTCTCTGTCGGCGCTAGGGAATGCCAGGTACTTTTCCATGTTAGATCTGGCCAGCGGTTACTGGCAAGTACCAATATCCGAACAAACAGAGCCAAGACAGCTTTCATCCTCCCGATGGGGCTGTACGAGTTCGACCGCATGGCTTTCGGCCTAGCCAATGTCCCAGGAACGTTTCAGTGCCTCATGGAGAGATGTTTGGGGGACCTGAACTTTGAGGCTACTCTGATTTACTTGGACGATATCATCGTCTTTGCCCCTACCTTTTAAGAACATTTACAGAGACTGAAGCAGGTTCTGAGTCGGCTACAGATTTACGGGTTGAAAGTGAAACCTCAAAAATGTCACCTCTTCCGGACTGAGATTGAATACTTGGGGCACGTCGTCTCTGCTGAGTGAGTGAGGCCTTCTCAGGAGAGGATCGCTGCAGTACAAGAGTGGCTAACTGCACAAACTTTAAAAGATGTACGTGCATTTCTGGGACTCACCGGATACTTCCGGCGCTTTGTAAAAGACTTTACCAGCATTGCAAATCCTCTTCTGGAGCTGTTGAAGGGAGTACCCTCTTGTGCCAAATACAGGAACATACAGTGGGGAAAGCGTCAGTAAGAAGCATTCCTAGCCCTGAAGAAGGCTTAGACGGAGGCCCCTGTGCTGGCCTATGCAGACTTCTCGCAGCCATTCATCTTACACACTGATGGGAGTCTGCAAGGACTCGGAGTAGTGCTATCCCAGTTGCAGGAATGAAAAGAGCGCATCATAGCATATGCTAGTCGGTCTTTACATGACTCTGAAAAGAATCCAGAAAACTACAGTTCATTCAAACTGGAGCTGTTGGCACTGGTGTGGACGATGTCTGAGAAGTTTGCGGAGTACTTGGCTGGCTCAGAAGTACAGATAACAATCCGCTGGCTCATCTAGAAATCGCCAAGTTAGGGGCACTAGAGCAACGATGGGTAGCCCAGATGGCCAGGTTCCGCTACAGAATCTCCTATAAGAGAGGAGCAGAGAATGTTCATGCTGATGCCCTTTCTCGAGTGTATTATAGCAACCAGCGCCCAGTCTGGAAGAAGAGCTGGAGGTCATGGAAGTCCCAAACTTTGGAGCGACTGCCAGGATGGTGGCAACTATGTGGGAGACTGGTCAAGAGGAAGCATGTGTGAATTTGCTGGAGCAGCTCTGCGATGAATGGGTCTGAATACAGCAGGAAGATAAGGAGATAGCCCAGCTGAGACAGTGGGTCGTGTCAAGACAGGGGCCCAGTCAAAGTCAGAGGAGGTTGCCTCACCAGAGATGCTGAGGATGCTGCGTCAGTGGGAGAGACTGCGATTGTGGGATGGTATCCTGTACAGAAGAATGTTCCTCCAATCAGAGCTTGGCCTTGTCTGGCAGACGGTTTTCCCCTCATCCCTGGTAGACCAGGTAGCTACCGAGGCGCATGAAAAAAGAGTGCACTTCGGGCCGGAAAAAACCTTCCAGTGGTTGCAGCGCCTGTTCTATCATCCCAATCTGAGGAGCGGCGTGGAAAGGGTCTGTCAACAGTGTCAGAGTTGTGAACTAGTCAAACCACCAGAACAACGGGCCCCCACAGAGACGGTGAAGTCCTCCGGCCCTATGGATCTACTGGCCATAGACTACCTGACCACTGGACCAGCACACCAAGGCTATGAGCACTGTTTGATGATGATAGACCATTTTACTAAGTTTGCCGTAGTGACACCAACACGGGACCAGACTGCCGAGTCTGCTGCTCACGCAATCTGCAAACACTTCATTCAGGTGTACGGGTGCCCCAAACGCATTCATTCGGATCAGGGGGCCTGCTTCCTCAGAAAAGTGATGGAGGATCTGCATCAGCTGTACAAAATCAATACGTCCCGGACAATTCCTTATCATCCGCAGGGGACCGGAGCTTGTGAGAGATTTAACCGCACCCTGATCCAGATGCTGAGGACACTAGAAGAGGATCAGAAGGCACATTGGACTGAGTTCGTCCCTGAATTGGTGTGGGTGTATAACAATTGGAAACATAGCACCACCGGCTTCACATCCTACTCTGTTATGATTTGGTAGCTAAAGAGGGCAGGAGCAAAAAACCGCAAAGGCAGCCAAACACTAGAGAGGTTGGGATCTAATAGGTTGCAGACCCCTAAACTAACCGCACAACTAGAAGCAGCCGTGGGACATTCCTACGGTGCCCTAGACGCCTTGTCACAGCCGGAGAGATTAGCTACCCCTGAAGATGGAAAGAGGAAAGCTAACTGCCCCGGAGTAGAGCCCCAAAGGAATAGGAAGCCCCCAAACATATAAAGGCGGTTAGACAAGATGAAAACACGAACGCAGACAGAAAATAGAATGAGCAAACGCTGGTGCCCAAAACTGTCTAGATAGGACAGCACAGGAGAGAATACTGTCTGCAACCCAGAAAAACCCTAGGAAAAACTCCAACACTTCTGATTCCAAAAATGATGAGACCACACGGTCTCGACCACCTATCAGATCTCTGGTGTGAACACGCAGCTACCCAGCAGTACAGTCAATGCCAAAAGTTTTGAGAATGACACAAATATTATATTTTCACATGATCTGCTGCCCTCTGGTTTTTATGTGTGTTTGACAGATGTTTTTATCACAGACAGAAATATAATTGCAAACATATGAGTAACAAAAGCTTATATTGACAGTTAGAATGAGTTAATGCAGCAAGTCAATATTTGCATTGTTGACCCTTCTTCAGGACCTCTGCAATTCTCCCTGGCATGCTCTCAATCAACTTCTGGACCAAATCCTGACTGATAGCAGTCCATTCTTGCACAATCAATGCTTTCATTTTGTCAGAAATTTAGGTTTTTGTTTGTCCACCCGTCTCTTGATGATTGACCACAAGTTCTCAATGGGATTAAGATCTGGGGAGTTTCCAGGCCATGGACCCAAAATCTCTATGTTTTGTTCCCTGAGCCATTTAGTTATCACCTTTGCTTTATGGCAAGGTGCTCCATCATGCTGGAAAAGGCATTGTTGATCGCCAAACTGCTCTTGGAGGGTTGGGAGAAGTTGCTCTTGGAGGACATTCTGGTACCATTCTTTATTCATGGCTGTGTTTTTAGGCAAGACTGTGAGAGAGCTGATTCCCTTGGCTGAGAAGCAACCCCACACTTGAATGGTTTCAGGATGCTTAACAGGTGGCATGAGACAAGACTGGTGGTAGCGCTCACCTTGTCTTCTCCGAATTAGGCGTTTTCCTGATGTCCCAAACAATCGAAAAGGGGATTCATCAGAGAAAATAACTTTACCCCAGTCCTCAGCAGTCCACTGCCTGTACCTTTTGCAGAATATTAGTCTGTCCATGATGTTTTTTCTGGAGAGAAGTGGCTTCTTTGCTGCCCTCCTTGAGACCAGGCCTTGCTCCAAGAGTCTCCGCCTCACAGTGCGTGCAGATGCACTCACACCTGCCTGCTGCCATTCCTGAGCAAGCTCTGCACTGCTGGTAGCCCGATCCCACAGCTGAAACATTTTTAAGAGACGGTCCTGGCGCTTGCTGGTCTTTCTTGGGCGCCCTGGAGCCTTTTTGGCAACAATGGAACCTCTCTCCTTGAAGTTCTTGATGATGCGATAGATTGTTGACTGAG
The DNA here is from genome assembly GCA_033576555.1 of Oophaga sylvatica. Classification (NCBI taxonomy): domain Eukaryota; kingdom Metazoa; phylum Chordata; class Amphibia; order Anura; family Dendrobatidae; genus Oophaga; species Oophaga sylvatica. The sequence goes on along the minus strand of JARQOD010000005.1, from coordinate 203,981,279 downwards.
GTGCAATCTTTCTAGCTGCGATACTCTTCCCTGTTAGGCCATTTTTGTGCATTGCAATGATGACTGCACTGTTTCTTTAGAGATAACCATGGTTAACCAGAAGAGAAACAATGATGCCAAGCACCAGCCTCCTTTTAAAGTGTCCAGTGGTGTCATTCTTACTTAATCATGACAGATTGATCTCCAGCCATGTCCTCATCAACACCCACACCTGTGTTAATGGAGCAATCACTGAAAAGAGGTTAGCTGGTCCTTTTAAGGCAGGGCTGCAATGATGTTGAAATGTGTCCTGGGGGATAAAGTTCATTTTCTAGCCAAATATTGACTTTGCAAGTAATTGCTGTTAAGCTGTTCACTCTTTATAACATTCTGGAGTATATGCAAATTGCCATTAGAAAAAGTGAAGCAGTAGACTTTGTAAAAATTTATATTTGTGTCATTCTCAAAACTTTTGTCCATGACTGTATAAAATCACAAGAACAGAGCAAATGAACAAATACAAAAAGAGAACAGAGACCCGCACAAGCCCCCAAAGGGGACCCGGCTGATCTCCAAAAGTAAGGCAGCAAAAACAAGGAAAATCAAACCACAGAAAAAAAAACAGAAACTAACTTATCTGAATGATAGCAGGAGACAGCAGAAAGCAAGCTGAATTCCAATCAAGACCAGAAAGTAACAATTGATTATCGGCGAGGATCATGGGAGGTCAGCTCACTTATATCAGGCCAATCCATCCCCTGTTATGAATGTGCTAGAGATGGTTTCTGAGCAGAGGCTCCCTCTGGTGGTTACAGAGAGTACTGAACCTTTCAGCGAGGAATGGCAATCTGGGTTCACTGACTGGTCTGATTAAAAGGGAGGTTCCCTCCCATGATGGTTGCCGGTGATCCATTGTTCTTGTCTCAATTGTGGTTCCTGGTTCATTTGGAAGTTTGCTGAGTCTTGCCTGCATCTTCTGCTATCAGATAAGATATTTTCTGCTTTTATTTTTGTGCTTGCTTTTTGCATTGTTCCCTGCACTTCTGTGGAGGTCAGCCAGGTCCCCTCCGGGGGGCTTGTGCTCCTCTCAGTTTATCTGAAGCCACTGTTATTTGTTCATTTGCTTTTTCCTGTTTTTTTCAGTGGCTGCGGCTTAGTTTTGTTACACCAGAGATCTGATTTAGGTGATAGAGATCGTGTGATCTCAGGTGTTTTTGCAATCAGAAGAGTTGGTATTTTTAGGGGTTTTTTTTGGATTACAGTGAGTATCATTTCCTGTACTTTTCTGTCTAGACAGATTGGGCCCCAGCGTTTGCTCATCCTATTTTCTGTCTGTGTCCGTGCTTCTTCTTGTTTAACCGCCATTACATGTTTGGGGCTTCCTATTTTCTTTGGGGATCTGCTCCGGGGCAGATAGCTTTCATATTTCTGCCTTTAGGTGTAGTTATCTCTCAGGCTGTGACGAGGCGTCTAGGATCAACGTAGGAACGTTCCACGGCTACCTCTGGTTGTGTGGTTAGTTCAGGTTACTGCAATCCAATAGGTTCCAGTCTCTATGGTGTATTGCTGTTTTTTATTCTCCTCAGCTACCAAAACTCAACAGTATCACCGGCCCAAACTGAAAGTTATATGGTACTCACAGAAGGTAAAAATAGTGTGGAAAAGAAAAAAAGTTGTCAGAGATTTTTTTTTCTCTGTTTGTTGCATTTTTTCCCTCTTTTTCTCTGGGTGCTGAGGAGGATTTTTTTTTCTCTCAATGGAGCTTGCACAGTTGTCTGGCCATGTGGATCAGCTTGCCACTGAGGTTCGGAGTATTGCTACCTATCTTGCTAGGTTGCCGGTTGTGGAACCTAGGATTCCCATGCCAGATTTGTTTTTGGGGGATCGGGCTAAATTTCTAAATTTCAAAAATAACTGTAAGTTGTTTTTTGCCTTAAAGCCTAATTCCACAGGGAACGCAGCACAACAGGTTCAAATTGTCATCTCTCTCCTGCGCGACGATCCTCAGGATTGGGCTTTTTCCCTGACACCTGGGGATCCTGTTTTGAATGATATTGATGCATTTTTTCTGGCTCTGGGGTTATTGTACGATGAACCTAATGTCACTGATCAAGCTGAAAAAACCTTGTTGGCATTAAATCAGGGTCTTGAAGACGCTGAGTTGTACTGTCAGAAATTCCGAAAGTGGGCAGTCCTGACCAAATGGAATGATGGTGCTTTGGCAGCCCTTTTTCGGAAGGGGCTGTCAGAGAATGTAAAGGTTGTTATGGTGGGATTCCCTGCTCCCTCTGGTTTCAATGATTCTATGTCATTGGCTATTCAAATTGACAGACGTTTGCATGAGCGCAAAGGTATGCGTGAGATAGTGCTGCCTTGTGGGCCAGCTCCTGAGCCCATGCAGTGTGATAGAGTGACTTCTGGGGCACAGCGTCATGAGTTTCGAAAGCGCAATGGGTTATGTTTCTAATGTGGTGACGCCTCTCATGCTATTTCAGTCTGCCCTAAGCGGGGAAGACGTTTTGCACGCTCAGTTGTCTTGGGTAGTGTTCAGACTAAATTTCTGTTGACTGTTACCCTGATTTGCTCCCTGTCCACATTTTCTGCTCAGGCTTTTGTTGATTCAGGATCAGCTATTAACCTGATGGATTTTGACTTTGCCAAACGTTGTGGGTTTCCCATGATACCCCTGCGGAAGTCTATTCCCTACTGGGCATTAATTTTACCCCTTTGGTGGAGAATAAACCCCAGTTTTCTACCCAGGTGATAATGAGGGTTGAACCATATCATCAGGAGAGTTGCAAATTTCTGGTGCTGCATAATCTGCATGACATTATTGTACTAGGTTTTCCTTGGTTACAGACTCATAATCCTGTTTTGGATTGGAAATCTGTGTCTGTGACCAGTTGGGGTTGTCAATGTGTTCGTGCTGACACTCCTGTTTTTTCTGCCTCTCCCCAGTCTCAAGATGTCCCTGACTATTTGACTGATTTTTCTGATGTGTTTAGTGAGAGTAAGTCTGTATCCTTACCTCCTCATAGGAGTTATGATTACGCTATTGACTTAGTACTCGGTTGTAAATTTCCCAAAGGTCGGCTCTTTAATTTATCTGTACCTGAGCATGATGCTATGTGATCTTATATCAAAGAGTCTTTAGAGAAGGTTCATATCAGACCATACTCTTCACCCTTGGGCGCCGGCTTTTTCTTTGTAGCCAAGAAGGATGTGGCCAGAGACCTCTAAGATGATGAGATGTATGCTGACAGATTCTAAACTACCAGAGAAATATTGGGATGAGGCAGCAATGACAGCTACATATCTACAGAACCGACTTTTTTCCAGAAAACTGAAGAAAACTCCATATGAACTGTGGCAAGGTATGAAACCAAGTGTCAATCATTTAAAAGTTTTTTGGATGTAAAGTTTTTATATTCATTCCAACAGAAAAACATTCCAAACTTCAAAACAGATCCATGGAAGGAATATTTGTTGGATATAGTGAAAACTGCAAAGGATATAGAATCTTAGATCCCAAAACAGACAGAGTTACAGTGAGTAACAGTGTGACATTCATTGAAGATTTAAATTAAGACATTATGATTTCAGTTGAAACAAAAAATGAGAAAAACAATAGTGACATAACTGAAGAAATATGTGATGAGAAAGAAGTAGAAATTAATGAAGAACAAAATACTGAAAGTGAAGAATCACAACTACAAACAGACACAAAACCAAGACGTTCAACAAGAGAAAACAAAGGAAAACCATCAAAACGCCTCTCATACAAGTAAAATGTATGAATCTGTCTCTTCTGAAGAAGAAGCTAATAAATAAATAGAAGCAACAGAAACAGAAATTAAATCCATGCATGATTCAAATACATGGACACTAACAGATTTGCCAGAAGGATGAAAAGCTATAGGATGTAAATGGATTTTTAAAGTAAAATACCAAACAGATGGCACACCTGAAAGATATCGAGCAAAACTCGTAGCTAAAGGGCATTCTCAAAAATATGGAGAAGACTATGATGAAACATTTGCTCCAGTTGTCAAACACACTACAATAAGAACTTTACTTACAGTTGCAGCAGTGCAACAGATGGAACTAAGACATCTGGATGTAAAGACAGCTTCTTTGAATGAAGATTTAACAGAAGAGATTTACATGGAACGACCTCCAGGATTCAAAGATGAAAGAAATCCAAATAAAGTTTGTAAACTACAGAAAAACATATATGGTTTAAAGCAAGCAGCTAAAGCGTGGAATGACAAAATCACGGAAGTACTAACAAATGAAAAATTTCAAAGAAGCAAAGCTGATCCATGCTTGTACACAAAAAGGCTGAGTAATAGATGGATTTATGTACTCATATATGTAGACGACATTTTGATTTGTTTTAAACAAGAAAGGGATAAAGAAAACATTCTAAAAACCCTGAAACAAATTTTTGAAATCAAAGACTTAGGAAATGTAAAACATTACCTAGGAATACAGATAGAAAGAGAAGAAGACGGAAGTTTCCTACTGAATCAATATCACATGATTCAAGACATAACAGAAAAATTTGGACTAAAGGATGCAAAAACAGTAAAGTCTCCAATGGAAACTAATTATCTCAAAGAGATGAACAGTGAAAAGAATATGCTACCAAACAATGAAGAATACAGAACAGCAATAGGAAAACTACTGTATCAAGCGACCGTTACATTACCAAACATCGCAGCAGGAGTAGGAATCCTGAGTAGAAAGGTATCAAAACCAAATAAAGCTGATTGGAATGCCGTGAAGAGAGTAATACGTTATTTGAAAGGAACTAGCAATGTTAAGCTGAAATTACCCACAGGTGATAATTGCATTTTAACAGGATATGTTGATGCAGATTGTGCTGGAGATCCAACTGACAGAAGATCTACCAGTGGACATATTTTTTTTCTCTCAGGTGGACCAATAAGTTGGACAAGTAAGAAACAGTGAATTGTGACACTATCTTCAACAGAAACAGAATATGTTGCAGCAGCACATGCGAGTCAAGAAGTACTGTGGTTAAGACAACTGTTAACAGACCTAGGACAACCACAGTTGGAACCAGCAAAACTAAAAGAGGACAATCAAGGATGTCTTGTTCTTGCTCAGATGGAAAGAGTCAATCCAAGAACCAAGCATATTGATGTGAAATATCATTTCTTGATAGATCATCAGGATCAAGGAGTCTTGAAGTTGGAGTATTGTCCTACTGAAGAAATGACAGCAGACATTTTCACAAAGGCGTTGAATGCTGATAAACATCAGAGACTAATAAAAAAGTTGGGTTTGATTGAATAAGTCCTTACTGTTGAGAAAGGGTGTTGGCATATGCAACAGATTAGGACTTATTATAAGTAAAAGGAGGACTTTATGCTGACCTGACAATAGATGGCGATGTTGTGTAACGTTTCCTTCTGTTTAATATATTGTATAAGAAATAGTCTCACTTGTAGTTTCACTTTCGTTTTGTTCCTGTTTTCTGATGCAATACTGAAATGACTGTGCATTCTTCCTTTACCTCATGTTGACAGAAGTAAAAGCTTGTTATCCCATGCAGCCTGCTCTGTGCAGTTTTCTACTGCAAAGGTGTGGATACAGAAGCTGTGCAACAGAGATGACACCTCTATTAGCTCAAGGCTGACTGACCTAAGTGGGAGACCCGGTAGTGGATGAAAGGACAGAGCGTCAGGCTCAGCTCAACCAGTAGGCTCGACTGGATGATGGACCCATGACCGCAACAACCATAGGAGGCGGCCATGGAAAGAAAGGTCATGTGAAGGGGCACACTTGGAAAGTGGGTCGATTAAAAAGGGTCTGGTGACACAGACAGAAAGACAATGCCGACATGCTGACCACTGGGGCAGGGGAGGCCTAACAAAGGGGTGATGTTGAATGATGCCCAAAATCGACTGAGACGGCCCCCTCGACTTGTAGGGCAAGGTGACATGGGTGCCCTGTCTCGAGGCCTTCGGTTTAGAATAAATGTTCAACCCCACAAGTTTGAACAGAGGGGGGAGGTATGTGATGTAGTGACCCATGCTGCAGCTAGGGGGTGCTGTATATGCTCCTCAAGATATGCATGGAGGCGTGATTAGAATGGAAAGACAGTCCCCGGCATTGTTGTGAATGGCAGGTATGTGTCGCAGAGCTCCTCTGCGCTGTAAGCCTAAGTAATGTTGTTCTAGGACTTGTAGTCCTACAAGAGTTCTGTTTATTTTACTAGGGTGGCTTACAGGGTTAGCCGGAGAGCTGGTTGGGACTGGCTAACCACACATACACCGCCCACTTTAGGTTGTGTGTTTTGAGGACCTGTGATGAGGTCATGAACATGTGACCAGACCATGTGCTCCATACCTCACCATATTTTCCAGGCTGGATGTTGCACAGACTGGGGAAGCAGTGCTGGCAAGTCTGAGCCAGAAAGGAGTGGACGATCTTGAAAACCGTGAGAGATATGGATCGGGGTCCGTGAGAAATGTGTATTGGATGCCTTTGAGGTAAAGAGGGACCTGAGAATCTGCGACACCAACAGATAACGGACAGATAGCTGTGGTATACTGACCGGGGTCAGGAAGACTATATTTTGTGTAATGACTGCTGCATACTGGTGAAGAATAAACCAAATGGACTGTTGTTTTAACCCTGAGTGTGCCAGTGTTTACCGCTAAGACCACAAAGCGAGTAATCCCCATCCACAGGCAGGGTGGAACATCACAATTGTTATAATATTTGTTTGATCCCCACTATTTTCTCCCTGCGAGGAGAATCTTATCCTTGTGAATAAATCCTTCACTGTTGATCTGGCTCTGTTCCGTGGTGACATACCCTGCACTTACATGTTATTACATTTGGACCGAGAACCTGCCCCACTGTCGGCGTGTATGATCGTCTAGTGTTACCTAGAGAGGCAGGTTTTCACCCGGCTTGACCTAGCGCCTGTCTCGGCCACATGTGCTGCTTAGCATGGGCTGTTTACAGGGCAGTCAACCCACGTGCTCTGGCACACACCTTTTGGTACTGCTCTGCAGTCACTTCAGCTTGTGCTCATGTTTTGCGCCATCCCGTGGTGTGATTTAGTTGGTGTTCGTTTTTGGTACCACTCAGCAGTGTGCCGAGTTGGGTCCCCTGGCCGGTGCTCACCTGAGAAGTAATCAGAACAGGGTGACCCGTGCTTGCTCCACAGGGTGAAGTTTAACCCCGTGTGTACTAGGGGATCGCTACCTTAGTTCGCCATTGTGCAGATTAGCTGCAGTTTCCCATCTCTGCACGGTGGACAGCGGGTTGCGAACGCTCTCTATTAAATATTCTATTCAGTGCTGTTCTGCCTCCAGCATCCAATCGTTTCTGACTTATTTGATTTTTACTGTTTTACATAGGAGTGTGATAATCTAGTGTTTGGCTCCCTCTAGTGACCAGTCTCATATAATGTTTTCTTTTATTTCAGCTAGATCTTTTTCTTTCCTTTGCAATGAATCATGGTAGCTTAGCAATGCATGATGGTTGCGTAGCAATGTATGCTGGGAGCTTTCCCTCCATTTCCCTCCATTTTCCTTCAGCCTGCATCCAGGAAGCAGCTCATCTTTTCCTCTCCTCTTGTGATAGCATCGCTGTTTCACTGTCTGTATAACTGCAATGACGTCTGCCTCATTCAGTGAGGACAGAACAAGTGCGTTCCGCAACCCTAACAACCCGGGTTTATGTTTTTTCCCAGAAACACACATGGATGCATTTTGTACTGCAGTTTAACTTTAATCAATTAAAGACAGCTTTTCTGCAATTCCAGACACAGCCCATAGACAGGAGTGGCACTGTTTCTTGGAAAAGTAGAAACTTACAAAATCACACAGCTGCTACAGCAGTTTAATGATGAACGTGAATCTAAATGCTGTTGGTTATATTGAGGAGTATAGCTGCTATACTCTGGAAGAGAGCTTCTTTGTGTTGACTGTGATACTCCTCTTTCCCAGCTAATTATACGATAAAGAGGTTGGGTTTCCTCATAGTAGTGCACATTACTCTGGGAATTACTCTGGGTATATCCTTTATTTCTGTTATTGTTTCTGGTGCATATCCCATGTGCACATCCTTCACAATTGCTGGAATCATGTGGACCGTCTTGCCTTCCTTCCTTGATGAAGCTCCTAGATGGCATGTTTTCTTTAGGGATGTTGTAGACTTTCTCACATAGTCGATTAAAAAGAAGGCTTATAGCAATTTCTATGTTCTCAGGGTTAAACATTGGCTGCTCATAATGATCAGTGTTACATATTTTACACTTTTGCTTGAATATGTGCATCTTGACTCGTCCAGCATTTCTCACTAGTTTTATCTGAAATAATATGTGCACTTTTGAAGAAGCCCAGCGTCGTTGACAGAGATGGCAACAGAACCTAAAACAAAAGTTTGAACAAAAAGTGACAATGGATCTTCCATTTGATCTTTAAATAACCTGTAAAATCTATAAACAATACTACAATATTTTAGAAACCACTGAAGAACCTGCATAATAAAGTAAACTATGACTATGTGAGTTATAATATTGCTAGTCTTTGTAGAAAGGAGTGCAAATTTAAAATCCACAGCCACAATGCAACTCTATTGCAGGCCCAGTACCTACCTTATGCTGTTTATAATACTGTGATGAAGGAACAGACACCATCTTGGATATGGGACCTCATGCTCGCCTCATGTCTGAGCTGACCTGTCCCAGCTGCCATTTTGTCAGTTTACAGAGCCACAGGCAGCTAACTGCTCCTAACCCCCATGGCCTGTAGGCATATTGAAGACAACAGGGTTTAGTCTCCACTGTGAATAACAAGGTCTTTAGTATGCTAAGTAGATCAGGCCCAAAACAGGACTTCAAAGCTTTAGTACGGAGCCACGCCAGCATGGGGCCTGGAGATGCCTGGGGGCTTCAATTAGATTATACCTGTCAGCTAGACACAGAAAACACATCCATTGTCTCTCCCAGCCACTATGACTCCGTTCTAAGATTATGAATTATGAGCACGCCTTTCGAGGTACAGACTCATAAAAAATATCTGCGTGATCCTGCGGACCTCGGGCATCTGACAGTGCGACTCACGAGTCGGTGATGGCTCGGGGACTGAGATATAGAGATTTGGTCGCGGTGGAGGGCCAATCGGGCCATGTTTGATCTCCACGCGACAGGCAAAACAAACCGCATTCACTGGTACCTCTCGTGTCCTGATCCGATCATCCTGGAGAAAGTTAACCCCTTTCTTAGATATTGGGAATAAATTCTGCAGGGAGCTGAAGGGTGGAGACTATTAGCCCACCCTCTGACATCGAGGGGAGGGACCTAGCAGGTTTAAGAACTGTGACCGGATGGCAGACTTTCTCTATTCACACAGAAGAACAAGACGATGAAGAACTAAGAAGGAACAAGGGACAGATCTGCCAAGGGAGCAGCGGCACACGTTTTGGGGACTGTCCAGCAACTAAGATTCTTACCTGTAGACCGCAGAGCACTCGGCGTCCACATGCAACCTACAGCCTGGTAACTTTGAACTCTAGCTAATACCTCTAAGCCTTGTACCATTATTGTTATATTTTACTCTGACTGCAAATCCACTGTAATTCCGTTGTATAGCTTACTGTATATTTCTGTAATTATCTAGTGCGCCCTTAAGGCAATTAAACCATAAAATTAATTTTGGGCTGATGCTTTTACTCTGATCACGAATCTTAGAAAACCCAGTGAGTAACAGGACTCCCTCCCCGGCGGTCATTTGCTCTAGGTGCAGTTCCCTTACTGACCTTAGAGACAAAAGGGGGCGCCAGAGAGCTGTGACTGTGTAGTTACGTCACATTGGTGATGTGGGAGGAACCGGGTTTCCTTCACATTGGTGGCAGCAGTGGGATCAGAGTAATAGTGTGCGTGGGAACCCTACTCCCAGACACTAAAGACTACCAGCAGTAACTTTCACTGCTGGGGTCTTATGGTCAGCCCAGCACTAGACGGTCAGAGTGCAAATATAATAAGTTGTGTGCAAGTTCAGGGTTGCAGCTGTGTCAGTTACCAGAGGTTCCCAAGATGGCGGAAGGCACCAGGAATAAGGCAAAGGGGGAGGCCAATGCTACGGTCTATGAGGAGGTTGATACCGATGAAGCCGAGGGGGAGCTCAGCCAGGGCTCCTCAAGGAGCCAGACCCCCGTGCTCAGTCCTGCAGTGGACTGTCCACCCCCTGCCCGTCCAAGCCTGTCCAGATCGGAGGCCCTTTTCCAAGCGGCTATGGCACAGCTCGAGGCTGGTAATGACGCCGCCCATGACAGACTCTTGATGGCGGCAGAGAAAGCAGCAGAGCGTGAGCAAGCGGCGGCAGAGAAAGCAGCAGAGAGTGAGCATGCAGAATGTGTGCTGCAGGCTGCGGAGCGCCGTGAAGCTGCGGTGCGCCGGCACCGACTGGAGATGGCTCAGCATGGGCCCCGCTGGACGCTCCAGCCCCACCGGAGACCAAGGCTTCCAAGGTCTGGGCGGACGACTTTCCATTGCTTGAAAAGGATGGAGACCTGGATTCCTTTCTGCTGTTCTTTGAGAGAACCTGTCTCCAACACCATCTGGCCCTGGATCAGTGGGCAAGGTACCTAACCCCCCGTTTGAGGGGTAAGTCCCTGGAAGTTTAGGGGGACTTACCTGCCGGGGAGGAGCAGGGCTACAGCAGCATCAAGCGGGCCCTGATCCAGCACTACAACCTCACCCCGGAGTTGTACCGCAGGAAGTTCAGGAGCCTGCAGCGGGGCTCAAAGGACACCTGGATCGACCACATGCGGGCCCTGCTGAGAGCTGCGGAGCACTGGACCTCGGGTCTAGAGCTCACCTCCCATCAGGAGGTCCAGGAACTGTTTGTCACGGAGCAGTTCTTGTGGAACTGCCCAGAGGACCTCCAGCAGTTCCTCCGTGACCAGAAACAAAAGGGGGCTTCTGCTACAGCCGCCCTGGCAGACGAGTATGCCAACAACAGGGCGCCTGAGCTAAAGAATGCTGCCAGCAGCAACTGGAGAGGGGGTAAGCCCAATCCTGCCCCGGCCCCATATCCAGGCCCCAGAGTGCAAGGGGTGTACCCCCCTGCTGCCCTCTCCAGGCCAGGAACAGAACCCAGGCATTGTCATCATTGCAACCAGCCGGGACACTTTAAGGCTGCGTGTCCCCAGCGCCATAAGGCCCTATCCCTGTCCCAGAAAACCGTCCACTGTTTTGTGTGTGGGAGGGGGTGGTGGGAGGTCCCTGGACAATTACCAACCCGTCATCATCAGCCGCTCAGCGGTCATGGGACTGCGGGACACAGGTGCTGAACGAACCCTGGTACGTCCTGAGGTGGTGTCCCCTCAAGACTTGGTGCCTGGGAAAACCCTTTCCGTCTCCGGAATTGGAGGCATTGAACCGGTGCTGCCCGTCGCCAAGGTGTATTTGGACTGGGGCGCCAGGAGGGGGATGCGGGAGGTGGGAGTAACGCCAAACATTCCTGCCAATGTGTTGCTTGGGACCGATTTGGGGCAGCTAGTGTCCCAGTATGTGGCCACTGAACCCCCCAAATTCAGCTCCTCAAGAATGTCATGACTCTACTGTGAATGCTAAGGTTAATGTGTTGAATGTGCCTCCAACAGTGGAGGAGGGAGTGAAACCTGATGGTAAGCCATGCACTGACACTACACACACAGGGCTCACAGTGAGGACAGGTGAGGAGGCTGCAGGGGAGAGCTCATAGGTGGTGGTAGGGGCTGCTTTGGGCAGTGTAGGGCCCCTAAGGGAAGCCAGCCTGCTGAGTCTAGGGCCTCTGCAGAAAGAGGAACAGGCCATGGGGGCAGGGGACGTAACGGGAGAGGAGCCACCAGGTAAGATCCCAGGGCAGGAGTTCCCCACATCCGGGATGTCAGGAGGCCAGGGAAGTCTGCCTGACCCGGCGACTTGGTCAGGGGCCGAGGGGAAGCCCAAGGAGCCTCACGGAGGTCCGACGGTTTCCCCCTCTCCAACCAAGTGGCTGCCGAGTCAGACTGCGGCCAAGAGACAGATCCCGGGGAGCTGACAGAGGATGTGGCAGTTTCATCAATTCTTGCCACATCAAGTCAGGGAGCGCTGGAAGCTGACGCTAGCCTGAAAAACTCTCAAGGAGCAGGCGGCACAGCCTCCCCTGGAGTCCGACCGCGAGCGAGTGGTCTGGGACCAGGGACGGCTATACCGGGTAACGGTCCAGCAGGGTTAACCGGTAGCGTGGCCCAGGGACCGACAGTTAGTGGTACCCTATCCATTCAAGGCGGAGTTGTTGCGGATCGCACACGAGATTCCCATGGCCGGACACCTAGGGATCGCTAAAACCAGGGCCAGGCTAGCTTAGCATTTCTACTGGCCTGGAATGAGGACCGAGGTGACTGCCTACTGTCGTTCGTGTGACACCTGTCAGAGGGTGGGGAAGGCGGGGTGGCGCCCCAAAGCCCCACTGGTAACTCTGCCTATCATTGAAGAGCCTTTCTCGAGTGTGGCTGTGGATCTCATTGGACCTCTGTCCACTCCCAGCCGCTCCGGGAAATGCTTCATACTAACGTTAGTGGACTATGCCACCCGGTACCCGGAGGCGGTAGCTTTGTCGTCCATTCAGGCCGACAAAGTGGCCATGGCCTTACTGGAGATTTTCTCCAGAGTGGGGTTTCCCCAGGAAATGCTCACCGACCCAGGGACATAGTTCATGTCGCCACTGATGGAGGGTCTCTGTAAGCAGATACAGGTGCAACATCTGGTAGCCAGCCTGTATCACCCACAGACCAATGGCCTGTGTGAGCGGTTCAATGGCACCTTAAAGCAGATGCTGAAGATGTTAGTCGACTCACACAGGAGAGACTGGGAGCGGTATCTCCTACACTTGCTGTTTGCCTACCGGGAGGTCCCACAGGCCTCAACGGGGTCCTCCCCCTTTGAGCTCCTGTACGGGCAACATGTACGGGGTCCCCTTGCTCTGGTGAAGAAAGCATGGGAAGGGGATTTGGCCACCCCTGGAGTGTCGGTCATTGAGTATGTCATGCGCTTCCGGGACCGAATGATGGCCTTGACATGGCTGGTGCATGACAATATGGCCCAAGCCCAGGCTGACCAGAAGCGGTGGTACGACCAGAATGAGCGGACCTACCAGGTGGGTCAAAAGGTGTGGGTACTGGTCCTCGTACCTCAAAACAAGCTTCAGGCGGCCTGGGAGGGTCCATGCCTCGTGCACGAGCAGCTCAACGCAGTCACCTACCTGGTCACACTGGACCATGCCCGTGGAAGAAGGAAGGCCTTCCACGTGAACATGATGAAGGCCCATCATGAGCGGGAGGCTTGTGCCCACCCAATGTGCAACCTTCCCGAGGAAGGAGAGGCAGAAACCCTCCTGGATCTGCTCACCCAAGCCAAGGCGGGTGGATCCATTGAGGATGTGGGGGTTGGCCACCAGCTCTCCGACGACCAATGTTCCCAGCTGGGGGTCACCCTACACCCCTTTCAGGAGCTGTTCAGCAGCCTGCCCGGAAGGACTGAGACAGGCGTCCATGACGTGGACACTGGCAATCACCCCCCTATCCGGCGTTCAGCATATCAGGTCTCTCTTGAGGTGCAGCAGCAAATGTGCCAAGAGATAGACAAGATGCTGAAGCTGGGGGTGATCCAAGCGACCAACAGTGCGTGGGCTTCGCCTGTAGTCCTCGTCCCTAAAAAGGACCGAACTATGCGGTTCTGCGTGGACTACCGGGGGCTCAACGCTGTGACGGTCAGCGATGCGTACTCAATGCCGCGCATCGATGACTTGCTCAACCAGCTGGCCGGGGCCAGGTACCTGACCATCATGGATCTGAGTGGGGGGTATTGGCAGATTCCCCTGACTCCTGGGGCACGGGAACGCTCTGCCTTTATCACCCCATTCGGACTGTACAAGTCCACTGTGATGAACTTCGGCATGAAGAATGCCCCTGCCACTTTTCAGCGGATGGTCAACACACTGCTCGAGGGACTGGAAGGGTATGCGACCTCGTATCTGGTTGACATTGTCATCTTCAGTCCCACATGGGAGGATCACCTAGAGCACCTAGCGCAGGTGCTCAGGCGGATCCAGCGAGCAGACTTGACCATTAAGCTGGAAAAATGCCAGCTGGGTATGAGTGAGGTCCACTACCTGGGACACCGGGTAGGTGGGGGAGCTCTGAAGCCAGAGCCCGGGAAGGTGGATGCGATCGCATCCTGGCCCACCCCCAGGACCAAGAAGCAGGTGATGTCCTTCTTGGGGACTGCTGGGTACTATAGGAGGTTTGTTCCACACTATAGTGCCCTGGCCAAGCCCTGACAGACCTCACCAAGAAAAGGCTGCCCATCGCAGTCGACTGGACAGTCACCTGCGAGACAGCTTTCCAGGCGCTCAAGACCGCCCTTTCTAGTTCTCCTGTACTACAGGCAGCCGACTTCACGCTGCCGTTCTTAGTGCAGACCGACGCCAGCAACTTTGGCCTCAGTGCTGTGCTCAGCCAGGTCGACACTGCGGGCCGTGAACACCCCATTTTGTACCTGAGCCGGAAGCTCCTGCCGAGGGAAGTGGACTATTCCACGATGGAGAAGGAAAGTCTGGCAATTGTGTGGGCCCTGTAGCGTCTACAGCCATACTTGTACGGACGCCAATTCACCGTGGAAACAGACCACAACCCCCTCAGCTGGTTACGCATGGTCTCTGGGACGAAAGGGAGGTTGCTACGCTGGAGCCTCGCTCTCCAGCAGTACCACTTCACCATTCGCCACAGAAGAGGTAGGGACCATGGTAACGCTGATGGGTTGTCCCGGCAAGGAGAGGGTGTGGAAGGGCGCATGGGGAACACAGGAATGTGATACCCCCTAGCGCCCTTTAAAGCAGGGAGGTGTGATGAAGGAACAGCCACCATCTTGGATATGGGGCCTCATGCGCGCCTCATGTCTGAGCTGACCTGTCCCAGCTGCCATTTTGTCAGTTCACAGAGCCACAGGCAGCTAACTGCTCCTAACCCCCATGGCCTGTAGGCATATTGAAGACAACAGGGTTTAGTCTCCACTGTGAATAACAAGGTCTTTAATATGCTAACTAGATCAGGCCCAAAACAGGACTTCAAAGCTTTAGTACGGAGCCACGCCAGTATGGGGCCTGGAGATGCCTGGGGGCTTCAATTAGATTATACCTGTCAGCTAGATACAGAAAACACATCCATTGTCTCTCCCAGCCACTGCGACTCCGTTCTAGGATTATGAATTATGAGCACGCCTTTCGAGGTACAGACTCATAAAAAATATCTGCGTGATCCTGCGGACCTTGGGCATCTGACAGTGCGACTCCTGAGTCGGTGATGGCTCGGGGACCTGAGATATAGAGATTTGGTCATGGTGGAGGGCCAATCGGGCCATGTTTGATCTCCACGCGACAGACAGAACAAACCGCATTCACTGGTACCTCTCGTGTCCTGATCCGATCATACTGGAGAAAGTTAACCCCTTTCTTAGATATTGGGAATAAATTCTGCAGGGAGCTGAAGGGTGGAGATTATTAGCCCACCCTCTGACATTGAGGGGAGGACCTAGCAGGTTTAAGAACTGTGAGCGGATGGCAGAATCTCTCTATTCACACAGAAGAACAAGACGATGAAGAACTAAGAAGGAACAAGGGACAGATCTGCCAAGGGAGCAGCGGCACACGTTTTGGGGACTGTCCGGCAACTAAGATTCTTACCTGTGGACTGCAGAGCTCCCGCATCCACATGCAACCTACAGCCTGGTAACATTGACCTCTAGCTAATAACTCTAAGCCTTGTACCATTATTGTTATATTTTACTCTGACTGCAAATCCACTGTAATTCCGTTGTATAGCTTACTGTATACTTCTGTAATTATCTAGTGCGCCCTAAAGGCAATTAAACCATAAAATTAATTTTGGGCTGATGCTTTTACTCTGATCATGAATCTTAGAATAGCCAGTGGGTAACAGGACACCCTCCCCGGCGGCCATTTGCTCTAAGTGCAGTTCCCTTACTGATCTGAGAGACAAAGGGGGCGTTAGAGAGCTGTGACTGTGTAGTTGCGTCACATTGATGACGTGGGAGGATCCGGGTTTCCTTCACAAATACTTTTGTCTGCATAGGTGGAGAAGAGATCTTTTTGATCCTTCCCAGGACATGATGCTGTAAGCAATGCAGAAAGATAGGAAATGTGCCCCCTATAGTTCTGTAAAATGACTTAATTTATTTGCAGATCTTTCAATAAGGCAGCACAGCATTTCAACATTTCATGACTCCGTTTAATAATCATGGAACGTAGATTCCATGGGTGGACATACCGCCGGTTCAGCCAATGCAGTTGCACCACGGCCCTGAGCAGGAGGGGACCCAGGAAAAAATAATGGCGACAGTGCATAATATATCACAGAGCTGACGGCATCATCATCGCTAACCGGAGAGGCCGGCCCACTCTGCTGCACAAGATTATGCTGAGGGGCCCTGTCCCAACTTGTTAGTGCTGATGCTGCTGTCCAGTCTCATCCATGTGGAGACGCTGTGGGGAGGAGGGAGAGTCACACTGAGTCTCGCAGCCTAAGATTCCCCCTGCTGCTGACCTCTGCATGTGCCATGCTGCTGATCTCAGGGTATGGTAAGAGGGCGGAGGTGCTGGGAGGGAGGTCACTGAAGCAGGACATTAACTATGCCCTGATCACTATAAGGGGGTCTCCTGAGTGCCTCCTCATACAGCTTTATTAAGTTGTAGGCACTGCAAAAGTGATATTTGTCCAAAGGGATAGCACTCACCGTTATCAAAAGTAGAAGTCTTTATTTCATGGATAAAAATGCATAGGCTCGGGAGCAATGCAGAGTGTGGACAACAACCGTTTCGCACTCCTGCGCTTCAACAGGTCCTAATGGCAAACAACAGGAGGAAGGTGCCTTTAACCACACACATGTGGGGCACCGCCTCCTGACAGCTGACATTAACAACACTTCCACTTACTAGAGTGAATGGATAGAATATTATAAACAGCAATAGCATATGCACAAACAGTTAAAAACAAAAGCAAAACTTATAAATCTTGCAGAGCACAAATTACAAAAAATTCAGAGAAAAAAAAAATCAGAGAATAACGGACTAGTCAACCCTTTCATTTAAGCCCAACGCTCCTGTTGCATTGGACCGCAGTATCCATGTAGCTTCTCTTTGCAAAAGGAGCCTACGCTGATTACCTCCCTAGCTGGGAGGATTAACCCTCTCTAATCCCGCAAACCGCAACGATAATGCGATTACTTGTTGTGCATATGCTATTACTGTTTTTAATGTTCTATCCATTCACTCTAGTAAGTGGGAGTGTTGTTAATGTCAGCTGTCAGGAGGTGGTGCTCCACATGTGTGTGGTTAAAGGCACCTTCCTCCTGCTGTTTGCCATTAGCACCTGTTGAAGCGCAGGAGTGCGAAACGGCTGTTGTCCGCACATTCTGCATTGCTCCCAAGCCTATGCATTTTTATCCATGAAATAAAGACTTCCACTTTTGGTAACGGTGAGTGCCATCCCGTTTTTCTTCCTTTGTGTTATGGATTTTGTATATTTTCCCATGATTGAGCACCCATTCCTGGGGGTATAGGTGTTTTTATTGTGTGTGAGGAGTCTCTTTAGATTTGTCTAGGAGACCACGGTGGTGCAGCGGTGCCAAATCTTTTTTTCTTTTTTGGACTTCAATCAGAGTGATATTTGTGCCTCATTGCCTGTCAGTCAATCACATACTTTTTTATAAGCACATCTGTGATTGGCTGACAGGGGATGACATTCATTGTCTTCTGTGTCCTGGAGTCACAGCTTGGAGAGGGAAGCTTCAGCAGAAGAGACTGTGGACCAGAGTGACAGGATGGTAAGACAGTGGGCGGACATACTGCTGATGCAGCTTCATCAGGGCCTAAAGGTGGAAGGGGGCCCTTGCAGGTCCTGGGACCATTGGGGAGACCGGCACGCTATGGGGCCCATGAGTCGGGGGGGGCCCTGTGTCAGTGCAATATATGGGGCCCATTATACTGTATTGAGCATGATATGGGGTCCATTAGTCTGTATGGAGCAATATATGGGGTCCATTATACGATATAGAGCATTATATGGGGTCCATTAATCGGTATGGAGTAATATATGTGGCCCATAATACTATATGTAGCAATATGAGGCCCATTATTATGTATTGAGCATTATATGGGGTCCATTATTCTGTATGGAGCAATATAGGGGGTCCATTATACTGCATGGAGCAATATATGGGGCCCATTATACAGTATTGAGCATGATATGGGGTCCATTAAAATGTATAGAGCAATATATGGGGCTCATTATACTGTATGGAGCAATATATGGGGCCCATTATTCCCCATGCAATATTATATGCGGTACATTATACTTTATGGCGCAATATTTGGGGTCCATTATTCTGTATGGAACATTATATGGGGTCCATTATTTTGTTTGGAGCAATATATGGGGCCTATAATACTGTATGGATCAATTTATGGGGCTCATTATTCTGTATGGAGCAATATATGTGGCCCATAACACTGTATTTAACAATATAAGGGATCCATTATTCTGTATGGAACATTATATGGGGTCCATTATTCTGTGTGGAGCAATATATGGGGATCATTATTCTGTGTGGCGTAATATATGGAGCTCATTATTCTGTTTGGAGCACTATGTGGTGCCCATAATACTGTATGGAGGACTATGTGGTGCCCATAATACTGTATGGAGGACTATGCGGTGCCCATAATACTGTATGGAGGACTATGTGGTGCCCGTATTACTGCGTGGAGGACTATGTGGTGCCCATAATACTGTTTGGAGGACTATGTGGTGCCCAAAATACTGTATGGAGGACTATACTGGTCGGTTTCTGAGCTGTTGTAGAATTTACGATAGATATAACTCATGTAATGTAAGAAGTAAGTGAAATCTTTGGCATTGTACTATACCTATATTTCTTATCTGTGCATCATGAATCATGGTATGTGTTAAAGGGGCCCACTGAGACTCTTTCGTCCAGCGCCCACGAAAACCTGGAGCCGGCCTTGTGTGACTGTATATGTGTATAACATATATACATGTGTGTGCATGTGTTTATGCATGTGTGTGCGTCTGTGTTTATGAATGTATGTGTATGCATACTGTATGTGTATGTATGTGTGCATATGTGTGTGTTTCTATGTGTATATGAGTGTGTATGCATGTATGTATATGTGTGTATATACAGGTGCATCTCACAAAATTAGAATATCATCAAAAAGTTAATTTATTTCAGTTCTTCAATACAAAAAGTAAAACTCATATATTATATAGCGTCATTACACACAGAGTGATCCATTTCACGTGTTTATTTCTGTTAATGTTGATGATTATGACTTACAGCCAATGAAAACTCTAAAGTCATTATCTCGGTAAATTAGAATCTCTAACATAACACTGGGAGCGTCACTTTGTCTGAAGCCTTTATAGTCTGGACAGAGTAACACACCCGGAGATGAGGAGTATGGCCCAGGAGATCGCGGTTTGCGTTCAGTGCTTACGCATCCTCCGGCACAACACCTTACTGATCCAGTGTTGCCGCGGGGTCTTGCTAGGATGTCAGGAGAGGGCGGAATGTGGCACCGGAATCGGCACATGCCCAGTCCGCGCTTTCCTGCGTCATATTGTGGAAGACACACTGCAGTGTGTCTTCAATAAAATGGCGCCGGAAAGGGATGACTGCGCAGGCTCCGATTTCGCTGGCACAATCCCGCCCTCTCCTAAACTCACGGCGAGACCCCGTGGCAATACCAGGATTGGGGGATGAGGGCTACCATGCATACCAGGATAGGTGGGTGAAGGGTACCATGCATACCAGGATTGTCAGATGAGGGGACCATGCATACCAGGATTGGGGGGGTGAGGGGACCATGCATTCCAGAGGTGAGGGAACCATGCATTCCAGGATTGGGGGCGAGGGCTACCATACATACCAGGATTGGGGGGTGAGAGGAGAATGCATTCCAGGATTGGGGGGGTGAGGTAAACATGCATACCAGGATGGGGGGGATGAGAGGACTATGCATACCAGGATTGGGGGGGGTGAGGGCTACCATGCATATCAGGATTGGGGAGATGAGAGCACCATGCATACCAGGATTGGGGAGGTGAGGGGGGCCATGCATACCAGGATTGGGGGGGTGAGGCCTACCATGCATACCAGGATTGGGAATGAGGGGACCATGCATACCAGGACTGGGGGGGTGAGGGGACCATGCATACCGGGATTGGGTGGTGAGGGATCATGCATACAAGGATTGGGGTGTGAGGGCACCATGCATACCGGGATTGGGTGGTGAGGGGACCATGCATTCCAGGATTGGGGGGAGGGGACCATGCATACCATGATTGGGGGTGAGGGGACCATGCATACCATGATAGGGATGAGGGGGTACCATGCATACCAGGATTGTGGGGTGAGGATACCATACATACCAGGATAGGGATGAGGGAGTACCATGCATACCAGAATTGGTGGATGAGGGGACCATACATACCAGGATTGGGGGGTGAGGGGATCATGCATACTAGGATGAGGAATGGGGTGCCATGCATATCAGGATAGGGGTGGGTGAAAGGACCATGCATACCAGGAAAAGGGGGTGAGAGGACCATGCATACCAGGATAGGGGTGAGAGGACCATGCATATCAGGATTGGGGGAGAGGGACCATGCATAACCAGTTTAGGGGGTTGAGGGGACCATGCATACCAGGATGGAGGGTGAGAAGACCATGCTTACAGAATTGGAGAATGAGGGGGCCATGCATACCAGGATTGGGTATGAGGGGTACCATGCATACCAGGATTGGAAATGAGGGCAACTTGCATACCAGAATTGGGAGGTAAGGGGTGCCATGTATACCAGGATTGGGGATGAGGGGACCATGCATACCAGAATTGGCGTGTGAGGTAGTACCATACATCCTACGATAGGGTTGAGGGGGACCATGCATACCAAGATTGGGGGTGAGGGGGACCATGCATAAACAGGATTGGGGGTGAGTGGACCATGCATAAAACAGGTAGGGGGGTGAGAGGACCATGCATACCAGAATTGGGGGTGAGGGTCCATGCATACCAGGATTGGGGATGAGGGACCTGACGATAGGGTACCATGCATACCAGAAGGGGATGAGGGGTACCATGCATACCAGGATTGGGGATGAGAGGACCTTGCAAACCAGAATTGGCGGGTGAGGGAGTACCATACATCCTATGAAAGGGATGAGGAGGTACCATGCATACCAGGATTGTGGGGTGAGGGGACCATGCATACCTGGATTGTGGGGTGAGGGGACCATGCATTCCAGGATTGGGGGTGAGGGGACCATGCATACCAGGATTGGGGGTGAGGGGTGCTATGTATACCAGGATTAGGGATGAGGGGACCATGCATACCAGAATTGGCGGGTGAGGAAGTACCATACATCCTATGAAAGGGATGAGGAGGTACCATGCATACCAGAATTGTGGGGTGAGGGGACCATACATTTCAGGATTGGGGGGTGAGGGGACCATGCATTCCAGGGGTGAGGGGACCATGCATTCCAGGATTGGGGGGTGAGGGGACCATGCATACCAGAATTGAGGGTGAGGGGACCATGCATACCAGGATAGGGATGAGGGAGTACCATGCATACCTGAATTGGTGGGTGAGGGGACCATACATACCAGGATTGTGGGTAAGGGGATCATGCATACTAGAATGAGGAATGGGGTGCCATGTATATAGGATAGGGGGTGAAAGGACCATGCATACCAGGAAAAGGGGGTGAGAGGACCATGTATACCAGGATAGGGGGGTGAGAGGACCATGCATATCAGGATTGGGGGAGAGGGACCATGCATAACCAGTTTAGGGGGTTGAAGGGACCATACATACCAGGATGGAGGGTGAGAAGACCATGCTTACAGAATTGGAGGATGAGGGGGCCATACATAAAAGGATTGGGGATGAGGGGTACCATGCATACCAGGATTGGGGATAAGGGGACCTTGCATACCAGAATTGGTAGGTAAGGGGTGCCATGTATACCAGGATTGGGGATGAGTGGACCATGCATACCAGAATTGGCGTGTGAGGGAGTACCATACATCCTATGATAGGGTTGAGGGGGACCATGCATACCAAGATTGGGGGTGAGGGGACCATGCATAAACAGGATAGGGGGTGAGGGGACCATGTATACCAGAATTGGAGGGTGAGGGTGCCATGCATACCAGGATTGGGGGTGAGTGGACCATGCATAAACAGGATAGGGGGGTGAGAGGACCATGCATACCAGAATTGGAGGGTGAGGGTGCCATGCATACCAGGATTGGGGGATGAAGGGTACAATGCATACCAGGATAGGGGGATGAGGGTACCATGCATACCAGGATTGGGGATGAGGCGACCTTGCAAATCAGAATTGGCAGGTGAGGGAGTACCATACATCCTATGAAAGGGATGAGGAGGTACCATGCATACCAGGATTGTGGGGTGAGGGGACCATGCATACCTGGATTGGGGGTGAGGGGACAATGCATTTCAGGATTGGGGGTGAGGGGACCATGCATTCCAGGGGTGAGGGGACCATGCATTCCAGGATTGGGGGGTGAGGGGACCATGCATACCAGGATTGGGGCGTTACGGGTGCTATGTATACCAGGATTGGGGATGAGGGGACCATGCATACCAGAATTGGCAGGTGAGGGAGTATCATACATCCTATAAAAGGGATGAGGAGGTACCAAGTATACCAGGATTTCGGGGTGAGGGGACATGCATTCCAGGATTGGGGGGAGGGGACCATACATACCATGATTGGGGGTGAGGGGACTATGCATACCATGATAGGGATGAGGGGGTACCGTGCATACCAGGATTGTGGGGTGAGGGGACCATGCATACCGGGATTGGGTGGTGAGGGACCATGCATACAAGGATTGGGGGGTGAGGGCACCATTCATACCGGGATTGGGTGGTGAGGGGACCATGCATTCCAGGATTGGGGGAGGGGACCATGCATACCATGATTGGGGGTGAGGGGACCATGCATACCATGATAGGGATGAGGGGGTACCGTGCATACCAGGATTGTGGGGTGAGGATACCATACATACCAGGATAGGGATGAGGGAGTACCATGCATACCAGAATTGGTGGATGAGGTGACCATACATACCAGGATTGGGGGGTGAGGGGATCATGCATACTAGGATGAGGAATGGGGTGCCATGCATATCAGGATAGGGGGGGTGAAAAGACCATGCATACCAGGAAAAGGGGGTGAAAGGACCATGCATACCAGGATAGGGGATGAGAGGACCTTGCAAACCAGAATTGGCGGGTGAGGGAGTACCATACATCCTATGAAAGGGATGAGGAGGTACCATGCATACCAGGATTGTGGGGTGAGGGGACCATGAATACCTGGATTGTGGGGTGAGGGGACCATGCATTCCAGGATTGGGGGTGAGGGGACCATGCATACCAGGATTGGGGGGTGAGGGGTGCTATGTATACCAGGATTAGGGATGAGGGGACCATGCATACCAGAATTGGCGGGTGAGGGAGTACCATACATCCTATGAAAGGGATGAGGAGGTACCATGCATACCAGGATTGTGGGGTGAGGGGACCATACATTTCAGGATTGGGGGGTGAGGGGACCATGCATTCCAGGGGTGAGGGGACCATGCATTCCAGGATTGGGGGGTGAGGGGACCATGCATACCAGAATTGAGGGGTGAGGGGACCATGCATACCATGGTAGGGATGAGGGGGTACCATGCATACCAGGATTGTGGGGTGAGGATACCATACATACCAGGATAGGGATGAGGGAGTACCATGCATACCTGAATTGGTGGGTGAGGGGACCATACATACCAGGATTGGGGGTAAGGGGATCATGCATACTAGTATGAGGAATGGGGTGCCATGTATATCAGGATAGGGGGTGAGAGGACCATGCATATCAGGATTGGGGGAGAGGGACCATGCATAACCAGTTTAGGGGGTTGAGGGGACCATGCATACCAGGATGGAGGGTGAGAAGACCATGCTTACAGAATTGGAGAATGAGGGGGCCATGCATACCAGGATTGGGTTTGAGGGGTACCATGCATACCAGGATTGGAGATGAGGGGAACTTGCATACCAGAATTGGGAGGTAAGTTGTGCCATGTATACCAGGATTGGGGATGAGGGGACCATGCATACCAGAATTGGCGTGTGAGGAGTACCATACATCCTATGATAGGGTTGAGGGGGACCATGCATACCAAGATTGGGGGTGAGGGAACCATGCATATCAGGATTGGGGGTGAGGGGACCATGCATAAACAGGATAGGGGGGTGAGGGGACCATGCATACCAGAATTGGAGAGTGAGGGTGCCATGCATACCAGGATTGGGGGATGAGGGGTACCATGCATACCAGGATAGGGGGATGAGGGGTACCATGCATACCAGGATTGGGGATGAGAGGACCTTGCAAACCAGAATTGGCGGGTGAGGGAGTACCATACATCCTATGAAAGGGATGAGGAGGTACCATGCATACCAGGATTGGGGTGAGGGGACAGTGCATACCTGGATTGGGGGTGAGGGGACCATGCATTACAGGATTGGGGGGTGAGGGGACCATGCATTCCAGGGGTGAGGGGACCATGCATTCCAGGATTGGGGGGTGAGGAGACCATGCATACCAGAATTGAGGGGTGAGGGGACCATGCATACCATGGTAGGGATGAGGGGGTACCATGCATACCAGGATTGTGGGGTGAGGATACCATACATACCAGGATAGGGATGAGGGAGTACCATGCATACCCGAATTGGTGGGTGAGGGGACCATACATACCAGGATTGGGGGTAAGGGGATCATGCATACTAGAATGAGGAATGGGGTGCCATGCATATCAGGATAGGGGGGTGAAAGGACCATGCATACCAGGATAGGGGGGTGAGAGGACCATGCATAACAGGATTGGGGGAGAGGGACCATGCATAACCAGTTTAGGGGGTTGAGGGGACCATGCATACCAGGATGGAGGGTGAGAAGACCATGCTTACAGAATTGGAGGATGAGGGGGCCATGCATACCAGGATTGGGGATGAGGGGTACCATGCATACCAGGATTGGGGATAAGGGGACCTTGCATACCAGAATTGGTAGGTAAGGGGTGCCATGTATACCAGGATTGCGGATGAGTGGACCATGCATACCAGAATTGGCGTGTGAGGGAGTACCATACATCCTATGAAAGGGATGAGGAGGGTACCATGCATACCAGGATTGTGGGGTGAGGGGACAGTGCATACCTGGATTGGGGGGTGGGGACCATGCATTTCAGGATTGGGGGGTGAGGGAACCATGCATTCCAGGGGTGAGGGGACCATGCATTCCAGGATTGGGGGGTGAGGAGACCATGCATACCAGAATTGAGGGGTGAGGGGACCATGCATACCATGGTATCGATGAGGGGGTACCATGCATACCAGGATTGTGGGGTGAGGATACCATACATACCAGGATAGGGATGAGGGAGTACCATGCATACCCGAATTGGTGGGTGAGGGGACCATACATACCAGGATTGGGGGTAAGGGGATCATGCATACTAGAATGAGGAATGGGGTGCCATGCATATCAGGATAGGGGGTGAAAGGACCATGCATACCAGGAAAAGGGGGTGAGAGGACCATGCATACCAGGATAGGGGGTGAGAGGACCATGCATAACAGGATTGGGGGAGAGGGACCATGCATAACCAGTTTAGGGGTTGAGGGGACCATGCATACCAGGATGGAGGGTGAGAAGACCATGCTTACAGAATTGGAGGATGAGGGGGCCATGCATACCAGGATTGGGGATGAGGGGTACCATGCATACCAGGATTGGGGATAAGGGGACCTTGCATACCAGAATTGGTAGGTAAGGGGTGCCATGTATACCAGGATTGGGGATGAGTGGACCATGCATACCAGAATTGGCGTGTGAGGGAGTACCATACATCCTATGATAGGGTTGAGGGGGACCATGCATACAAAGATTGGGGGTGAGGGGACCATGCATATCAGGATTGGGGGTGAGGGGACCAGGCATAAACAGGATAGGGGGTGAGGGGACCATGCATACCAGAATTGGAGAGTGAGGGTGCCATGCATACCAGGATTGGGGGATGAGGGGTACCATGCATACCATGATAGGGGGATGAGGGGTACCATGCATACCAGGATTGGGGATGAGGCGACCTTGCAAATCAGAATTGGCAGGTGAGGGAGTACCATACATCCTATGAAAGTGATGAGGAGGTACCATGCATACCAGGATTGTGGGGTGAGGGGACCATGCATACCTGGATTTGGGGTGAGGGGACCATGCATTTCAGGATTGGGGGGTGGGAGGGCTGGGGGACCATGCATTCCAGGGGTGAGGGGACCATGCATTCCAGGATTGGGGGTTAGGGGTGAGGGGACCATGCATACCAGGATTGGGGGGTGAGGGGTACTATGTATACCAGGATTGGGGATGAGGGGACCATGCATACAAAATTGGCAGGTGAGGGAGTATCATACATCCTATAAAAGGGATGAGGAGGTACCATGCATACCAGGATTGTGGGGTGAGGGGACCATGCATACCTGGATTGGGGGGTGAGCGGACCATGCATTTCAAGATTTGGGGTGAGGGCACCATGCATTCCAGGGGTGAGGGGACCATGCATTCCACGATAGGGGGTGAGGGGACCATGCATACCAGGATTGGGGGTGAGGGGACCATGCATTCCAGGATTGGGGAGTGAAGGGACCATGCATACCAGGATTGGGGGGTGAGGGAACCATGCATACCATGATAGGTATGAGGGGGTTCAATGCATACCAGGATTGGGGGGGTGAGGAACCATGATTGAATACCAGGATATAGATGAGGGTGTACCATGCATACCAGGATTGGGGGGTGAGGAGACCATGCATACCTGGATTGGGGGTGAGGGGACCATGCATTCCAGGATTGGGGGTGAGGCGACCATACATTCCAGGGGGTGAGGGGACCATGCATTCCAGGATTGGGGGTGAGTGAGGACCATGCATGCCAGGATTGGGGGTGAGGGGACCATGCATACCAGGATTGGGGGTGAGGGGACCATGCACAACATGATAGGTATGAGGGGTACCATGCATACCAGGATTGGGGGTGAGGGGACCATGCACACCATGATAGGTATGAGGGGGTACCATGCAAAACCAGGATTGGGGGTTAAGGGGAACATGCATACCAGGATGGAGGGTGAGAAGACCATACTTACAGAATTGGAGAATGAGGGGGCCATGCATACCAGGATTGGGGATGAGGGGTACCATGCATGCCAGGATTGGGGATGAGGGTACCTTGCATACCAGAATTGGGAGGTAAGGGGTGCCATGTATACCAGGTTTGGGGATGAGGGGACCATGCATACCAGAATTGGCGTGTGAGGGAGTACCATACATCCTACAATGGGGTTGAGGGGGACCATGCATACCAAGATTGGGGGTGAGGGGACCATGCATATCAGGATTGGGGGTGAGGGGACCATGCATAAACAGGATAGAGGGGTGAGGGGACCATGCATACCAGAATTGGAGGGTGAGGGTGCCAGGCATACCAGGATTGGGGATGAGGGGTACCATGCATACCAGGATAGGGGGATGAGGGATACCATGCATACCAGGATTGGGGATGAGGCAACCTTGCAAACCAGAATTGGCAGGTGAGGGAGTACCACACATCCTATGAAAGGGATGAGGAGGTACCATGCATACCAGGGGTGAGGGGACCATGCATTCCAGGATTGGGGGGTGAGGGGACCATACATACCAGGATTGGGGGGTGAGGGGTGCTATGTATACCAGGATTGGGGATTAGGGGACCATGCAAACCAGAATTGGCGGGTGAAGGAGTACCATACATCCTATGAAAGGGATGAGGAGGTACCATGCATACCAGGATTGTGGGGTGAGGGGACCATGCATACCTGGATTGGGGGGTGAGGGGACCATGCATTTCAGGATTGGGGGTGAGGGGGCCATGCATTCCAGGGGAGAGGGTACCATGCATTCCAGGATTGGGGGGTGAGGGGACCATGCATACCAGGATTGGGGGTGAGGGGACCATGCATGCCAGGATTGGGGGGTGAGGGGACCATGCATACCTGGATTGTGGGGTGAGGGGACCATGCATACCAGGATTGGGGGGTGAGGGGTGCTATGTATACCAGGATTAGGGATGAGGGGACCATGCAAACCAGAATTGGCGGGTGAGGGAGTACCATACATCCTATGAAAGGGATGAGGAGGTACCATGCATACCAGGATTGTGGGGTGAGGGGACCATGCATACCTGGATTGGGGGGTGAGGGGACCATGCATTTCAGGATTGGGGGGTGAGGGGGCCATGCATTCCAGGGGAGAGGGGACCATGCATTCCAGGATTGGGGTGTGAGGGGACCATGCATACCAGGATTGGGGGTGAGGGGACCATGCATGCCAGGATTGGGGGTGAGGGGACCATGCATACCATGGTAGGGATGAGGGGGTACCGTGCATACCAGGATTGTGGGGTGAGGATACCATACATACCAGGATAGGGATGAGGGAGTACCATGCATACCCGAATTGGTGGGTGAGGGGACCATACATACCAGGATTGGGGGTAAGGGGATCATGCATACTAGAATGAGGAATGGGGTGCCATGCATATCAGGATAGGGGGGTGAAAGGACCATGCATACCAGGAAAAGGGGGTGAGAGGACCATGCATACCAGGGTGAGAGGACCATGACATATCAGGATTGGGGGAGAGAGGACCATGCATAACCAGTTTAGGGGGTTGAGGGGACCATTCATACCAGGATGGAGGGTGAGAAGACCATGCTTACAGAATTGTAGGGTGAGGGGGCCATGCATACCAGGATTGGGGATAAGGGGTACCATGCATACCAGGATTGGGGATAAGGGGACCTTGCATACCAGAATTGGTAGGTAAGGGGTGCCATGTATACCAGGATTGGGGATGAGTGGACCATGCATACCATAATTGGCGTGTGAGGGAGTACCATACATCCTATGATAGGGCTGAGGGGGACCATGCATACCAAGATTGGGGGTGAGGGGACCATGCATATCAGGATTGGGGGTGAGGGGACCATGCATAAACAGGATAGGGGGTGAGGGGACCATGCATACCAGATTGGAGGGTGAGGGTGCCATGCATACCAGGATTGGGGGATGAGGGGTACCATGCATACCAGGATAGGGGGATGAGGGGTACCATGCATACCAGGATTGGGGATAAGGGGACCTTGCATACCAGAATTGGTAGGTAAGTGGTGCCATGTATACCAGGATTGGGGATGAGTGGACCATGCATACCAGAATTGGCGTGTGAGGGAGTACTGTTGTGAATGAGCTAGAAATGAATTCTGAGAAGCTCCCTCTGGTGGTTACAAACAGTACTGAACTATCCAATGAAGATTGTGAAGATTGGCGATCAGGTGTTACTGACTGGTCTTATATAAGGGAGGTTCCCTCCCATCAGGGTTGCCGGTGATCAATTGTTCTGGTCTCATCTTTGATTCCTGTTCACTTTGAAGCTTGCTGTTTCGTGCCTGCATCTCCTGCTAACAGATAAGACATTTTCTTCTTTTAGTTTTTTGTGCTTGCTTTTTGCATTTTGTCCTGCACTTCTGTGGGGGTCTGCCGGGTCCCCTCCGGTGGGCTTGTGCTCCTCTCAGATTAGTTCAGCCACTGTTGTTTGTTCATTTGCCTTTTCCAGTTTTTTCAGTGGCTGCTGTTTAGTTTTGTTACACCAGAGAACTAATTTAGGTGGTAGAGGTCGTGTGATCTCAGGTGTTTTTGTAATTAGTAGAGTTGGTACTTTTCAGGGTTTTTTGGGATTGCAGTAAGTGTCCTTCCTATCCTTTTCTATTTAGGAAGTTTGGGCCCCAACGTTTGCTCATACTATTTTCTGTCTGTGTCTGTATTTTCCTCTTGTCTAACCGCCATTACATGTTTGGGGGCTTTCTATGTTCTTTGGGGATCTGCTCCGGGGCAGATAGTTTTCCTCTTTCTGTCTTTAGGTGTAGTTAGCTTCTCAGGCTGTGACGAGGCATCTAGGACCAACGTAGGTACCCTCCACGGCTGCCTTTAGATGTGGTGGTTAGTCAGGGTACTGCAATCCCATAGATTCCAACCTCTCTGGTGTATTTCCTTTTTTGCCTGCTCTCCTCAGCTTCCAAATCATAACAGTATCACCGGCCCAAAAACTGATATTTGTATGGTACTCACAGAAGGGAAAAATAGTGTTAAAGAAAGAAGATTGTCAGAGATTTTTTTTTTCCCTCTGTTTCTCTGAATGCTGAGGAGGATTTTTTTTTCTCTCAATGGAGTTTGCACAGTTGTCTAGCCGTGTGGATCAGCTTGCCACTGAAGTTCGGAGTATTGCTACCTATCTTGCAGGGTTGCCTGTTGTGGAACCTAGGATTCCCATGCCAGATTTGTTTTTAGGGGATCGAGCTAAATTTCTGAATTTCAAAAATAACTGTAAGTTGTTTTTTGCCTTGAAATCTAAGTCTTCAGGGAACGCAGCACAGCAGCGTTCAAATTGTCATCTCTCTCCTGCGCGGCGATCCTCAGGATTGGGCTTTTTCCCTGACACCTGGGGATCCTGTTTTGAGTAATGTTGATGCATTTTTTCAGGCTCTGGGGTTATTGTACGATGAGCCTAATGTCACTGATCAAGCTGAAAAAGCCTTGTTGGCATTAAATCAGGGGCTTGAGGACGCTGAGTTATACTGTCAGAGATTCCGAAGGTGGGCAGTCCTGACCAAATGAATGACGATGCTTTGGCAGCCCTTTTTCGGAAGGGTCTGTCAGAGAATGTAAAGGATGTTATGGTGGGATTCCCTGTCCCCTCTGGTCTCAATGATTCTATGTCATTAGCGATTCAAATTGACAGACGTTTGCGTGAGCGTAGAGGTATGCGTGGAACAGTGTTGCCTTGTGAACCAGCTTCTGAACCCATGCAGTGTGATAGAGTGGCTTCTGGGGCACAGCGTCATGAGTTTCGTAAACGCAATGGGTTATGTTTCTACTGTGGTGACGCCTCTAATGCTATTTCAGTCTGCCCTAAGCGGGGAAGACGTTTTGCACGTTCAGTTGTCTTGGGTAGTGTTCAGACTAAATTTTTGTTGACTGTTACCCTGATTTGCTCCCTGTCCACATTTTCTGCTCAGGATTTTGTTGATTCGGGAGCAGCTATTAACCTGATGGATTTTGATTTTGCTAAACGTTGTGGGTTTCCCTTGATACCCCTACGGAAGTCTATTCCCTTACTGGGGATCGATTCTACCCCTTTGGCTGAGAATAAACCTCAGTTCTCTACTCAGGTGATAATGAGGGTTGAACCTGATCATCAGGAGAGTTGCAAATTTTTGGTGCTGTATAATCTGCATGACATTATCGTACTGGGTTTCCCTTGGTTACAGTCTCATAATCCTGTTTTGGATTGGAAATCTGTGTCTGTAACCAGTTGGGGCTGCCAATGTGTTAATACCAACACTCCTGTTTTTTCTGCCTCCCCCAGGCTCAGGATGTTCCTGACTTTTTGACTGATTTTTCTGCTGTGTTTAGCGAAAGTAAATCTGCATCCTTGCCCCCCCATAGGAGCTATAACTGCGCTATTGAATTAGTGCCTGGTAGTAAATTCCCTAAAGGTCGCCTTTTTAACTTGTCTGTACCTGAACATGACGCTATGCGGTCTTATATCAAGGAGTCATTGGAGAAGGGTCATATCAGACCATCCTCTTCACCCTTGGGTGCCGGTTTTTTCTTTGTGGCCAAAAAGGATGGTTCATTAAGGCCGTGTATTGATTATCGTCTCTTGAACAATATCACTGTGAAATATCAATATCCGTTACCCTTGATTTCTGACCTGTTTTCCAGGGTGAAAAGTGCTACTTGGTTTACCAAGCTTGACCTCAGGGGGGCATATAACCTTATTCGCATTAAGCACGGGGATGAATGGAAGACGGCATTTAATACCCCAGAGGGGCATTTTGAGTACCTAGTGATGCCCTTTGGGCTCACTAATGCTCCTTCTGTCTTCCAGTCCTTCATGAATGACATTTTCAGGGATTTTGTGGATAAATTTCTGATTGTTTATTTGGATGATATCTTGATTTTTTCCAATGACTGGGACTCTCATGTGAAACATGTTCGGACTGTGTTCCAGATTTTGAGAGAGAATGCTCTGTATGTGAAGGGATCAAAGTGTCTTTTTGGCGTACAGTGGATCTCATTTCTGGGATTCATTTTGTCCCCATCTGTTATTGAAATGGACCCGGTCAAGGTTCAGGCCATCTGTGATTGGGTCCAACCTACTTCATTAAAGGCTCTTCAAAGATTCATGGGTTTTGCCAATTTTTATCATAAATTTATTGGTAATTTCTCTGTTATTGTTAAACCATTGACTGATTTGACCAAAAAGGGTTCTGATGTGGTGAATTGGCCTCCTGAGGCAGTCTCTGCGTTTCAGGAACTTAAGCAGAGATTCACTTCTGCTCCTGTTCTACGGCAGCCTGATGTTTCTCTGCCATTTCAGGTGGAGGTTGATGCCTCTGAAACTGGGACAGGTGCTGTTTTGTCCCAAAGAGATCCAGAGACCTCTAAAAGTAACCCTTGTGCCTTTTTCTCTCGAAAATTTTCTCCTACTGAACGTAATTATGACGTGGGTAATCGGGAGTTATTGGCCATGAAGTGGGCTTTTGAAGAGTGGAGACATTGGCTGGAGGGAGCCAAACATCAGGTGGTGGTCCTCACGGACCATAAGAATCTGGTTTATCTGGAATCAGCCAAGCGACTTAATCCTAGACAGGCCAGGTAGGCCTTGTTTTTCACACGTTTTAATTTTGTGGTTTCCTTTCTTCCTGGCACTAAGAATGTTAAGGCGGATGCCCTCTCGAGGAGTTTCCTTGCGGACTCTCCTGAGTTATCTGCTCCTGCTGTTATTTTGAAAGAGGGTGTAGTTCTTTCCGCCATCTCGCCCAATTTGAGACTGACTCTGGAAGGGTGTCAGGAGGATAAACCCGAGCGCTGCCCTATTGGGAAATTGTTTGTCCCAGACCGGTGGAAAAAGAGTGTGATGTCTGAGATTCATTGTTCCGCATTGGCCGGTCATCCCGGAATTTTTGGTACCAGAGACTTGGTTAGTCGGTCCTTTTGGTGGCCTACTTTGTCTCGTGACGTCAGGGAATTTGTGCAGTCCTGCGGGACTTGCTCTCGCTCCAAGCCTTGCTCTCGCTCTAGTTTTTTGTTGATGCCATTGCCTGTGCCCAAGAGACCATGAACCCATATCTCTATGGATTTCATTTCCGACCTCCCTGTTTCTCAGAGAATGACCGTTATCTGGGTGATTTGTGATAGGTTTTCCAAAATGATACATCTTGTGCCATTACCTAAGTTGCCTTCCTCCTCTGAATTGGTGCCTTTGTTCCTTCAGCACGTGGTTCGGTTACACGGCATTCCTGAGAACATTGTGTCTGACAGAGGAGTCCAGTTTGTTTCCAGATTTTGGAGGACTTTTTGTTCTAAACTTGGTGTTCAATTGTCTTTCTCCTCGGCTTTTCATCCTCAGACCAATGGACAAACTGAGAGAACAAACCAAACATTGGAGACTTATCTGAGATGCTTTGTGTCTGCTGATCAGGATGACTGGGTCTCTTTTTTGCCTTTGGCTGAGTTTGCTCTTAATAATGGGGCTAGCTCTGCCACTTTGATGTCTCCATTTTTCTGCAATTTTGGGTTTCACCCTCGATTTTCTTCAGGACAGACGGAGGCTTCTGTCTGTCCAGGTGTTAACTCTGTTGTGGAGCGTATGCAGCAGATTTGGGACCAGGTAGTGGAGAGGTTGTCCCTCTCTCAGGAGAGGGCCCAGCGGTTTGCCAACCAGCATAGGACTGATGGTCCTCGGTTTGCAGTGGGGGACTTGGTCTGGTTGTCCTCAAGAAATATCCCTATGAGAGTTGCATCTCCTAAGTTTAAGCCTAGGTTCATTGGACCTTATAAGATCATGGAGATTCTTAATCCTGTTTCCTTTCGTTTACTTCTTCCAGGAACATTTAAGATCCATAACGTGTTCCACAAGTCCTTATTGAAGAGGTTTGTCGAGCCAGTGGTTCCTATGGCTGTGCCTCCTGACCCTGTTTTGGTTGAGGGCAATCTGGAGTATGTGGTTGAGAAAATATTGAATTCTCGTTTTTCTAGACGGAAACTCCAGTATTTGGTTAAGTGGAGAGGTTATGGTCAGGTGGACAATTCTTGGGTGTTTGCTTCGGACATCCATGCTAGGAGACTCATCCGTGCGTATCACAGAGCTCATCCTGACCGACCTGGTTGCTCAAATGAGGGTTCGGTGACCCCTCCTCAAGGGGGGGGTACTGTTGTGAATGTGCTAGAAATGAATTCTGAGAAGCTCCCTCTGGTGGTTACAAACAGTACTGAACTATCCAATGAAGATTGTGAAGATTGGCGATCAGGTGTTACTGACTGGTCTTATATAAGGGAGGTTCCCTCCCATCAGGGTTGCCGGTGATCAATTGTTCTGGTCTCATCTTTGATTCCTGTTCACTTTGAAGCTTGCTGTTTCGTGCCTGCATCTCCTGCTAACAGATAAGACATTTTCTTCTTTTAGTTTTTTGTGCTTGCTTTTTGCATTTTGTCCTGCACTTCTGTGGGGGTCTGCCGGGTCCCCTCCGGTGGGCTTGTGCTCCTCTCAGATTAGTTCAGCCACTGTTGTTTGTTCATTTGCCTTTTCCAGTTTTTTCAGTGGCTGCTGTTTAGTTTTGTTACACTAGAGAACTAATTTAGGTGGTAGAGGTCGTGTGATCTCAGGTGTTTTTGTAATTAGTAGAGTTGGTACTTTTCAGGGTTTTTTGGGATTGCAGTAAGTGTCCTTCCTATCCTTTTCTATTTAGGAAGTTTGGGCCCCAACATTTGCTCATACTATTTTCTGTCTGTGTCTGTATTTTCCTCTTGTCTAACCGCCATTACATGTTTGGGGGCTTTCTATGTTCTTTGGGGATCTGCTCCGGGGCAGATAGTTTTCCTCTTTCTGTCTTTAGGTGTAGTTAGCTTCTCAGGCTGTGACGAGGCGTCTAGGACCAACGTAGGTACGCTCCACGGCTGCCTTTAGTTGTGGTGGTTAGTCAGGGTACTGCAATCCCATAGATTCCAACCTCTCTGGTGTATTTCCTTTTTTGCCTGCTCTCCTCAGCTTCCAAATCATAACAGAGTACCATACATCCTATGATAGGGTTGAGGGGGACCATGCATACCAAGATTGGGGGTGAGGGGACCATGCATATCAGGATTGGGGGTGAGGGGACCATGCATAAACAGGATAGGGGGTGAGGGGACCATGCATACCAGAATTGGAGGGTGAGGGTGCCATGCATACCAGGATTGGGGGATGAGAGGTACTATGCATACCAGGATAGGGGGATGAGGGGTACCATGCATACCAGGATTGGGGATGAGGCGACCTTGCAAATCAGAATTGGCAGGTGAGGGAGTACCATACATCCTATGAAAGGGATGAGGAGGTACCATGCATACCAGGATTGTGGGGTGAGGAGACCATGCATACCTGGATTGGGGGGTGAGGGGACCATGCATTTTAGGATTGGGGGGTGAGGG
Source organism: Oophaga sylvatica (assembly GCA_033576555.1). Classification (NCBI taxonomy): domain Eukaryota; kingdom Metazoa; phylum Chordata; class Amphibia; order Anura; family Dendrobatidae; genus Oophaga; species Oophaga sylvatica. The sequence goes on along the minus strand of JARQOD010000005.1, from coordinate 203,945,471 downwards.
GACCATGCATTCCAGGGGTGAGGGGACCATGCATTCCAGGATTGGGGTGAGGGGACCATGCATACCAGGATTGGGGGGTGAGGGGTGCTATGTATACCAGGATTGGGGATGAGGGGACCATGCATACCAGAATTGGCAGGTGAGGGAGTATCATACATCCTATAAAAGGGATGAGGAGGTACCATGCATACCAGGATTGTGGGGTGAGGGGACCATGCATACCTGGATTGGGGGTGAGGGGACCATGCATTTCAGGATTGGGGGTGAGGGGCCCATGCATTCCAGGGGTGAGGGGACCATGCATTCCAGAATAGGGGGGTGAGGGGACCATGCATACCACGATTGGGGGTGAGGGGACCATGCATACCAGGATTGGGGAGTGAAGGGAGCATGCATACCAGGATTGGGGGGTGAGGGGATCATGCATACCATGATAGGTATGAGGGGGTTCCATGCATACCAGGATTTGGGGGGTGAGGAAACCATGATGAATACCAGGATATAGATGAGGGTGTACCATGCATACCAGGATTGGGGGGTGAGGAGACCATGCATACCTGGATTGGGGGTGAGGGGACCATGCATTCCAGGATTGGGGGGTGAGGGGACCATGCATACCAGGATTGGGGGTGAGGGGACCATGCACAACATGATAGGTATGAGGGGGTACCATGAATACCAGGATTGAGGGTGAGGGGACCATGCACACCATGATAGGTATGAGGGGGTACCATGCAAACCAGGATTGGGGGTTAAGGGGACCATGCATACCAGGATGGAGGGTGAGAAGACCATGCTTACAGAATTGGAGGATGAGGGGGCCATGCATACCAGGATTGGGGATGAGGGGTGCCATGTATACCAGGATTGGGGAGGAGGGGACCATGCATACCAGAATTGGGGTGTGAGGGAGTACCATACATCCTACGATAGGGTTGAGGGGGACCATGCATACCAAGATTGGGGGTGAGGGGACCATGCATATCAGGATTGGGGGTGAGGTGACCATGCATAAACAGGATAGAGGGGTGAGGGGACCATGCATACCAGAATTGGAGGGTGAGGGTGCCATGCATACCAGGATTGGGATGAGGGGTACCATGCATACCAGGATAGGGGATGAGGGTGCCATGCATACCAGGATTGGGGATGAGGGGTACCATGCATACCAGGATTGTGGGGTGAGGGGACCATGCATACCTGGATTGAGGGGTGAGGGGACCATGCATTTCAGGATTGGGGGGGTGAGGGTACCATGCATTCCAGGGGTGAGGGGACCATGCATTCCAGGATTGGGGGGTGAGGGGACCATGCATACCAGGATTGGGGGGTGAGGGGTGCTATGTATACCAGGATTGGGGATGAGGGGACCATGCAAACCAGAATTGGCGGGTGAGGGAGTACCATACATCCTATGAAAGGGATGAGGAGGAACCATGCATACCAGGATTGTGGGGTGAGGGGACCATGCATACCTGGATTGGGGGGTGAGGGGACCATGCATTTCAGGATTGGGGGTGAGGGGACCATGCATTCCAGGGGTGAGGGGACCATGCATTCCAGGATTGGGGGGTGAGGGGACCATGCATACCAGGATTGGGGGTGAGGGAACCATGCATGCCAGGATTGGGGGGTGAGGGGACCATGCATACCAGGATTGGGGAGTGAAGGGATCGTGCATACCAGGATTGGGGGGTGAGGGGACCATGCATACCATGATAGGTATGAGGGGGTTCCATGCATACCAGGATTGGGGGGTGAGGGAACCATGATGAATACCAGGATATAGATGAGGGTGTACCATGCATACCAGGATTGGGGGGTGAGGAGACCATGCATACCTGGATTGGGGTGAAGGGACCATGCATTCCAGGATTGGGGGGTGAGGCGACCATGCATTCCAGGGGTGAGGGGACCATGCATTCCAGGATTTTGGGGTGAGGGGACCATGCATGCCAGGATTAGGGGTGAGGTGACCATGCATACCAGGATTGGGGGGTGAGGGGACCATGCACACCATGATAGTTATGAGGGGGTACAATGCATACCAGGATGAGGGGGTGAGGGAATCATGACGAATACAAGGATATGGATGATGGGGTACCATGCAAACCAGGATTGGGGGGTGAGGGGACCATGCATACCAGGATAGGGATGAGGGGGTACCATGCATAACAGGATTGAGGGGTGAGGGGATCAAGCATACCAGGTTGAGTAATAGGGTGCCATGGATATCAGGATAGGGGGGGGTGAAAGGACCATGCATTCCAGGAAAGGGGGGTGAGAGGACTATGCATACCAGGATACGGGGTGAGAGGACCATAAATACCAGGATAGAGGGTGAGGGGACCATGCATACCAGGATTGAGGGTGAGGGGACCATGCATAACCAGGATAGGGGCTGAGGGGACTATGCATACCAGGATGGGGGTGAGACGACCATGTATACAGAATTGAAGGGTGAGGGGGCCATGCATACCAGGATTGGTGGATGAGGAGTACCATGCATACCAGGATAGGGGGGTGACGGGTACCATGCATACCAGGATTGGGGATGAGGTGACCTTGCATACCAGAATTGTGAGGTAAGGAGTGCCATGTATACCAGGATTGGGGATGAGGGGACCATGCATACCAGAATTGGCAGGTGAGGGAGTACCGTGCATCCTACAATAGGGATGAAGGGGGACCATGCATACCAGGATTAGGGGGTGAGGGGACTATGCATACCAGTATTGGAGGGTGAGGGGGCCATGCATACCAGGATTGGGGGATGAGGGGTACCATGCGTACCAGGATAGGGGGATGAGAGGTACCATGCATACCAGGATTGGGGATGAGGGGACCTTTCATACCAGAATTGTGAGGTAAGGGGTGCCATGTATACCAGGATTGGGGATGAGGGGACCATGCTTACCAGAATTGCCGAGTGAGGGAGTACCATACATCCTACAATAGGGATGAAGGGGGACCATGCATACCAAGATTGGGGGTGATGGGACTATGCATACCAGGATTGCAGGTGAGAAGGCCATACATACCAGGATTGGGGATGAGGGTACCATGCGTACCAGGATAGGGGATGAGGGGTACAATGCATACCAGGATTGGGGATGAGGGGACCTTGCATACCAGAATTGGGAGGTAAGGGGTGCCATGTATACCAGGATTGGGAATGAGGGGACCATGCATACCAGAATTGGCAGATGAGGGAGTACCATACTTCCTACGATAGAGATGAGGGGGGACCTTGCATACCAGGACTGGGGGGTGAGGGGACCATGCATACCTGGATTGTGGGGTGAGGGGACCATGCATTTCAGGATTGGGGGGTGAGGGGACCATGCATTCCAGGGGTGAGGGGACCATGCATTTCAGGATTGGGGGTGAGGGGACCATGCATTCCAGGGGTGAGGGGACCATGCATTCCAGGATTGGGGGGTGAGGGGACCATGCATGCCAGGATTGGGGGGTGAGGGGACCATGCATACCAGGATTGGGGGTGAGGGGACCATGCACACCATGATAGGTATGAGGGTGTACAATGCATACCAGGATGAGGGGGTGAGGGAACCATGACGAATACAAGGATATGGATGATGGGGTACCATGCAAACCAGGATTGGGGGGTGAGGGGACCATGCATACCAGGATAGGGATGAGGGGGTACCATGCATACCAGGATTGGGGGGTGAGGGGATCAAGCATACCAGGATGAGTAATAGGGTGCCATGCATATCAGGATAGGGGGGTGAAAGGACCATGCATTCCAGGAAAGGGGGGTGAGAGGACCATGCATACCAGGAAAGGGGGGTGAGAGGACTATGCATACCAGGATACGGGGTGAGAGGACCATGCATACCAGGATAGAGGGTGAGGGGACCATACATACCAGGATTGAGGGTGAGGGGACCATGCATAACCAGGATAGGGGCTGAGGGGTCCATGCATACCAGGATGGGGGTGAGAGGACCATGTATACAGAATTGAAGGGTGAGGGGGCCATGCATACCAGGATTGGTGGATGAGGGGTACCATGCATACCAGGATAGGGGGGTGACGGGTACCATGCATACCAGGATTGGGGATGAGGTGACCTTGCATACCAGAATTGTGAGGTAAGGAGTGCCATGTATACCAGGATTGGGGATGAGGGGACCATGCATACCAGAATTAGCAGGTGAGGGAGTACCGTGCATCCTACAATAGGGATGAAGGGGGACCATGCATACCAGGATTGGGGGGTGAGGGGACTATGCATACCAGGATTGGAGGGTGAGGGGGCCATGCATACCAGGATTGGGGGATGAGGGGTACCATGCGTACCAGGATAGGGGGATGAGGGGTACCATGCATACCAGGATTGGGGATGAGGGGACCTTGCATACCAGAATTGTGAGGTAAGGGGTGCCATGTATACCAGGATTGGGGATGAGGGGACCATGCTTACCAGAATTGCCGAGTGAGGGAGTACCATACATCCTACAATATGGATGAAGAGGGACCATGCATACCATGATTGGGGGGTGAGGGGACTATGCATACCAGGATTGCAGGGTGAGGGGGCCATACATACCAGGATTGGGGGATGAGGGGTACCATGCGTACCAGGATAGGGGATGAGGGGTACAATGCATACCAGGATTGGGGATGAGGGGACCTTGCATACCAGAATTGGGAGGTAAGGGGTGCCATATATACCTGGATTGGGAATGAGGGGACCATGCATACCAGAATTGGCAGATGAGGGAGTACCATACTTCCTACGATAGAGATGAGGGGGGACCATGCATACCAGGACTGGGGGGTGAGGGGACCATGCATACCTGGATTGTGGGGTGAGGGGACCATGCATTTCAGGATTGGGGGGTGAGGGGACCATGCATTCCAGGGGTGAGGGGACCATGCATTCCAGGATTGGGGAGTGAGGGGACCATGCATACCAGGATTGGGGGGTGAGAGGACCATGCATACCATGATAGGTATGAGGGTACCATGCATACCAGGATTAGGGGGTGAGGGAATCATGATGAATACCAGGATAAGTATGAGGGAGTACCTTTCATACCATTATTGGGGGTGAGGGGACCATACATACCAGGGTAGGGATGAGGGAGTACCATGCATGCCAGGATAGTGATGAGGGGGTACCATGCATACCAGGATTGGGGGGAGAGGGGACCATGAATACCAGGATGAGGAATGGGATACCATGCATATCAGGATTGGGTGGGGAGTGAGGGGACCATGCATACCAGAATAGGGATGAGGGGGCCATACATTCCAGGATTGGGGGGTAAGGAGACCATGCATACCAGGATGAGGAATGGGGTGCCATGCATACCAGGATTGGGGGAACAATACATACCAGAATAGGGATGAGGGGGCCATGCATACCATTATAGCGATAAGGGGGCCATGCATAGCAGGATAGGGATGAGGGGTACCATACATACCAGGACAGGGATGAGGGGTACCATGCATACTAGGATAGGGATGATGGGGTGCCATGCATACCAGGATAGGAGGGGGTAGCACATACCAAAATGGGAGACTATATTCCAATAAAAATGCTTGCCACCTGGGCGTAGAATGGGTTCATAGCTAGTACTTTATAACACTAGGTTGAAAAAATGATTTTAAAATTCAAATTGTTGGCCTATGGAAATGTATGTTCAGTAAATGCACTCAATACTTGGTCGGGGCTCCTTTTTTATCAATTACTGCATCAATGAGGGTGGCATGGAGGCGATCAGCCTGTGGCCCTGCTGAGGTGTTATGAAAGCCCAGGTTGCTTTGATAGCAGCCTTCAGCTCATCTGTATTGTTGGGTCTGGTGTTTCTCATCTTCCTCTTGAGAATACCCGATAGATTCTCTATGTGGTTAAGGTCAGACGAGTTTGCTGGCCAAGCAAGCACAGTGATACTGTTGTTTGTAAACCAGGTATTGGTACTTTTGGCAGTGTGGACAGGTGCCAAGCCCTGCTGGAGAATGACATTTCCATCTCCAAAAAACTTGTCGGCAGAGGGAACCAAGAAGTGCTGTAAAATTTCCTGGTAGATGGCTGCGCTGACTTTGGTCTTGATAAAACACAGTGGACCTATACCAGCAGATGACATGGCTTCCGAAACCATCATTGATTGTGGATACTTCACACTTCACACTAGAAATTGGAAATTAACTTCCCAGAGTCTGGTGGAAGAGTGGAGAGGCCACAATCCAAGCTGCTTGAGGTCTAGTGTGAAGTTTCCACAATCAGTGATGGTTTGTGGAGCCATGTTATTTGCTGGTGTAGGTCCACTGTGTTTTATCAAGACCAAAGTCAGCATAGCCATCTACCATGAAATTTTAGAGCACTTCATGCTTCCCTCTGCTGACAAGATTTTTGGAGATGGAAATTCCATTCTCCAGCAGGATTTGGCACCTGTCCACACTGCCAAAAGTACCAATACCTGGTTTACAAACAACAGTATCACTGTGCTTGATTGGCCAGCAAACTCGTCTGACCTTAACCTCATGGGTTATTGTCAAGAGGAAGATGAGAGACACCAGACCCAACAATGCTGATGAGCTGAAGGCTGTTATCAAAGCAACCTGGGCTTCCATAACACCTCAGCAGTGCCACAGGCTGGTCGCCTCCATGCCACGCCTCATTGATGCTGTAATTGATGCAAAAGGAGCCCCGACCAAGCATTGAGTGCATTTACTGAACATACATTTCCATAGGCGAACATTTTGGATTTTTTCAAGCTGATGTCATAAAGTATTCTAATTTACTGAGATAATGATTTTTGGGTTTTCATTGGCTGTAAGCCATAATCATCAACATTAACAGAAATAAACACGTGAAATAGATCACTCTGTTTATAATGACTCTATATAATATAGGAGTTTCACTTTTTGTACTGGAGAACTGAAATAAATTAACTTTTTGATGATATTCTAATTTTGTGAGAAGCACCTGTATATATTCTTGTATGATCCTGTAAGGCTGCCTTTACACTTACCGTGATTTTTGTGACCCGTTAGTGCGGGGCTTTTTTGTGGGCCGTATCGCCACAATTTTCAAGGTCTGCGCAAAATGGGCTGCAAAAATCTTCTCGGATCGCCGTTTCCAATAATATAGAAAAGTATTGGAAAGAAAAAAATGGCGTTCGGCAAAACCGGAAGTTACGTAACACGTAACTTCTGGTTTTGCGGAAGTCATTAATTTTCTATGGGGGCCGTGTCCGTAAGCCATGAAATATATCGAGCAAGCTCGATATTTTTTAACAGCCGTATATACAGCTCATGGCCATACGGCATATGGCCCTCAGTAGAATTTTTGTGGCCCATTTTTGAGGCCCCATAGAAATGCAATGGGGCCGCAAAAACGGGCTGCAAAAACACGGTAAGTGTAAAACCAGCCTAACTGTAAATGATAGGAAAATCAGCCAGGCTCTTTATGGTTAGTCACCAAATAATCAAGTTTTCTCTGATCCATAGGATCCAACCACTGCCCCTCCCTCTGAGATTCTGAGAACAGGGGTCTGCGGACTCATCCTGGATGGATCAGAGTTGTGCATGCTCGGCCTCTGCTCTCTCCATTATCTATTGAGCTGCTGAGTGCTGCGCTCGGTTGTTTCCATCAGTTACATAGACAATGAATAGAGCAGAAGTGAAGCTTGTGCACCTCCAATCTATTCATATACACAAGCAGAGGGAAGTCCAGTCACCAGCAAAATGGAGTATTAGATAGAGGAAAATTAGGCTATGATATTAAAAACCTTTATCCTTTATTGTAATTTCATAAAAACATGTTGCTTTCGGCACAGCGTCACAAAGATGCATGCGGACACATCCGCATACAGCAGAATGGCCTGCATACCTAATGTTAAAGATAAGGTACACTGGACGCAAGCAGTCGTAGGCGGAGCTGAACGGAAGAGGTGCGGCAGTGGGCGGGGCTTAACAGAGGAAGTACGCAGCCTCCGCAGCCCTGCCGAACGCTAGTGTGAAACTAGCCTTACACTGTTTCAGACCACACCGGTTCCTTAGTCATAGCAAATCACAATACATACACAGACAAAATTTATACAAAAAAAAGGAGGTATAAGGTATAATGCACCCAACCATGATGAGACTGCAATTAACATAATTATCACAAACACAAGTGTCTGTACAAAATCACATAATATACAAATAAAACATATATACACATTGTGCAACAGCAAAAAAAAAGGTAGAAAAAATACATATATAAGGGTCCATATATACAATCCAGTATACAATTATGCAGATGGTAAATAGATATAGTATCAGGAAAAATGCATACAAAATAGCTTTCTATGGGTATATTCTCAAAAATTCTCATCCATCTCACTGAAAAAGAAAGAGCGTATAAGTACAAAATGAATCGTTTGGCATTTCACGAGATTTCCAATATTATCTAGTCAGATTTCGATACACAAATGCAGAAGAAGGAGGGGAAAAATAAAAAAAATAATTTTTTAATTCCTTGCAAATCTGTCCGTTTAATTCATATAGACTAATAATAAAATAGGAGGTCTGTTCAAACCTGCTTGGAAACTTGTATTGAGTATTTTTATCCAATACATTTCCCGTGCAATAACGCTACTCTGTCTCCTCCCCGATAGGGTTTTTTTACACATTCAATAATACATACAGATGTATTGAGACACCTGAGTTGGATTTTTTATTTTTAACCCCTTAGTGACAGAGCCAATTTGCAGCTTAATGACCGGGCCAATTTTTACAATTCTGACCACTGTCTCTTTATGAGGTTATAACTCTGGAACGCTTTAACGAATCCCGCTGATTCTGAGACTGTTTTTTCGTGACATATTGTACTTTACGTTAGTGGTAAAAAAAATTTATATGACTTGCGTTTATTTATGAAAAAAATGGAAATATGTCTAAAATTTTGAAAATTTAACAATTTTCAAACTTTAAATTTTTATGCCCTTAAATCAGAGAGATATATCACACAAATTTCTTAATAAATAACATTTTCCACATGTCTACTTTACATCAGCATAATTTTGGAAACAAAATTTTTTTTTTGTTACGAAGTTATAAGGGTTAAAAGTTGACCAGCAATTTCTCATTTTTACAACACCATTTTTTTTAGGGACCACATCACATTTGAAGTCATTTTGAGGGGTCTATATGATAGAATATACCCAAAAGTGACACCATTCTAAAAACTGCACCCCTCAAGGTGCTCAAAACCACAGTCAAGATGTTTATTAACCCTTTATGTGCTTCACAGGAACTGAATGTGTATTAACATTTAACTTTTTTGCAAAAAATTTACTTCAGAACCAATTTTTTATACTTTCACAAGTGTTAAAAGAGAAAATTAACCACAAAACTTGTTGTGCAATTTCTCCTGATTACGCCGATACCCCATATGTGGGGAGTAAACCACTTTTTGGGCGCACGGCAGAGGTCGCAAGGGAAGGAGCGTCATTTGACTTTTTCAATGCAGAATTGGCTGGACGCCATGTCGCGTTTGAAGAGCCCCTGATGTGCCTAAACAGTGGAAAACCCCAACAAGTGACCCCATTTTGGAAACTAGACCCCTTAAGGAACTTATCTAGATGTGTGGTGATCACTTTGAACCTCTAAGTGCTTCACAGAAGTTTGTAACGTAGAGCAGTGAAAATAAAAAATAATTTTTTTCCTCAAAAATGATTTTTTAGCCCGCTATTTTTTATTTTCCCAAGGGTAACAGGAGAAATTAGAACCCCAAAATTGGTGTGCAATTTGTCCTGAGTACGATGATACCCCATATGTGGGGGGGAACAACTGTTTGGGCGCATGGGAGAGCTTGGAAGGGAAGGAGCGCCATTTTGTAATGCAGACTTTGATGGAATGTTCTGCGGGCATCATGTTGTGTTTGCAGAACCCTTGATGTGCCTAAACAGTAGAAACCCCCCACAAGTGACACCATTTTGGAAACTAGACCGCCCCAAGGAATTTTTCTAGATGTGTGGAGAGCACTTTGAACACCCAAGTGCTTCACAGAAGTTTATAAATGCAGAGACGTGAAAATAAAAAATCATTTTTTTCCTCAAAAATGATTTTTTAGCCCGCTATTTTTTATTTTCCCAAGGGTAACAGGAGAAATTAGAACCCCAAAATAGGTGTGCAATTTGTTCTGAGTACGCTGATTCCGCATATGCTGGGGTAAACGGCTGTTTGGGCGCACGGCAGGGCTCGGAAGGGAGGGAGCACCATTTGACTTTTTGAACGCCATGTCGTGTTTGGAGACCCCCTGATGTGCCTAAACAGTGGAAACCCCTCAATTCTAGCTCCAGCCCTAACCCCAACACACCCCTAATCCCAACCCTAACCCTAATCCTAACCCCAACCCTATTCCTAACCCTAATCCCAACCCTAATTCCAACCCTAACCCTAATTCCAACACTAACCCTAATTCCAACCTTAATTCTAACCCTAACTCTAATTGTAACCCTAACCCTAATTGTAACTCTAACACTAATTCTAACACTAACCCTAATTCTAATCCTAATTCCAACCCTAACCCTAATGGAAAAATGAAAATAAATATATTTTCTTTATTTTATTATATTTCTCTAACTAAGGGGGTGATAAAGGGGGGTTTATTTACTATTTTTTTTATTTTGATCACTGTGATAGGGTTTATCACAGTGATCAAAATGTAATTTCACTGAATGAATGAATCTGCCGGCCGGCATATTTGACAGGCGCACTATGCATGAGCGCGCCATTTTCTTCCCGGACCAAGATGTCGGCGCCAACATGAGGAGGCAGGAGGGTCTGGGGACACTGGGAGGTACCGGGGGGGGATCGGGGACCCTATTTCTCTCTCCTCTGATGTGCGAGCACATCAGAGGAGAGAGAAAGATAAAGCAGAATCGCTGCTTTTTTTTTTGCGGTAGCTGTTATATGGTTAATAACGCAAAAGCGGGGTCGGTAAAAAGCGACCCGAATCATGTTCTCTGGGGTCTCGTCAACTCCCGGCAGCCGAGACCCCGGAGAGAATCCGACTCTGGGGGTGCGATATACTTTTTTCACAGCGCTGTGAATTCACGGCGATGTGGTTTAAGTACCCTTAACTAACGCTGTTAAAAGGTGTATCAGCGGTCGTCAAGGGGTTGAAAATGTGAGAATGTTATATTTTTTTGGCTGAATGCATTGAAGAAAAAATCTGTGATTTCATGACAAATTTGCAGGTATTACATCTAGGTAGGACGCATTTAAAGCAGACTTGTACATCCAACCAAGTATGTTTATTTAAACTGTAACACCAAGTTTGTAGTTTATGTTTTAACCTGTGACAGCTGCAAGCTACAATATGTCGGCTCAACCTGTCGCAGATTTAAATCTAGACTGGCTGAACATATTGCGGCTTCTATTCCTGCTTCAGAGATTAAAGTATTAAATGTACTAGGGGAAAATTTATGGGATAATGTCATTGATTTCCTAGCTACAAATCTAACTCCTTCACTCAACACAGACGCCAATTTTTTATCCTGTTGTAATAATGGAAGATTTCGTTTAACTATGGCCACAATGTCCTTAAAATCTGCAGAGTGAGGGGTAGAAAAAACAATTGGTATAGGGGAATCATTCCCAGTAGTCTCCTTAAAAAGGCTATCATTACGGACTTCTCATTACAAATGGATTCAGCACGCTTTATCACATGTGTTGGGTGTGAACTGGACGCAGGCAGAAGAGTGTTACCTGCAACCGGTTTCCTACAGAGTTTGGTGTCAATTCTTCCAGTGGTTTTATTACCCACAAGATGAATATCCAGGAAAGAAGCCTGGATAGAGTAAATAAGGTATTCTCTAGTACTGGTTAGCATCCTCAATAATCAGAACCTTCCACTCCCGTCTCCAAGACTTTTCACGTGCTGCGCCAATTCTTTGGAATGCACTACCCAGGTTAATACGATTAATCTCCAATTCCCACAGTTTTAAGCGTGCCCGAAAAACGCATTTGTTCAGACTGGCCTACCGCCTCAACGCTTTAACCTAACTATCCCTCTTGGCCCATTCAAATTGTTTTTTTTTTTACCATAATCAGGTTCTTCGTATTATGTTCTCACCCGCTTTATGCATTTAATAGCCCTCTGTGTCTGTACTGTTACATACTTTGGCTGGTAACTGGTTCATGCAGCTGTAAGGTTCTATGTATATATTCCTGAAACTCAGTTTGTTCGTCAGCCATTTTACTTTCTGTCTTGCTGCAGCTATCTTGCCCTCAGTCAAAATGGAGTTTCCAGCTTGCATGTTCCCGCCCTGATTCTCTCCTTTGCTTCTTAAGCAGCCACAGCTGAGCAATCAGTGCTTCAGAATCTAGCCTGCAGTGAACCTGTGACTTGACTCCTGTAAGCCTTGGACCTTGTACTCCAGCTATTCCTACTGAGGAACTCTGAAGCACTTGTGGACTCTGAACCCTGCTCTTTGAAAGACCCACGTTTGCATGGACTTACGGTAACAGAGAAGAAGATCCTGAATCTGTATTGGAGAGTGATTGCTGAGCTTGGATTACTCTGGCCTGCTGTGTCTCCTGTTTCTGTGTCTGCAAACTGTGTGACTATTTCTGCCAACTTGTATGAAGTAATACAGGACTTTTCTATATCAAACCTGTGACTCCTGTGTTTTCATCGCACCCAAGCACAAGACGCTATATGAACTGTACTACATACATGACAAGATTCTGAAGCCAAAACGTTAGTGTCTGCTGGGTCTGGAAGGCTTTGTCTGCTGTACTGTGGATATCAGACGTCCGGTTGTACTTTCTGTGATGACAATGGTTGTGACTTCTCACAACCATTCCAGGTGAGCAATTCCCTTAAGTTTTTTCTTTTTGCAGTGTTACCACAGGTAAACACTATTGTTTTTTTTTTTCCCTTTCTTTTCTCTTTTTTGTCTGCTGTAACTCTGGATATCAGATGTCTGGTTGAAACTTTCTGTGATGATAGTGGTTGTGACTTCTCACAACCATTCCAGGTGAGCAGTTCCCTTAATTTTTTTTTCTCTCTGCAGTGTTGCCACAGGTGAACACTATTGTTTTTTTTTCTCTCCTCTTCTTCCAGTAATCCTGTCTTAAAAGATCTGGAAAATGGAGGCCCGCATAAAGGAACTTTGCGGAGTGACTGATAATATCCTTGCAGATTTGCAGAATATAAAGACCCGTTTTACAAATCTACAGGACCTCAATAATCACAATTTGCAAGTGGTTGGACAGACTACCCAGGATTTGCGAGCCAGGATTGAGGTTCTAGAGGGGCGAGTCCAGGCTCCTGCCGTAGCCCCGAGTGCTGGGATTCCCAAATTGCCCCCTTTTCGTTTTGGCGGTGAACGTGAGAAATTCAGGGGATTTATTAATCAATGCAATCTTTTTTTTTCTGCACATGCTTCACAATTTCCCACTGAACGATCTAAGGTGCTTACTATAATTATGTTGCTTACCAACAAGGCTTTAATGTGGGCAAACCCTCTGATTGAGACTGAGGATGATTGTTTGAATCACCTTGATGATTTTATTTCAGCCATGGGGCAGGTGTTTGATGACCCCAATCGAGGTGCAACAGCTGAAGCAGCCATGTTAGCTTTGCGCCAAGGTAAGCACTCGGTAGCTGAATATGCCTTGGATTTCAGGAGATGGGCCCTTGATACCACCTGGGACAGTTCCGCCAAAAAATCTATTTTTCGAAAGGGGTTATCTCCACTGATTAAGGATGAACTTGCTCGTGCCGACCCTCCCACTGCGTTAGGTGACTTTATTAACTACTGCATCCGTATTGATACTCGTCTGACTGAACGCAGGCAAGAGAGATGGTTCGAAAGCAATCGTACTAACCTTTTCCTACCTTCCTCTCCAGCTAAGGAACCTTTGAGTAGGATTACACGGGAACCTGAACCTGAACCCATGCAGGTAGACTCTTTACAACGACGGGTTAGTGATGCACGCAAGGAACATCGTTTTAAGGAGAATCTATGTTTCTATTGTGGTAAGTCAGGGCACTTCATTATAAACTGCCCCAGCCGTTCTCGTAAGACTACTGCAGCACTCATTCATTGTGAGTGTTGCGAGAGGGGATCTGTCAGGTCCGAGCCTCAGGCTCCAGAGAGATCTGCAGCAACAGATCTTGATTTCTCGGACTTAAACTCCGTTACCTCTGAGGACGTTGACTGTGTAAACGCTGCCATTTTTCAAGTTTCCTCAGCGGTGTCCCAGCTGAGTTGTAAGAAAAACAATTCTCATTGCTTTCTTTCCATCAAACTCTGGGTTGACTCAGCTTGGGTGTCTAGCTCTGCTATGATCGACTCAGGGGCAAGTGGAAATTTTATGGATGTCTCCTTTGCTCTGAAACAGGGAATACGTTCAGTGAAGAAGGCTACTCCAGTACAGATGGAAACTGTGGATGGCTCCCTGCTGACCTCTGGACCAGTGGATCAGGAAACAGAGCCTTTGAGGGTTCTTATGGGTAAAGATCATCAAGAGAAACTGTCCTTTATGCTTATCTCTTCTCCCCACTTTCCCATTATTCTAGGGCTACCATGGCTGCAGGCTCAGAATCCTACCATTAACTGGGAGACCAAGGAATTACACTTTCCAGAGAAACAGATGAGTCCAAAAGTTTCAGCTTGCTCTGTTCCTAAAGGAATCATGTCAGTCCCTGAACTACCAGCTGTATACCAGGACTATGTGGATTTATGTGACAAGAAGAACGCTGACCAGCTTCCTCCTCACCGTCCATATGATTGTCCAATTGAATTATTGCCTGGAGCAGAGATACCTTTTGGTAAGATCTACCCCCTGGCGGGGCCCGAGCTAAAGGCTTTAAAGGATTACATAGATGAAAATCTAGCCAAGGGCTTCATACGCCCCTCTTCATCTCCTGCAGGTGCACCCATCTTCTTTGTAAAGAAGAAAGATGGATCTCTGAGACCATGCGTAGACTATAGGGAACTCAATAAGGTTACTATTAGAAACCGTTATCCATTGCCTTTAATCCCTGAGTTATTGGAGAGAGTGCGACATGCCAAAATTTTTCTAAACTAGATCTTCGTGGGGCCTATAACTTAGTCCGTATTAGACCTGGGGATGAATGGAAGACTGCATTCAGGTCACGCTATGGACACTTTGAATATCTAGTTATGCCTTTTGGTCTGAGTACCGCCCCAGCCACTTTCCAACACTTGGTGAATGACATCTTCAGGGATCTCCTAGATACATTCGTGGTAATTTATTTGGATGATATTCTAATTTTTTCTAACTCCACAGAGGAACATCATGGACATGTGAGAATGGTCTTGGAATGTCTAAGACAAAATCATCTTTACATCAAACTTGAAAAGTGTGAATTCCATAGGACCGAAATTCAATTTCTGGGGTATGTACTGTCTACACAAGGAATTAGTATGGATGGAAGCAAAACCCAAGCCATCAAGGATTGGCCAAGTCCTAGAAATGTGAAGGAGGTACAGCGCTTCATCGGGTTTGCCAACTTCTATAGACGTTTCATTAGAAATTTCTCTGAGGTAGTGTCACCTATCACTCAACTTACCCGGAAAGAGTCTAGGTTTTCCTGGATCCCCAAGCCCAGGAAGCATTTTCCCGTCTAAAAGATAAATTTACCACTGCACCTATCCTAGTACATCCCAACCCCGAGCTTGCCTTCATAATAGAGGTGGATGCTTCAGACTGTGCCGTTGGAGCTATACTCTCTCAGAGAACAGGTGAGAAGAATGTCTTGCATCCCTGTGCCTTCTTTTCCCAGCAGTTGTCTTCGGCTGAGAGGAACTACGATGTGGGCAATAGAGAGTTGTTGGCCATTATTGCCGCCTTCAAAGAATGGAGACACCTTCTTCAGGGTGCTGCACAGCAAATAGTCGTCCTGACAGACCATCGTAACCTTGAGTTTATCAGGTCGGCTAAGTGCCTGACTCCTCGCCAGGCTCGCTGGAATCTTTTCTTAAACCAATTTAATTTTATCATCTCTTATAGACCAGGATCGCGCAATGGAAAGGCTGATGCACTCTCTAGGATTTACTCAGCAGAGACACGTCCAATTACTCCTCCTAAGACTATTCTTCCTGACTCTAGATTCCTAGGAGTAATTCATAATCAAGACCTACTTAAGGACATCAAGGAAGCATACCATGCGGATTCCTTTTTGGCACAACCCCCAAGGGACGTAAGTCTTGTCTTTAAGAATGGTGTGTGGATTCAGGGACAACGTCTGTATATTCCTGAAACAGTCAGATTAAGAGTATTGCAACTCATTCACGATTCCAAGATAGCTGGGCATAGAGGAATTCTAATGACACAGGAATTTCTTTCTCGTTTCTTTTGGTGGCCCACTTGCAGGAAGGATGTTTTGAATTATGTCACTTCATGTGAGGTCTGTGCAAGATGCAAAACACCTCGCTCCTCATCAACTGGTCTGTTACAGCCTCTTCCCACCCCGTCCCGCCCGTGGGGATCCATTTCTATGGACTTCATTGTGGAGTTACCAACCTCTCAGGGGAAGAACACCATTCTAGTGGTGGTTGACCGTCTAACAAAGGCAGCTCATTTTATCCCTTGTGTCGGCTTACCCACTGCAAAACAGACATCAGATTTGATGATTAAAGATGTGTTTCGCTTACATGGAGTACCGGATGAGGTTATTTCGGATCGAGGGGTGCAATTCACTTCTAGGTTTTGGCAAAATTTCTGTGCAGCATTGGACATTAAAGTAAACCTTTCTTCTGCTTTTCATCCCCAGACTAATGGACAGACCGAACGAACCAATCAAACCCTGGAGCAGTATCTCCGCTGCTTTATCTGCCACCTACAGGATGATTGGGTGGATCTACTTCCATTAGCTGAGTTCTCGTATAACAACTCTCAGAGTGCCTCCACTAAACAGTCTCCTTTTTACTCTAATCTAGGTTATCATCCTAACATTCTACCACGATTTCCCATAGAAACGCCTTTACCAGCAGTGGCTGAAAGAATCACGTCTTTACAGAAGAATATGGATCTTCTAAAGGAAAATCTGGAATCGGCTCAAGAAAGGTACAAGAAAGCAGCAGATAAATTTCGTAAACCTGCACCAGCTTTCAAGGTAGGAGACTTGGTCTGGCTGTCAACCAGAAATCTTAAGTTAAGGATTCCATCGTCTAAGTTGGGACATAAGTACATTGGACCCTATAAAATCAGTAAAATTATAAGTGCCGTTGCTTGTCGTCTTCAACTGCCCAGAACTATGAGAATCCACCCTGTCTTTCATGTATCCCTACTAAAGGCTGCGACACCCAATACGTTTCCTGGACGTTCCTCTCCTTGCCCTGACCCAGTGCTAGTCGATGGTCAGGAAGAATTTGTGGTGGAAAGGATTTTAGATTCCAGGTTGTATAGAAATCAGTTACAATATCTGATTAAATGGCAGGGCTACCCAGTGGAGGACAACTCATGGGAACCGGTCAGTAACGTTAATGCTCCTCGCTTGCTCCGTCAGTTTCATCAGAGGTACCCACACAAGCCTGGTCTGAGGTCATCCGGAGGTTGTCCTTAAGGGGGGAGTAATGTAAGGTTCTATGTATATATTCCTGAAACTCAGTTTGTTCGTCAGCCATTTTACTTTCTGTTTTGCTGCAGCTATCTTGCCCTCAGTCAAAATGGAGTTTCCAGCTTGCATGTTCCCGCCCTGATTCTCTCCTTTGCTTCTTAAGCAGCCACAGCTGAGCAATCAGTGCTTCAGAATCTAGCCTGCAGTGAACCTGTGACTTGACTCCTGTAAGCCTTGGACCTTGTACTCCAGCTATTCCTACTGAGGAACTCTGAAGCACTTGTGGACTCTGAACCCTGCTCTTTGAAAGACCCACGTTTGCATGGACTTACGGTAACAGAGAAGAAGATCCTGAATCTGTATTGGAGAGTGATTGCTGAGCTTGGATTACTCTGGCCTGCTGTGTCTCCTGTTTCTGTGTCTGCAAACTGTGTGACTATTTCTGCCAACTTGTATGAAGTAATACAGGACTTTTCTATATCAAACCTGTGACTCCTGTGTTTTCATCGCACCCAAGCACAAGACGCTATATGAACTGTACTACATACATGACAGCAGCATTACATGAACACCCGATTCTTACACTATGGCTGGTCCGAACAATGAAAGCAATTGTTGCCATCTACCTTTCGTGTCTCCCCTTTTTCCTCATAGATTGTAAGCTTGCGAGCAGGGCCCTCATTCCTCTTGGTATCTACTTTGATCTGTGTTTATTGTTATGCTGTAATGTCTATTATCTGTGCAAGTCCCCTCTATAATGTAAAGTGCTGCGGAATATGTTGGCGCTATAGAAATAAAATTATTATTATTACTGTCTCCCTGAGAGAATCTCAGTTGGAGTTAAAACAAGTTATTGTAAATAATACTGACACAGTTCCTAATTAAATACGATGAGATAACGCTGTCAGAGTTGGAGAAAAATATTGACCCATTACAACAGAAACTGGTCACATTTCAGGAGGATCCTGATTTTAAGATATTTAATGAGAAATTAACCAAGAATTTAAATAAGCTAGAGGAAAATATGGCTATGAAAAAATGGAAATTTGATAGAGACACAAATGACTATGCAAATGATTGTGTGTATACTTGGAGCAACACTAAGCAGGAGATAATACTCCGAAATCTATATTAAAGATGAGACAGAATATTAAGGGTGCTTTGACCCTAAGGCCGGGGTCACACACAACGTCTAAAAAATCAGACCGTTTTAGTGGGACGATTATCGCACAAAAGTTTCCTGAACATTGATCCGTCTGTCATCCGATTATCCGGGGATGATGCGATTTAGTCGCATCTGAGCATTCGTTACACATCCGATTGACATCCGATTTGCAAGATTTTTTCGGTGACTAGCAAAACCGACATATAATGGATCCAAATGAATAGTTTTAAAATGACAAAATAAAGAATATATATATATATACACATAGAATACACATATATATACTGTATATATATATATATATATATATGTCATTGAGACATATATACATATATTTATAGTTCATGCACTTTACATAGTGTAATAGCCGCTAATTCAATTGCCGGCTTTTGTGAAATTACAGACCCGACATGAAATGAAACATGGTTTACATACAGTTAACCATGTCATTTCATGTAGTTTGATATATGGTTTTCACTAACAATTACATGAGTGTATGTGTACAAAATGTCACACATGTAGGGGTTAATTAAAGGTGTAAATTCGTTGAAAAAAAATGCGTGGGCTCCCGTGCTATTTTCTCAACCAGAAAGACAAAGCCAGCGAGTGGGGGCAGATAATAGCCTAGGGAGGGTGCATTTATTTTGTGCCCCCCCGGCTACTTACATCTGCCCCAGCCACCCCAGAAAAGGCAAATCTATAATTAGATGCGCCCTTTCTGGCACTTTGCCCATCTATTCCCATTGCCCTGTAGCGGTGGCGAATGGGTTAATAATGGGTTAAAGCCACCTTGCTATTGAAAGGTGACTTTAAGCCAGGTTAATAATTGAGAGCTATCAATTAAACAACTATCAATTATTAATCCTATTGAAGGAAATAAAAAAAACACACACACATTAATAATAAATAATTTTAATGAAATAAACACACATTTTTTGACGCGCGTCAGAAAGGGGGCGGGGCTTAGACGGAGCGGAATTTCCGCTCCGTCAAATGCGCTGTGTTTCCTGACGGTGGAAACACAGACTTATTGTGCAAAAAACTAAAATAAACTGTGATGCTTTTTTTTTTTACATACTTGAATAATGATCGCAATTTAAAGTTTATTTCAGAGAGAAAAAATAACACTACTTCTTTCCTGGATATTCATATTGTGTGTAATAAAACCACTGGAACAATTGACACCAAAACACCAAACTCTATAGGAAACCGGGTGCAGGTAATAGTCTTCTGCATGCGTCCAGTTCACACCCAACACATTTAATTAAAAATCTTCCAATAGGGGAATTTTTTAGAGCCAAAAGAGCTTGCTCTACAGAGGAATCTTTCAAATCTGAATGTGATACTATCTATAAACGATTCAAACAAAGTGGTTATTCAAAAAATGTGATAAAGCGTGCTGAATCTATTTGTAATGAGAAGTCCTGTAATGATAGCCTTTTTAAGGAAACTACTGGGAATGATTCCCCTATATCAATTGTTTTTTCTACCCCTCACTCTATAGATTTTAATGACATTGTGGCCATAGTTGAAAGAAATCTTCCATTATTACAACAGGATCTGGCATCTGTTTTGAGAGGAGGAGTTATATTTGTAGCTAGGAAATCAATGACATTATCCAATAACTTTTCCCCTAGTATATTTAATACTTTAAATAAACGTACTTGGTTGGGTGTATAAGGCTGCTTTAAATGCGGTCTACCTAGATGTAATGCCTGCAAATTTGTCATGTAATCACAGGTTTTTTCTTCAATGCATTCAGCCAACAAATATAACATTCTCACATTTTTAAACTGTAACACCAAGTTTGTAGTTTATGTTTTAACCTGTGACAGCTGCAAGCTACAATATGTCGGCTCAACCTGTCGCTGATTTAAATCTAGACTGGCTGAACACATTGCGGCTTCTATTCCTGCTTCAGAGATAAAAAATAAAAAATCCCTCTCAGGTGTCGCAAGACACTTTTTGGAAATGCATCAAGGGGATACATCAGCATTGTCAGCATGTATTATTGAATGTGTAAAAAAAACCCTATCGGGGAGGAGACAGAGTAGCGTTATTGCACGGGAAATGTATTGGATAACAATACTCAATACAAGTTTCCCAGCAGGTTTGAACTATAAGACAGACCTCCTATATTATTATTAGTCTATATGAATTAAACTGACAGATTTGTAGGGAATTAAAAAAAATATTATTATTTTTCCCCCCCTCTGCATCTGTTTATGGAAAATCTGACTAGCTAATATTGGGAATCTCGTGAAATGCCAAACTATTGATTCATTTTGTACTTATATGCTCTTTCTTTTTTGGTGAGAGGGATGAGAATTTTTGTGAATATACACATAGAAAGCTATTTTGTATGCAGTTTTCCTGATACTATATCCATTTACCATCTGCATAATTGTATACTGGATTGTATATATGGAACCTTATATATGTATTTTTTCTACCTTTTTTATTTGCTGTTGCACAATGTATACTTATATGTTTTATTTGTATATTATGTGATTTTATACAGACGTGTTTGTGATAATTGTGTTAATTGTAGTCTCATCATGATTGGGTGCATTATACCTTATACCTCCTTCCTTTTTGTATAAATTTTGTCTGTGTATGTATTGTTATTTGCAATGACTAAGGAGTGTGGGTGTAGTATGAACGGAGATACAAAGTAATTACCGAAAAACAGTGTTTAGAAATAATAAAATAGATTATGAGTAAAACTGATGCACCTTAGTGCAAAGTGTTCCTTCTGTGTCTTTTTCACTAAAGTTGCACAGTGCTCCAGCTCCTTTACTCTCAGGACTAGCAGGGGGCTCAGAAACTGATGTTCTTACAAAAAATTTAAAAAAGTTACCCTATTCTAGATATATGCTTATATATTATGAGGAGGTAGTCCTTTGAAGTTATGTTAGCGCATTTCTGACTAGCTCAATTCTCAAATTTCATGCTAAAATGAAATGCACCCAGAATACACCCACATCAGAAATAATTGCACCATTCAGTTTCTGTGCTGCAGAAAAATTTGGCACATGCTCATATTGGGGGTAGTTAGAAAGGATCAATAGAAATGTTATCTTACCAGGCAAATGAACACAAGGTATACTGCAACCACCATTGCTGCTTCTGGAAACTTTCTTCTATCTCTAAGCTCCAGAAATGTTGGATTCCTCTGATGATTATCTCATTCTGAAAAGCTTCATTCCAAGCGTCTTCATCCATTTTTTACTTAATTCATGGACTGAATTGCTGTAGTGTGTACTGTACTTTAGCCTCTCTAGCTGATAGTGATGTGTCTGATATTCTCAGGAAATGAAACTAAAGGCAGAGGCAAATCTTGGTTTCACTGCACTCGGGTCAATAATTCAGTTTGCCGCCTCCTCCTGTACATATTGTTAGTGGTTTGAGGAGTTTTCGTGAGACTGTTCATATTGTGCCGACTAGCTGCTGTTGCTAATTATTTCAATGTTCAGTGAATAATTGCAACCCCTGCTTCACTGAGAGAAGCTTGTTGACACATGACCATAAGTATGAAAATTGCATATGAGTGGTCATGTGATGACTGCTGGAATTGGCAAGTAGAGCCGAATCCTGATAGCCAGTATATTGCACACTATTAGGATTTGGCATACTACCGTGTTTACTTATAATGAATGTTCCTAGCATAATGATGATCATGATATCATACATTAACATAGCTATGTATCACATCATATGACAAGTTATAGATTGAAACAATACCCGTACATAAATACATCACCAGAACCCCCCACAGTACACGAATACAACACAAGAACCATCATCAGTACATGAATACATCACCATAACCACAAACAGTACATAAATACCTAAAGCACAATCAGTACAGGAATACAGTTTTACCAGAACCATCATCAGTGGAACCACCATAAGTAGAGAAATATATCCCCATAACCACCAACATTAGAGAAATACACAATCAGAACCATTATCAGTACATGGGCACATCATCAAGCTTAGTACAGTGGTCAATTGTAATGTCAGGTCAGTCCTATAAACGATTGTATCACATGATCCTACAACTGTTAGTATGTCCTTAACAATAGTAAAAGATATTGAGAGCTGTTGTTAATAGCTATCATCAGACTGCAGATCATACAAAAAAACAAAGTACTGTTTAGACATAGTCAGTATCCCAAAGACATTTACATTCAGGTACCTTGTAGATGATATCTTATCTGATTGGAGTCTTTATCATTATTTTCTTCTACTTCTGGTCAAGACCTCATCATGGCTTTTCACATCCACATCTTGTCTCTGCAGATTTCTCTCTTCTCCAATCTTCTGCTTCAGATCCCAGTATAGTGCCCTTAAAAATAAGTGTTATTACAAATATATTAAAATTTGAGAGTTCTCAGTGGCCAATAACTTTTAATGGCTAACTGAAAAGATGGTAACAGATTGCAAGCTTTCGAGCCTACATCCCTTCATCAGGCATAGAATAGTACAAAATCAACAATCAGTATTGGAATCAGAGAAACAGTTGTGGCCATAAATATTGGAACAGATCATAACTAAGGAGCGTGAAAGCTTTGATTTACTCCCAGCCTCTTCTGTTTCTCTGAGATATGAAGTTACCTTTTAATACAAGTATTATAAACTTATGACAACCTTTGACACACTCAGCGCAGGAATGAATATGTTGCATGGATTTATGTCTTTCTACTTTCTTGAAAATTATACCAATAAAAACGTCAACTCATTCCGCAAAAAAAGAAAAAAACCTCACATGACACTGCCGGCTGAAATATGGAAAAATTATACCTCTCAAATATGGCAGTGCAAAAACGTTTTTTTGCAATTAAAAGTGTCTTTTAGTGTGTGACAGCAAACAAACATAAAAACTAGTGATGAGCGAACGTGCTCGCCACTACTCGTTACTCGCCCGAGTATCACTCTACTCGGTGTACTCGGCGAGCACCAAGCATTTCTGGTATTATTCGGCGGGAGCTCAGGTCTTCGTCCTGCAATTTTGGCGCAATTTAGAGCAGCAATGAACATGCAGGGATTGTCTGCTATGCACTGTAATGCCGCAGCCATCTTTGTTGTGGTATTATAGTGATTGGCTGGCCGCACAGCATCATCAAGTCTATAAGAGACCGGATGCTGCCCTGCTCATGCATTCAGCTCCGGATTCAGACCGTATAGGGAGAGTTGCTGCTGAGATAGGAAGAGATTTGTGCTTTTATTAGTTAGTGTGGGTCTACCATTGTTCAATCCACAAATCCAGCTAAACCAACAGTCCTTTTAAGGGCTAATTAGGGGGTATATAGATTGCAGCGCTAGGTAGGCTGTGGAGTCTATGTGCGCATATCCACATCAGTGCAAGACATGAAGGCATTGTATGTCAGTGTATAGATCTGACTGCATACTTCAAAAGGGTCCATTACGATCTGGTGCTGCCTATTATATATATACCTAGCTGCAGGTATCTGTGGCTAGGATTTTATTTTTGCACCTGTATCCTGCTAATTTTATTACAAAGCAATCCAGAGACCCCATTTTTTTGTACATTTATTTGCTTGGTCACACTGCAGACTACAGCCAGGTCATTTTAATACAACAGCGTTAAAATCTGGTAATTTAAAAGTGCTTTTTTTGTCCCAGGCATCAGATCTGAGTGCGCAGAAAATTCAGTTTTTTTTTGTTACTGTTGTATTTTTTGAAGTGTCTTGCACCATTTTGCTGACCAAAAAATCTTTAGGTGGCCAAAAATATTTATCTACAGTTCTTATATTTATCACTGTGTTTTTAACGCCACACGCATCGCATATTATTGCGATAACTATTTTACAATTTTAGTAATGAGCAATTTTTTTAGTGTCATAGCCTAGTTATTGACGCAATTTTGGTAGTCCAGAAAAAATCCAGCCCACATTAGTAACAGTGTTCTATCTCTGTCAGACGCCAGATCTATCTGTGGCCTACAAATTGTGGCATTTCCAGCCTATATTCCACTGTATTTGCTGTGTGTTACCCTAGTTCTGTACAATATTTTGCTGTATAAACTGCAAAAAATACAGGCTACATATAGTGACCAGTGTGGTATCTGTGTCAGACTCCTATTTCTCTGTGTGCCAAAAATTGTGGCATATCAGGGAAACATTACCCTTTTTTGCTGTGTCTTACTCTATTTCTAGATAGTCTTTTTGGGTAAAAAAAAATAAAAAACTCCAGTGCACATATTGAAGTCTGTTATCTCTGCTCTAAAAATAGTTGCTTTTCAGGCCTACCTTGTCCTTTTTTTCTGTCTGCTACCATAGGTGTAGTAAACACTATTTTGGTCTAAAAAATTTAAAAAATACCGGCCTCATATTGAACAGTCTGGTATCTCAGTGGCACAACTCATCTATCTGTGGGCTACAAACTGCTTTTGAGCCTTCCCTTCAGTCTTTTTTGCTGTGTGTTACCCTAGCTGTAAACACTATTGTTGGCTAAAAATGTAAAAAATACTATACCCACATATTGAACAGTGTGGTATCGCCGTCAGACGGCTGAGCTGTTTGTGCCTACAAATTGTGGCAATTGAGGCCTACATTCCACTGTATTTGCTGTCTGTTACCCTAGTTCTCTACAATATTTTGGGGTATAAACTACAATTAATACAGGCTACACAGAGTGATGAGTTTTTGGAATTGATCAGGTACATTGTGGTAGTAGGGGTGGCAATGTCAAACGATTATTAGCTCAGACTGAGTGTCAGTGAATTGTTAGATTGGATTCTATGACCCCTATGGGGTTGAATGAAAAGTTGAGCTTTGCTCCTTTTTTATGAGGACTCAATTGTTCCATCATGTCCCTCTTCTTGTTTAGTATGTGTCTTTGGACATTGGAATCTTCATTGTATGTATGTTTATTAATTTTTTGTTTTCTCTTTTATATTTATTATTTATCTAATTAGGGTGTTTCCATATCCGGCATGTTTTATTAATTTATATTAATTGGAGAAGTGAGGTGGAGGTAAACTCATTATACACTGGCGGAACATATAGGATCCATTAAATGAGAAGACAACAATAAAAAGAAGAAAATGTGTATTATTCATTTGTATTTTTGTATAATTATTTTTTTATATATATGTATTAATTTTTTATGGTGTATATCACTGTTGATTTTGTGCTTTATTATAAGTCACATTGCACTATCGCACTTTATGTATTTGTTACTATGATTTTGTATGCACAATTAGCGGTTTATGAGCCAGCATTGGCTTCTTATTATTGTATATGTATACAGTATGTCTATTTGTCACGCATGTTTCAATTTTCACATTGCATATTAGTCTGCACTTCAGCACTTTATATAATAATTATAATTGTCTCAAATGTATAATTAATGTTTTTTGGTGATAGTAATGTTTTCATTATTTTTTCATTAGTGATACAGTGGTATATGCCATAGTATGCATGTGTCTATGCCCATTTGATACAAATGATGTGTTTCATGCATTTTCTCGTTGATATAATATGGGGGTAGATGCCACAGTGTATATTTGTCCATCTCTATTTGAATATGTCCCATGTAGTCTCTATATATATAATAATTTTTTCTGTGGTGTGGCGCTCGCGTTCCAGGCTTGCTGTGGGAGCGTCGTACTCCCGGCTTCAATATCTCAGTGCGCATGTCTAGTGACGTCAATAGGGGATTTCCCCATGACGTGCGCACTTAGTGAAGGCTGGGAGTCAGCGTGACTTCCTCCAGCGATGACGTGGCACGCATGCGCAATAGCAGCTCGCCAGGCAAATAAGCTAGGTATATAATGCCAGCATTTGAAACACTCGGCACTCTTTTTGATAAAGCTTACGAGAAACTGCGCGTCAAGGGGCGGCATTTGGCACCCGGGCACTTGGGCACCTGCATAATATGGGTAAGCACTGAGGCATTTGTACCAATAATCTTTTATGGCAATCTCGTTTTCTCCCATGTGGAGGTCAATGTACACTTAGGATTGGTGTTTTGTTTTTTATTAGCACTGTTATACCTTTTCACATTTATATTAGCTGTGCACTAATTTTTTGCAATTGTGACACGCACAGATGATGTTTTTTACTTTATGAGTGTTGTTTTTTTATTATCTTATATATTTCTCATTTTGCACTATGGTTTCTTCTTTGCATATAGTGTAAACGAGGATTGTCATCTAATAACGGTCCCTTTGTGCCCTGGGCCATATTTATTAATTTTAACTGATAGGGTTATTCTTGTAGAACATAATATTCATGTATTAAGAATTGTATGTAATAAAATTATATTAATTTTTAAATTTCATGTTTTTGTATGGAACTCCTTTTTTGTGTTATTTTTAATTATTTTTGGAGTCTACAATACCAATATCCTATTATAGTCCTGGGTATTTGAGACTTTAACCACTTGGATACTATTGTTTTTTACATACAATTTATACTCAGGTTGTATTGGGACTAATTTAATAGAGTGACCAGTGTGGTATCTGTGTCAGACTCCTATTTGTTGTGAACGTATTGGAGACGACTTCAGAGCTGAATCTCCCTCTGGTGGTTGCTGAGGGTATTGAACCTATGTTGAACACCAAGAGTCCTACACCTGCAGTTAACGAATGGTTGTTAGGTGATACTGACTGGCCTGATATAAGTGAGCTGACCTCCCATGATCCTTGGCGGTGATCAATTGTTCTTCCTGGTCTAGGTTGCAATTCAGCTTGCTTTTCTGCTGTCTCCTACTTGCATTCAGATAAGTCTCTTTCAGTTTTTTTTTACTGTAGTTTGAATTCCTTGCTTTTTGCTGCATTGCTTTTTTGTCTTCAGCCGGGTCCCCTTTGGGGGGCTTTGCCTGGTCTCCGTTCGTTTTTTGTATTTGTTATTTGCTCAGTTCTTGTGATATTTTACTGCTGGGTTGCTACGTGTCCACACCAGAGATCTGATATACAGTCATGGCCAAAAGTTTTGAGAATGACACAAATATTAATTTTTACAAAGTCTACTGCTTCACTTTTTCTAATGGCAATTTGCATATACTCCAGAATGTTATAAAGAGTGATCAACTTAACAGCAATTACTTGCAAAGTCAATATTTGGCTAGAAAATGAACTTTATCCCCCAAAACACATTTCAACATCATTGCAGCCCTGCCTTAAAAGGACCAGCTAACCTCTTTTCAGTGATTGCTCCATTAACACAGGTGTGGGTGTTGATGAGGACATGGCTGGAGATCAATCTGTCATGATTAAGAATGACACCACTGGACACTTTAAAAGGAGGCTGGTGCTTGGCATCATTGTTTCTCTTCTGTTAACCATGGTTATCTCTAAAGAAACACGTGCAGTCATCATTGCAATGCACAAAAATGGCCTAACAGGCAAGAGTATCGCAGCTAGAAAGATTGCACCTCAGTCAACAATCTATCGCATCATCAAAAACTTCAAGGAGAGAGGTTCCATTGTTGCCAAAAAGGTTTCAGGGTGCCCAAGAAAGACCAGCAAGCGTCAGGACCATCTCTTAAAAGTGTTTCAGCTGCGGGATCGGGCTACCAGCAGTGCAGAGCTTGCTCAGGAATGGCAGCAGGCACGTATGAGTGCATCTGCATGCACTGTGAGGCGGAGACTCTTGGAGCAAGGCCTGGTCTCAAGGAGGGAAGCAAAGAAGCCACTTCTCTCCAGAAAAAACATCATGGACAGACTGATATTCTGCAAAAGGTACAGGCAGTGGACTGCTGAGGACTGGGGTAAAGTTATTTTCTCTGATGAATCCCCTTTTCGATTGTTTGGGACATCAGGAAAACGCCTCATTCGCAGAAGACAAGGTGAGCGCTACCACCAGTCTTGTCTCATGCCAACTGTTAAGCATCCTGAAACCATTCATGTGTGGGGTTGCTTCTCAGCCAAGGGAATCAGCTCTCTCACAGTCTTGCCTAAAAACACAGCCATGAATAAAGAATGGTACCAGAATGTCCTCCAAGAGCAACTTCTCCCAACCCTCCAAGAGCAGTTTGGCGATCAACAATGCCTTTTCCAGCATGATGGAGCACCTTGCCATAAAGCAAAGGTGATAACTAAATGGCTCAGGGAGCAAAACATAGAGATTTTGGGTCCATGGCCTGGAAACTCCCCAGATCTTAATTCCATTGAGAACCTGTGGTCAATCACCAAGAGACGGGTGGACAAACAAAAACCTAAAAATTCTGACAAAATGAAAGCATTGATTGTGCAAGAATGGACTGCTATCAGTCAGGATTTGGTCCAGAAGTTGGTTGAGAGCATGCCAGGGAGAATTGCAGAGGTCCTGAAGAAGAAGGGTCAACATTGCAAATATTGACTTGCTGCATTAACTCATTCTGTCAATATAAGCTTTTGTTACTCATATGTTTGCAATTATTATATTTCTGTCTGTGATAAAAACATCTATCAAACACACATAAAAACCAGAGGGGAGCAGATCATGTGAAAATATAATATTTGTGTCATTCTCAAAACTTTTGGCCATGACTGTAGGTGGTCGAGATCATGTGGTCTCAGTTTTTTTGGATTCAGAAGTGTTGGAGTTTTTCCTAGGGTTTTTTGGGTTGCAGACAGTATTCTCTCCTTTGCTGTCCTATCTAGACAGTTTTGGACCCCAGCGTTTGCTCAATCTATTTTCTGTCTGTGTTCGTGTTTTCATTTTATCTAACCGCCATTATATGTCTGGGGGTTCCTATTCTTTTGGGGTCTACTCCGGGGCAGTTAGCTTTCCTCTTTCCATCTTTAGGGATAGCTATCTCTCCGGCTGTGACGAGGCGTCTAGGGCACCGTAGGAACGTCCCACAGCTACTTATAGCTGTGCGGTTAGTTTAGGGGTCTGCAACCTATTAGTTTCCAACCTCTCAGGTGTTAGGCTGCCTATGCGTTTTTTTGCTCCTGCCTCTTCAGCTACCTAAACATAACACCTATTTCTCTGTGTGCCAAAAATTGTGGCATACCTGGGAAATATTATCCTTTTTTGCTGTGTCTTACCCTATTTCTAGACAATCATTTTGGGTAAAAAAAAAAGCTTAAAAAAACTCCAGGGCACATATCGAACAGTCTGTTATCCCACATATTGAACAGTATGGTATTGCTGTCAGACGGCTGAGCTGTTTGTGGCCTACAAATTGTGGCAATTCAGGTGTAAGGTTCTGTGTACATGTTCCTGAAACTCAGTTTTTCCGTCAGCCATTTTACTTTCTGTCTTGCTGCAGCTGTCTTGCCCTCAGTCAATATGGAGTTTCCAGCTTGCATGTTCCCGCCATGATTCTCTCCCTCTTGCTTCTTAAGCAGCCACAGCTGAGCAATCAGTGCTTCAGAATCAAGCCTGCAGTGAACCTGTGACCTGACTCCTGGAAGCCTTGGACCTTGTACTCCAGTTATTTCCTATTGTGGAACTTTGGAACACTCGTGGACTTTGGAACCTTGCTATTTGATAAATCCACGTTTGCATGGACTTATGGTAACAGAGAAGAGATCCTGAACCTGTTGTGAGAGTGATTGCTGAGCTTAAGTTACTCTGGCCTGCTGTGTCTCCTGCTTTTGTATCTGCAAACTGTGTGACTATTATTGCCACTTGTATGAAGTAATACAAGACCTTCTATATCAAACCTGTGACTCCTGTGTTTTCATCGCACCCAAGCACAAGACACTATATGAACTGTACTACATACATTACAAGATTCTGAAGCCAAACGTTAGTGTCTGCTGGGTCTGGAAAGGCTGTGTCTGCTGTAACTGTGGATATCAGATGTCCGGATTGTACTTTCTGTGATGACAGTGGTTGTGACTTCTCACAACCATTCCAGGTGAGCAATTCCCTTAAGTTTTTTTTTTCTGCAGTGTTACCACAGGTAAACACTATTGTTTTTTTTTTCTTTCCTCTTTTGTGTCTGCTGTAACTGTGGATATCAGATGTCCGGATTGAACTTTCTGTGATGATAGTGGTTGTGACTTCTCACAACCATTCCAGGTGAGCAGTTCCCTTAATTTTTTTTTCTCTCTGCAGTGTTACCACAGGTAAACACTATTGTTTTTTTTTTTTCTTCTCCTCTCCTTCCAGTACTCCTGTCTTAAAAAGATCTGGAAAATGGAGGCCCGCATAAAGGAACTTTGCGGAGTGACTGATAATATCCTTGCAGATTTGCAGACTATAAAAACCCGTTTTACAAACCTACAGGACCTCACTAATCACAATTTGCAAGTGTTTGGACAGACTGCCCAGGATTTGCGAGCCAGGATTGAGGTTCTAGAGGAGCGAGTCCAGGCTCCTGCCGTAGCCCCGAGTTCTGGGATTCCTAAGTTGCCCCCTTTTCGTTTTGGCGGTGAACGTGAGAAATTCAGGGGATTTATTAATCAATGCAATCTTTTTTTTTCTGCACATGCTTCACAATTTCCCACTGAACGATCTAAAGTGCTTACTATAATTATGTTGCTTACCAACAAGGCTTTGATGTGGGCAAACCCTCTGATTGAGACTGAGGATGAATGTTTGGATCATCTTGATGCTTTCATTTCAGCCATGGGGCAGGTGTTTGATGACCCCAATCGAGGTGCAACAGCTGAAGCAGCCATGTTAGCTTTGCGCCAAGGTAAGCACTCGGTAGCTGAATATGCCTTGGATTTCAGGAGATGGGCCCTTGATACCACCTGGGACAGTTCCGCCAAAAAATCTATTTTTCGAAAAGGGTTATCTCCACTGATTAAGGATGAACTTGCTCGTGCCGACCCTCCCACTGCGTTAGGTGACTTTATTAACTACTGCATCCGTATTGATACTCGTCTGACTGAACGCAGGCAAGAGAGATGGTTCGAAAGCAATCGCACTAACCTTTTCCTACCTTCCTCTCCAGCTAAGGAACCTTTGAGTAGGATCACACGGGAACCTGAACCTGAACCCATGCAGGTAGACTCTTTACAACGACGGGTTAGTGATGCACGCAAGGAACATCGTTTTAAGGAGAATCTATGTTTCTATTGTGGTAAGTCAGGGCACTTCATTATAAACTGCCCCAGCCGTTCTCGTAAGACTACTGCAGCACTCATTCACTGTGAGTGTTGCGAGAGGGGATCTGTCAGGTCCGAGCCTCAGGCTCCAGAGAGATCTGCAGCAACAGATCTTGATTTCTCGGACTTAAACTCCGTTACTTCTGAGGACGTTGACTGTGTAAACGCTGCAATTTTTCAAGTTTCCTCAGCGGTGTCCCAGCTGAGTTGTAAGAAAAACAATTCTCATTGCTTTCTTTCCATCAAACTCTGGGTTGACTCAGCTTGGGTGTCTAGCTCTGCTATGATCGACTCAGGGGCAAGTGGAAATTTTATGGATGTCTCCTTTGCTCTGAAACAGGGGATACGTTCAGTGAAGAAGGCTACTCCAGTACAGATGGAAACTGTGGATGGCTCTCTGCTGACCTCTGGACCAGTGGATCAGGAAACAGAGCCTTTGAGGGTTCTTATGGGTAAAGATCATCAAGAGAAACTGTCCTTTATGCTTATCTCTTCTCCCCACTTTCCCATTATTCTAGGGCTACCATGGCTGCAGGCTCAGAATCCTACCATTAACTGGGAGACCAAGGAATTACACTTTCCAGAGAAACAGATGAGTCCAAAAGTTTCAGCTTGCTCTGTTCCTAAAGGAACCATGTCAGTCCCTGAACTACCAGCTGTATATCAGGACTATGTGGATTTATGTGACAAGAAGAACGCTGACCAGCTTCCCCCTCACCGTCCATATGATTGTCCAATTGAATTATTGCCTGGAGCAGAGATACCTTTTGGTAAGATCTACCCCCTGGCGGGGCCCGAGCTAAAGGCTTTAAAGGATTACATAGACGAAAATCTAGCCAAGGGCTTCATACGCCCCTCTTCATCTCCTGCAGGTGCACCCATCTTCTTTGTAAAGAAGAAAGATGGATCTCTGAGACCCTGCGTAGACTATAGGGAACTCAATAAGGTTACTATTAGAAACCGTTATCCATTGCCTTTAATCCCTGAGTTATTGGAGAGAGTGCGACATGCCAAAATTTTCTCTAAACTAGATCTCCGTGGGGCCTATAACTTAGTCCGTATTAGACCTGGGGATGAATGGAAGACTGCATTCAGGTCACGCTATGGACACTTTGAATATCTAGTTATGCCTTTTGGTCTGAGTACCGCCCCAGCCACTTTCCAACACTTGGTGAATGACATCTTCGGGGATCTCCTAGATACATTCGTGGTGATTTATTTGGATGATATTCTAATTTTTTCTAACTCCACAGAGGAACATCATGAACATGTGAGAATGGTCTTGGAACGTCTAAGACAAAATCATCTTTACATCAAACTTGAAAAGTGTGAATTCCATAGGACCGAAATTCAATTTCTGGGGTATGTACTGTCTACACAAGGAATTAGTATGGATGGAAGCAAGACCCAAGCCATCAAGGATTGGCCAAGTCCTAGAAATGTGAAGGAGGTGCAGCGCTTCATCGGGTTTGCCAACTTCTATAGACGTTTCATTAGGAATTTCTCTGAGGTAGTGTCACCTATCACCCAACTTACCCGGAAAGAGTCTAGGTTCTCCTGGACTCCCCAAGCCCAGGAAGCATTTTCCCGTCTAAAAGATAAATTTACCACTGCACCAATCTTAGTACATCCCAAC
This sequence comes from Oophaga sylvatica, assembly GCA_033576555.1. Classification (NCBI taxonomy): domain Eukaryota; kingdom Metazoa; phylum Chordata; class Amphibia; order Anura; family Dendrobatidae; genus Oophaga; species Oophaga sylvatica. The sequence goes on along the minus strand of JARQOD010000005.1, from coordinate 203,912,089 downwards.
CCCGAACTTGCCTTCATAATAGAGGTGGATGCTTCAGACTGTGCCGTTGGAGCTATACTCTCTCAGAGAACAGGTGAGAAGAATGTCTTGCATCCCTGTGCCTTCTTTTCCCAGCAGTTGTCTTCGGCTGAGAGGAACTACGATGTGGGCAATAGAGAGTTGTTGGCCATTATTGCCGCCTTCAAAGAATGGAGACACCTTCTTCAGGGAGCTGCACAGCAAATAGTCGTCCTGACAGACCATCGTAACCTTGAATTTATCAGGTCGGCTAAGTGCCTGACTCCTCGCCAGGCTCGCTGGAATCTTTTCTTAAACCAATTTAATTTTATCATTTCTTATAGACCAGGATCGAGCAATGGAAAGGCTGATGCACTCTCTAGGATTTATTCAGCAGAGACACGTCCACTTACTCCTCCTAAGACTATTCTTCCTGACTCTAGATTCCTGGGAGTGATTCATAATCAAGATCTACTTAAGGACATCAAGGAAGCATACCATGCGGATTCCTTTTTGGCACAACCCCCAAGGGACGTAAGTCTTGTCTTTAAGAATGGTGTGTGGATTCAGGGACAACGTCTGTATATTCCTGAAACAGTCAGATTAAGAGTATTGCAACTCATTCACGATTCCAAGATAGCTGGGCATAGAGGAATTCTAAAGACACAGGAATTTCTTTCTCGTTTCTTTTGGTGGCCCACTTGCAAGAAGGATGTTTTAAACTATGTCACTTCATGTGAAGTCTGTGCAAGATGCAAAACACCTCGCTCCTCACCAACTGGTCTGTTGCAACCTCTTCCCACCCCGTCTCGCCCGCCCGTGGGGATCCATTTCTATGGACTTCATTGTGGAGTTACCAACCTCTCAAGGGAAGAACACCATTCTAGTGGTGGTTGATCGTTTAACAAAAGCAGCTCATTTTATTCCTTGTGTCGGCTTACCCACTGCAAGACAGACATCAGATTTGATGATTAAAAATGTGTTTCGTTTACATGGAGTACCAGATGAGGTTATTTCGGATCGAGGGGTGCAATTCACTTCAAGGTTTTGGCAAAATTTCTGTGCAGCATTGGACATTAAAGTGAACCTTTCTTCTGCTTTTCATCCTCAGACTAATGGACAGACGGAACGAACCAATCAGACCCTGGAGCAGTATCTTCGCTGCTTTATCTGCCACCTACAGGATGATTGGGTGGATCTACTTCCACTGGCTGAGTTCTCTTATAACAACTCTCAGAGCGCCTCCACTAAGCAGTCTCCTTTTTACTCCAATTTAGGTTATCATCCTAATATTCTTCCTCGATTTCCCATAGAAACGCCTTTGCCAGCAGTGGCTGAAAGAATCACGTCTTTACAAAAGAATATGGATCTTCTAAAGGGAAATCTGGAATTGGCTCAGGAAAGGTACAAGAAAGCCACAGATAAATTTCGTAAACCTGCACCAGCTTTCAAGGTAGGAGACCTGGTATGGCTGTCAACCAGAAATCTTAAGTTAAGAATTCCATCATCTAAGTTGGGACATAAATACATTGGAACCTTATAAAATCAGTAAAATTATAAGTGCTGTCGCTTGTCGTCTTCAACTGCCCAGAACTATGAGAATCCACCCTGTCTTTCATGTATCTCTACTAAAGGCTGCGACACCCAATACGTTTCCTGGACGTTCTTCTCCTTGCCCTGACCCAGTGCTAGTCGATGGTCAGGAAGAATTTGTGGTGGAAAGGATTCTAGATTCCAGGTTGTATAGAAATCAGTTACAATATTTGATTAAATGGCAGGGCTACCCAGTGGAGGACAATTCATGGGAACCAGTCAATAACGTTAATGCTCCTCGCTTGCTCCGTCAGTTTCATCAGAGGTACCCACACAAGCCTGGTCTGAGGTCATCCGGAGGTTGTCCCTAAGGGGGGAGTAATGTAAGGTTCTGTGTACATGTTCCTGAAACTCAGTTTTTCCGTCAGCCATTTTACTTTCTGTCTTGCTGCAGCTGTCTTGCCCTCAGTCAATATGGAGTTTCCAGCTTGCATGTTCCCGCCCTGATTCTCTCCCTCTTGCTTCTTAAGCAGCCACAGCTGAGCAATCAGTGCTTCAGAATCAAGCCTGCAGTGAACCTGTGACCTGACTCCTGGAAGCCTTGGACCTTGTACTCCAGTTATTTCCTATTGTGGAACTTTGGAACACTCGTGGACTTTGGAACCTTGCTATTTGATAAATCCACGTTTGCATGGACTTACGGTAACAGAGAAGAGATCCTGAACCTGTTGTGAGAGTGATTGCTGAGCTTAAGTTACTCTGGCCTGCTGTGTCTCCTGCTTTTGTATCTGCAAACTGTGTGACTATTATTGCCACTTGTATGAAGTAATACAAGACCTTCTATATCAAACCTGTGACTCCTGTGTTTTCATTGCACCCAAGCACAAGACACTATATGAACTGTACTACATACATTACAAGATTCTGAAGCCAAACGTTAGTGTCTGCTGGGTCTGGAAAGGCTGTGTCTGCTGTAACTGTGGATATCAGATGTCCGGATTGTACTTTCTGTGATGACAGTGGTTGTGACTTCTCACAACCATTCCAGGTGAGCAATTCCCTTAAGTTTTTTTTTTCTGCAGTGTTACCACAGGTAAACACTATTGTTTTTTTTTTTCTTTCCTCTTTTGTGTCTGCTGTAACTGTGGATATCAGATGTCCGGATTGAACTTTCTGTGATGATAGTGGTTGTGACTTCTCACAACCATTCCAGGTGAGCAGTTCCCTTAATTTTTTTTTCTCTCTGCAGTGTTACCACAGGTAAACACTATTGTTTTTTTTTTTTTCTCCTCTCCTTCCAGTACTCCTGTCTTAAAAAGATCTGGAAAATGGAGGCCCGCATAAAGGAACTTTGCGGAGTGACTGATAATATCCTTGCAGATTTGCAGACTATAAAAACCCGTTTTACAAACCTACAGGACCTCACTAATCACAATTTGCAAGTGTTTGGACAGACTGCCCAGGATTTGCGAGCCAGGATTGAGGTTCTAGAGGAGCGAGTCCAGGCTCCTGCCGTAGCCCCGAGTTCTGGGATTCCTAAGTTGCCCCCTTTTCGTTTTGGCGGTGAACGTGAGAAATTCAGGGGATTTATTAATCAATGCAATCTTTTTTTTTCTGCACATGCTTCACAATTTCCCACTGAACGATCTAAAGTGCTTACTATAATTATGTTGCTTACCAACAAGGCTTTGATGTGGGCAAACCCTCTGATTGAGACTGAGGATGAATGTTTGGATCATCTTGATGCTTTCATTTCAGCCATGGGGCAGGTGTTTGATGACCCCAATCGAGGTGCAACAGCTGAAGCAGCCATGTTAGCTTTGCGCCAAGGTAAGCACTCGGTAGCTGAATATGCCTTGGATTTCAGGAGATGGGCCCTTGATACCACCTGGGACAGTTCCGCCAAAAAATCTATTTTTCGAAAAGGGTTATCTCCACTGATTAAGGATGAACTTGCTCGTGCCGACCCTCCCACTGCGTTAGGTGACTTTATTAACTACTGCATCCGTATTGATACTCGTCTGACTGAACGCAGGCAAGAGAGATGGTTCGAAAGCAATCGCACTAACCTTTTCCTACCTTCCTCTCCAGCTAAGGAACCTTTGAGTAGGATCACACGGGAACCTGAACCTGAAGCCATGCAGGTAGACTCTTTACAACGACGGGTTAGTGATGCACGCAAGGAACATCGTTTTAAGGAGAATCTATGTTTCTATTGTGGTAAGTCAGGGCACTTCATTATAAACTGCCCCAGCCGTTCTCGTAAGACTACTGCAGCACTCATTCACTGTGAGTGTTGCGAGTGGGGATCTGTCAGGTCCGAGCCTCAGGCTCCAGAGAGATCTGCAGCAACAGATCTTGATTTCTCGGACTTAAACTCCGTTACTTCTGAGGACGTTGACTGTGTAAACGCTGCAATTTTTCAAGTTTCCTCAGCGGTGTCCCAGCTGAGTTGTAAGAAAAACAATTCTCATTGCTTTCTTTCCATCAAACTCTGGGTTGACTCAGCTTGGGTGTCTAGCTCTGCTATGATCGACTCAGGGGCAAGTGGAAATTTTATGGATGTCTCCTTTGCTCTGAAACAGGGGATACGTTCAGTGAAGAAGGCTACTCCAGTACAGATGGAAACTGTGGATGGCTCTCTGCTGACCTCTGGACCAGTGGATCAGGAAACAGAGCCTTTGAGGGTTCTTATGGGTAAAGATCATCAAGAGAAACTGTCCTTTATGCTTATCTCTTCTCCCCACTTTCCCATTATTCTAGGGCTACCATGGCTGCAGGCTCAGAATCCTACCATTAACTGGGAGACCAAGGAATTACACTTTCCAGAGAAACAGATGAGTCCAAAAGTTTCAGCTTGCTCTGTTCCTAAAGGAACCATGTCAGTCCCTGAACTACCAGCTGTATATCAGGACTATGTGGATTTATGTGACAAGAAGAACGCTGACCAGCTTCCCCCTCACCGTCCATATGATTGTCCAATTGAATTATTGCCTGGAGCAGAGATACCTTTTGGTAAGATCTACCCCCTGGCGGGCCCGAGCTAAAGGCTTTAAAGGATTACATAGACGAAAATCTAGCCAAGGGCTTCATACGCCCCTCTTCATCTCCTGCAGGTGCACCCATCTTCTTTGTAAAGAAGAAAGATGGATCTCTGAGACCCTGCGTAGACTATAGGGAACTCAATAAGGTTACTATTAGAAACCGTTATCCATTGCCTTTAATCCCTGAGTTATTGGAGAGAGTGCGACATGCCAAAATTTTCTCTAAACTAGATCTCCGTGGGGCCTATAACTTAGTCCGTATTAGACCTGGGGATGAATGGAAGACTGCATTCAGGTCACGCTATGGACACTTTGAATATCTAGTTATGCCTTTTGGTCTGAGTACCGCCCCAGCCACTTTCCAACACTTGGTGAATGACATCTTCGGGGATCTCCTAGATACATTCGTGGTGATTTATTTGGATGATATTCTAATTTTTTCTAACTCCACAGAGGAACATCATGAACATGTGAGAATGGTCTTGGAACGTCTAAGACAAAATCATCTTTACATCAAACTTGAAAAGTGTGAATTCCATAGGACCGAAATTCAATTTCTGGGGTATGTACTGTCTACACAAGGAATTAGTATGGATGGAAGCAAGACCCAAGCCATCAAGGATTGGCCAAGTCCTAGAAATGTGAAGGAGGTGCAGCGCTTCATCGGGTTTGCCAACTTCTATAGACGTTTCATTAGGAATTTCTCTGAGGTAGTGTCACCTATCACCCAACTTACCCGGAAAGAGTCTAGGTTCTCCTGGACTCCCCAAGCCCAGGAAGCATTTTCCCGTCTAAAAGATAAATTTATCACTGCACCAATCTTAGTACATCCCAACCCCGAACTTGCCTTCATAATAGAGGTGGATGCTTCAGACTGTGCCGTTGGAGCTATACTCTCTCAGAGAACAGGTGAGAAGAATGTCTTGCATCCCTGTGCCTTCTTTTCCCAGCAGTTGTCTTCGGCTGAGAGGAACTACGATGTGGGCAATAGAGAGTTGTTGGCCATTATTGCCGCCTTCAAAGAATGGAGACACCTTCTTCAGGGAGCTGCACAGCAAATAGTCGTCCTGACAGACCATCGTAACCTTGAATTTATCAGGTCGGCTAAGTGCCTGACTCCTCGCCAGGCTCGCTGGAATCTTTTCTTAAACCAATTTAATTTTATCATTTCTTATAGACCAGGATCGAGCAATGGAAAGGCTGATGCACTCTCTAGGATTTATTCAGCAGAGACACGTCCACTTACTCCTCCTAAGACTATTCTTTCTGACTCTAGATTCCTGGGAGTGATTCATAATCAAGATCTACTTAAGGACATCAAGGAAGCATACCATGCGGATTCCTTTTTGGCACAACCCCCAAGGGACGTAAGTCTTGTCTTTAAGAATGGTGTGTGGATTCAGGGACAACGTCTGTATATTCCTGAAACAGTCAGATTAAGAGTATTGCAACTCATTCACGATTCCAAGATAGCTGGGCATAGAGGAATTCTAAAGACACAGGAATTTCTTTCTCGTTTCTTTTGGTGGCCCACTTGCAGGAAGGATGTTTTAAACTATGTCACTTCATGTGAAGTCTGTGCAAGATGCAAAACACCTCGCTCCTCACCAACTGGTCTGTTGCAACCTCTTCCCACCCCGTCTCGCCCGCCCGTGGGGATCCATTTCTATGGACTTCATTGTGGAGTTACCAACCTCTCAAGGGAAGAACACCATTCTAGTGGTGGTTGATCGTTTAACAAAAGCAGCTCATTTTATTCCTTGTGTCGGCTTACCCACTGCAAGACAGACATCAGATTTGATGATTAAAAATGTGTTTCGTTTACATGGAGTACCAGATGAGGTTATTTCGGATCGAGGGGTGCAATTCACTTCAAGGTTTTGGCAAAATTTCTGTGCAGCATTGGACATTAAAGTGAACCTTTCTTCTGCTTTTCATCCTCAGACTAATGGACAGACGGAACGAACCAATCAGACCCTGGAGCAGTATCTTCGCTGCTTTATCTGCCACCTACAGGATGATTGGGTGGATCTACTTCCACTGGCTGAGTTCTCTTATAACAACTCTCAGAGCGCCTCCACTAAGCAGTCTCCTTTTTACTCCAATTTAGGTTATCATCCTAATATTCTTCCTCGATTTCCCATAGAAACGCCTTTGCCAGCAGTGGCTGAAAGAATCACGTCTTTACAAAAGAATATGGATCTTCTAAAGGGAAATCTGGAATTGGCTCAGGAAAGGTACAAGAAAGCCGCAGATAAATTTCGTAAACCTGCACCAGCTTTCAAGGTAGGAGACCTGGTCTGGCTGTCAACCAGAAATCTTAAGTTAAGAATTCCATCATCTAAGTTGGGACATAAATACATTGGACCTTATAAAATCAGTAAAATTATAAGTGCTGTCGCTTGTCGTCTTCAACTGCCCAGAACTATGAGAATCCACCCTGTCTTTCATGTATCTCTACTAAAGGCTGCGACACCCAATACGTTTCCTGGACGTTCTTCTCCTTGCCCTGACCCAGTGCTAGTCGATGGTCAGGAAGAATTTGTGGTGGAAAGGATTCTAGATTCCAGGTTGTATAGAAATCAGTTACAATATTTGATTAAATGGCAGGGCTACCCAGTGGAGGACAATTCATGGGAACCAGTCAATAACGTTAATGCTCCTCGCTTGCTCCGTTAGTTTCATCAGAGGTACCCACACAAGCCTGGTCTGAGGTCATCCGGAGGTTGTCCCTAAGGGGGGAGTAATGTAAGGTTCTGTGTACATGTTCCTGAAACTCAGTTTTTCCGTCAGCCATTTTACTTTCTGTCTTGCTGCAGCTGTCTTGCCCTCAGTCAATATGGAGTTTCCAGCTTGCATGTTCCCGCCCTGATTCTCTCCCTCTTGCTTCTTAAGCAGCCACAGCTGAGCAATCAGTGCTTCAGAATCAAGCCTGCAGTGAACCTGTGACCTGACTCCTGGAAGCCTTGGACCTTGTACTCCAGTTATTTCCTATTGTGGAACTTTGGAACACTCGTGGACTTTGGAACCTTGCTATTTGATAAATCCACGTTTGCATGGACTTATGGTAACAGAGAAGAGATCCTGAACCTGTTGTGGTGATTGCTAGTATTACTGCTTGATGTTCCGCTTTGTATCTGCAAACTGTAGTTGACTATTTGCCACTGTATGATCTACAGACTCTTCTATTGCAAACTGTGTCTTGTTATCATCCATGCACAAAACTATATGATGTAAGTAATACAAACCTCTATATCAACTGTGATCTGTGTTTTCCATCGACCAAGACATGGATTACTCATAAACGACTACATAAGTTACATCAGTGCTACTTTCAACTTATTGCTGTTGTTACCAAATTGTGGCTTACAAATTAGATTTTGGTATTTACTTCAAAATACCAGACTACATAGAGTGACCCGTGTGGTATCTGTGTCAGACTCCTATCTCTGTGTGCTAAAAATTGTGGCATTTCAGGGCTAAATTAGACAGTTTTTTCTTCATCTTACCACAGTTATTGTTACAGTTA
>JARQOD010000005.1:203751723-203903886 GCA_033576555.1 Oophaga sylvatica | reverse complement strand
TGGAGAGGAGCCGCGTGTGGACGAGGTGTGCGGAGCCAAGCCGCATGTGTACGAGGTGTGCGGAGAGGAGCCGCATGTGTACGAGGTGTGTACGAGGTGCACGGAGCGGAGCTGCATGTGTATAAGGTGTGCGGAGAGGAGCCGCGTGTGTACGAGGTGTGCGGAGCCGCAAGTGTACAAGGCGTGCAGAGCAGAGCTGTTTGTGTACGAGGCATACAAAGCGGAACCGTGTGTATATAGGGTGTGCAGAGCCGTGCGTGTACAAGGTGTATGGTGGGGAGCATTCAAACCTCCCAACCGTCGCAGATCCAGCGGGACAGTCCCGATTTTTAGAGTCTTCCCCGCTGTCCCGGCCGAGAGCTTACTTTTCCCGTGGACACAGGAGTACACTGCGGAGCCCCGAGGAGCACTTTAAAACTCGCATGTGAAGCTGACCAGAAATGAGGTAATTTCCAGAGGAGATTGTGTTGCAACCATGGAGGCACTTCAGGGAATGCTTCAGATCCATCACCGTGTCCTCCTCCGACAGCGCGGACAGCAGGATCGCCTTGGACTCAGGGATGTCAGCAATGTGAGCGGATCATGATATGTCCTGCATCAGGAGACACTACAATGGGAGCTGGGCTGCTGTAGTATCTTTATAGAATCTTTCTTTCGCTCTTTGTTTCTTTCTTTCTCTGTTACTTTCTTTCTCTCTCTGTTCTTTCTTTGTTCTTTCTTTCTCTCTTTGATCTTTCTTTTTCTCTCTTTGTTCTTTCTTTCTCTCTCTGTTCTTTCTCTCTCTGTTCTTTCTTTCCCTCCCTAATCTTTCTTTCTTTCTCTCTCTGTTTCTTTCTCTCTCTCTCTCTGTTCTTTCTCTGTTCTTTCTCTCTCCTTTCTTTATTCTCTCTCTGTTCTTTTTCTTTCCCTTCTTTCTTTCTTTCTCTCTCTCTCTGTTCTTTCTTTCTCTCTTTCTATTTTCTCTCTGTTCTTTCTTTCTCTCTGTTCTTTTCTTTCCCTTCTTTCTTTCTCTCTCTCTGTTCTTTCTTTCTCTCTCTGTTCTTTCTTTCCCTCTCCTTTCTTTCGTTTTTCTCTCTGTTCTTTCTCTCTCTGTTCTTTCTTTCCCCTCTTTCTTTCTCTCTGTTCTTTCTCTCTCTCTGTTCTTTCTTTCTCTCTCTCTCTCTGTTCTTTTTTTCTCTCTTTCTTTTTTCTCTCTGTTCTTTCTTTCTCTCTGTTCTTTTCTTTCCCTTCTTTCTTTCTCTCTCTCTGTTCTTTCTTTCTCTCTCTGTTCTTTCTTTCCCTCTCCTTTCTTTCGTTTTTCTCTCTGTTCTTTCTCTCTCTGTTCTTTCTTTCCCCTCTTTCTTTCTCTCTGTTCTTTCTCTCTCTCTTTCTCTCTCTGTTCTTTCTTTCTCTCTCTCTCTCTGTTCTTTCTTTCTCTCTTTCTTTTTTCTCTCTGTTCTTTCTTTTCTCTCTGTTCTTTTCTTTCCCTTCTTTCTTTCTCTCTCTCTGTTCTTTCTTTCTCTCTCTGTTCTTTCTTTCCCTCTCCTTTCTTTCGTTTTTCTCTCTGTTCTTTCTCTCTCTGTTCTTTCTTTCCCCTCTTTCTTTCTCTCTGTTCTTTCTCTCTCTCTTTCTCTCTCTGTTCTTTCTTTCTCTCTCTCTGTTCTTTCTTTTTTCTCTCTGTTCTTTCTTTCTTTTTCTCAGTACCAGTCAGTGTGCCCATAGTACCAACCACTGTGCCCTCAGTACCAGTCAGTGTGATCAGCAGTGCTAAATGGGTGCGATTGGGCTGTGGATATGGGTGTGGCTAGTAGTGAAATGGGTGTGGTCAGGGGCGTGGCCTAAAATTTGCCACCGGGCATAATGGAGCACGGGGAGCCAGAATGGAGTATGGAGCTCCTGTGTATAATGTCACCGGTGATCACTGTATTACCTATAAACTGACTCTATATAAAGAGCTCCTGCGTATAATGTCACTGGTGATCACTGTATTACCTGTACACTGACACTATATACAGAGCTTCTGTGTATAATGTCACTGGTGATCACTATATTACCTGTACACTGACACTATATACAGAGCTCCTGTGTATAATGTCACCGGTGATCACTGTATTACCTGTACACTGACAGTATATACAAAGCTCCTGTGTATAATGTCACCAGTGATCACTGTATTACCTGTAAACTGACACTATATACAGAGCTCCTGTGTATATTGTCACTGGTGATCACTGTATTACATGTACACTATACACCATATACAGAGCTCCTGTGTATAATGTCACCATCTTGACATTTTATCGGCGCCATCTTGTGACTGCAACTTCTGTCTGCGGGAAGTCAGAAGTAGCAGAAACCCACTATCAGGCCACGTTCACACGTTCAGTATTTTACCTCAGTATTTGTAGGCCAAAACCAGGAGTAGAACAATCATAGGAAAACTATAATAGAAGCACGTCACCACTTCTGGATTTCTCACCCACTCCCGACTTGGCTTACAAATACTGAGGTAAAATACTGACCAAATACTGAACGTGTGAATGTGGCTTTAGGCTGGTTTCACACATCCTGATATTTCCGGTACCGGAAAAACCGTTAGTGGAAATATCTGTGTCCGTGTGTGTAATACGTGTGGCAACTGTGTGCCGCCCATGTGCCACATCAGTACCACATGGACGGCCGCCGAGGAAGAAGCGCTACAGTAAGCACTGTTCCCCGGCCAGGGGCGCACCTAAAATGAAGCAAGTTGATCATTTCGCCTCAGGAGGCATTGAGTCACTGAAGACAAGTGTAATATTACAGGCTATATTCACTAGTTTCCTAGATACTGCATTGATCCAGGGAGTTAGTCTGATTGCCGTATGTGGAGTCGGGAAGGAATTTTTTTCCCCAATGTGAAGCTTACTGTTTGCCACTTGGTTTTTTTTTTTGCCTTCCTCTGGATCAACATGTTAGGGCAGGTTAGGATAGGATAGGGTTGAACTAGATGGACTTAAAGTCTTCCTTCAACCTTAATAACTATGTTACTATGTTACTAAGTGTAAAGATTGATGTTTCAAATATATTCCTATTTAAAAGTGTATGTAATTTACATGTGCATCAGGTTAGGCTAGTAAAGAGTAAACCAGATTTATTTGTACTGATATTACAACGGGAGGGCGCCATTTTGCAGTTCAGTTCAGGCAGCAGAGAGGCTAGGTTCACCCCTGGACATTAAGCCTGGTTAATAATAGAGAGCTGTCAATAAGACACCTATCCATTATTAATCCACTAGTCTGAAAGGGTTAAAAAAAAACACACACACATAAAGAAAAAAGAATTTTAATGAAATAAATACACACATTTTTTCCATCTTTATTACACTGCCATTCCATTCGAAGCCATCGATCTCCTAGAAAAAAGACAAAATAAAAAAACAACAATACACCCATACCTGTCCGTCGTACAGTCAAGTCCCATGCTGCAATCCATCTGAAGGGGTTAAACAGTTTACAACTGGGAGCGGTGCTAATGCGACCCGCCCAGCTGTAAACCACAGAGGAATGAAGGAAAAGCTGCCTGCGCAGCCTCCCTTCCTGACCGGAGATGAATTGATTAGCGTGGGAAAGTTTCTGAACATTTTACCACGCTGGTCAGTTCACTTCAGGTCAGGCGGGGAGTCTGCGCAGCCTAAGTGACGTCAGCGCTAGTCACTGAGGCTGCGCATACTCCCCGCCTGACCAGAGGTGAACTGACAGCATGGGATAATGTTCAGAAACTTTCCCACACTAGTCAATTCATCTCCGGTCAGGCAAGGAGATGAATTTTGTCTTTTTTCTTGGAAATCGATGGCTTTGACTAGAAAAATGCAGTGTAATAAAGATGGAAAAAATGTGTTTTTATTTAATTAAAATTCTATTTTCTTATTGTGTGTGTTTTTTTAACCGTTTCAGACTAGTGGATTAATAATGGATAGGTGTCTTTGTAAGGTTCTATGTATATATTCCTGAAACTCAGTTTGTTCGTCAGCCATTTTACTTTCTGTCTTGCTGCAGCTATCTTGCCCTCAGTCAAAATGGAGTTTCCAGCTTGCATGTTCCCGCCCTGATTCTCTCCTTTGCTTCTTAAGCAGCCACAGCTGAGCAATCAGTGCTTCAGAATCTAGCCTGCAGTGAACCTGTGACTTGACTCCTGTAAGCCTTGGACCTTGTACTCCAGCTATTCCTACTGAGGAACTCTGAAGCACTTGTGGACTCTGAACCCTGCTCTTTGAAAGACCCACGTTTGCATGGACTTACGGTAACAGAGAAGAAGATCCTGAATCTGTATTGGAGAGTGATTGCTGAGCTTGGATTACTCTGGCCTGCTGTGTCTCCTGTTTCTGTGTCTGCAAACTGTGTGACTATTTCTGCCAACTTGTATGAAGTAATACAGGACTTTTCTATATCAAACCTGTGACTCCTGTGTTTTCATCGCACCCAAGCACAAGACGCTATATGAACTGTACTACATACATTACAAGATTCTGAAGCCAAAACGTTAGTGTCTGCTGGGTCTGGAAGGCTGTGTCTGCTGTACTGTGGATATCAGACGTCCGGTTGTACTTTCTGTGATGACAGTGGTTGTGACTTCTCACAACCATTCCAGGTGAGCAATTCCCTTAAGTTTTTTCTTTTTGCAGTGTTACCACAGGTAAACACTATTGTTTTTTTTGTTTGTTTTTTTTTCCTTTCTTTCTCTTTTTTGTCTGCTGTAACTCTGGATATCAGATGTCTGGTTGAAACTTTCTGTGATGATAGTGGTTGTGACTTCTCACAACCATTCCAGGTGAGCAGTTCCCTTAATTTTTTTTTTCTCTCTGCAGTGTTGCCACAGGTGAACACTATTGTTTTTTTTTCTCTCCTCTTCTTCCAGTAATCCTGTCTTAAAAGATCTGGAAAATGGAGGCCCGCATAAAGGAACTTTGCGGAGTGACTGATAATATCCTTGCAGATTTGCAGAATATAAAGACCCGTTTTACAAATCTACAGGACCTCAATAATCACAATTTGCAAGTGGTTGGACAGACTACCCAGGATTTGCGAGCCAGGATTGAGGTTCTAGAGGGGCGAGTCCAGGCTCCTGCCGTAGCCCCGAGTGCTGGGATTCCCAAGTTGCCCCCTTTTCGTTTTGGCGGTGAACGTGAGAAATTCAGGGGATTTATTAATCAATGCAATCTTTTTTTTTCTGCACATGCTTCACAATTTCCCACTGAACGATCTAAGGTGCTTACTATAATTATGTTGCTTACCAACAAGGCTTTAATGTGGGCAAACCCTCTGATTGAGACTGAGGATGATTGTTTGAATCACCTTGATGATTTTATTTCAGCCATGGGCAGGTGTTTGATGACCCCAATCGAGGTGCAACAGCTGAAGCAGCCATGTTAGCTTTGCGCCAAGGTAAGCACTCGGTAGCTGAATATGCCTTGGATTTCAGGAGATGGGCCCTTGATACCACCTGGGACAGTTCCGCCAAAAAATCTATTTTTCGAAAGGGGTTATCTCCACTGATTAAGGATGAACTTGCTCGTGCCGACCCTCCCACTGCGTTAGGTGACTTTATTAACTACTGCATCCGTATTGATACTCGTCTGACTGAACGCAGGCAAGAGAGATGGTTCGAAAGCAATCGTACTAACCTTTTCCTACCTTCCTCTCCAGCTAAGGAACCTTTGAGTAGGATTACACGGGAACCTGAACCTGAACCCATGCAGGTAGACTCTTTACAACGACGGGTTAGTGATGCACGCAAGGAACATCGTTTTAAGGAGAATCTATGTTTCTATTGTGGTAAGTCAGGGCACTTCATTATAAACTGCCCCAGCCGTTCTCGTAAGACTACTGCAGCACTCATTCATTGTGAGTGTTGCGAGAGGGGATCTGTCAGGTCCGAGCCTCAGGCTCCAGAGAGATCTGCAGCAACAGATCTTGATTTCTCGGACTTAAACTCCGTTACCTCTGAGGACGTTGACTGTGTAAACGCTGCCATTTTTCAAGTTTCCTCAGCGGTGTCCCAGCTGAGTTGTAAGAAAAACAATTCTCATTGCTTTCTTTCCATCAAACTCTGGGTTGACTCAGCTTGGGTGTCTAGCTCTGCTATGATCGACTCAGGGGCAAGTGGAAATTTTATGGATGTCTCCTTTGCTCTGAAACAGGGAATACGTTCAGTGAAGAAGGCTACTCCAGTACAGATGGAAACTGTGGATGGCTCCCTGCTGACCTCTGGACCAGTGGATCAGGAAACAGAGCCTTTGAGGGTTCTTATGGGTAAAGATCATCAAGAGAAACTGTCCTTTATGCTTATCTCTTCTCCCCACTTTCCCATTATTCTAGGGCTACCATGGCTGCAGGCTCAGAATCCTACCATTAACTGGGAGACCAAGGAATTACACTTTCCAGAGAAACAGATGAGTCCAAAAATTTCAGCCTGCTCTGTTCCTAAAGGAATCATGTCAGTCCCTGAACTACCAGCTGTATACCAGGACTATGTGGATTTATGTGACAAGAAGAACGCTGACCAGCTTCCTCCTCACCGTCCATATGATTGTCCAATTGAATTATTGCCTGGAGCAGAGATACCTTTTGGTAAGATCTACCCCCTGGCGGGGGCGGAGCTAAAGGCTTTAAAGGATTACATAGATGAAAATCTAGCCAAGGGCTTCATACGCCCCTCTTCATCTCCTGCAGGTGCACCCATCTTCTTTGTAAAAAAGAAAGATGGATCTCTGAGACCATGCGTAGACTATAGGGAACTCAATAAGGTTACTATTAGAAACCGTTATCCATTGCCTTTAATCCCTGAGTTATTGGAGAGAGTGCGACATGCCAAAATTTTTTCTAAACTAGATCTTCGTGGGGCCTATAACTTAGTCCGTATTAGACCTGGGGATGAATGGAAGACTGCATTTAGGTCACACTATGGACACTTTGAATATCTAGTTATGCCTTTTGGTCTGAGTACCGCCCCAGCCACTTTCCAACATTTGGTGAATGACATCTTCAGGGATCTCCTAGATACATTCATGGTAATTTATTTGGATGATATTCTAATTTTTTCTAACTCCACAGAGGAACATCATGGACATGTGAGAATGGTCTTGGAACGTCTAAGACAAAATCATCTTTACATCAAACTTGAAAAGTGTGAATTCCATAGGACCGAAATTCAATTTCTGGGGTATGTACTGTCTACACAAGGAATTAGTATGGATGGAAGCAAAACCCAAGCCATCAAGGATTGGCCAAGTCCTAGAAATGTGAAGGAGGTACAGCGCTTCATCGGGTTTGCCAACTTATATAGACGTTTCATTAGAAATTTCTCTGAGGTAGTGTCACCGATCACTCAACTTACCCGGAAAGAGTCTAGGTTTTCCTGGACTCCCCAAGCCCAGGAAGCATTTTCCCGTCTAAAAGATAAATTTACCACTGCACCTATCCTAGTACATCCCAACCCCGAGCTTGCCTTCATAATAGAGGTGGATGCTTCAGACTGTGCCGTTGGAGCTATACTCTCTCAGAGAACAGGTGAGAAGAATGTCTTGCATCCCTGTGCCTTCTTTTCCCAGCAGTTGTCTTCGGCTGAGAGGAACTACGATGTGGGCAATAGAGAGTTGTTGGCCATTATTGCCGCCTTCAAAGAATGGAGACACCTTCTTCAGGGTCCTGCACAGCAAATAGTCGTCCTGACAGACCATCGTAACCTTGAGTTTATCAGGTCGGCTAAGTGCCTGACTCCTCGCCAGGCTCGCTGGAATCTTTTCTTAAACCAATTTAATTTTATCATCTCTTATAGACCAGGATCGCGCAATGGAAAGGCTGATGCACTCTCTAGGATTTACTCAGCAAAGACACGTCCAATTACTCCTCCTAAGACTATTCTTCCTGACTCTAGATTCCTAGGAGTAATTCATAATCAAGACCTACTTAAGGACATCAAGGAAGCATACCATGCGGATTCCTTTTTGGCACAACCCCCAAGGGACGTAAGTCTTGTCTTTAAGAATGGTGTGTGGATTCAGGGACAACGTCTGTATATTCCTGAAACAGTCAGATTAAGAGTATTGCAACTCATTCACGATTCCAAGATAGCTGGGTATAGAGGAATTCTAAAGACACAGGAATTTCTTTCTCGTTTCTTTTGGTGGCCCACTTGCAGGAAGGATGTTTTGAATTATGTCACTTCATGTGAGGTCTGTGCAAGATGCAAAACACCTCGCTCCTCACCAACTGGTCTGTTACAGCCTCTTCCCACCCCGCCCCGCCCGTGGGGATCCATGTCTATGGACTTCATTGTGGAGTTACCAACCTCTCAGGGGAAGAACACCATTCTAGTGGTGGTTGACCGTCTAACAAAGGCAGCTCATTTTATCCCTTGTGTCGGCTTACCCACTGCAAAACAGACATCAGATTTGATGATTAAAGATGTGTTTCGCTTACATGGAGTACCGATGAGGTTATTTCGGATCGAGGGGTGCAATTCACTTCTAGGTTTTGGCAAAATTTCTGTGCAGCATTGGACATTAAAGTAAACCTTTCTTCTGCTTTTCATCCCCAGACTAATGGACAGACCGAACGAACCAATCAAACCCTGGAGCAGTATCTCCGCTGCTTTATCTGCCACCTACAGGATGATTGGGTGGATCTACTTCCATTAGCTGAGTTCTCGTATAACAACTCTCAGAGTGCCTCCACTAAACAGTCTCCTTTTTACTCTAATCTAGGTTATCATCCTAACATTCTACCACGATTTCCCATAGAAACGCCTTTACCAGCAGTGGCTGAAAGAATCACGTCTTTACAGAAGAATATGGATCTTCTAAAGGAAAATCTGGAATCGCTCAAGAAAGGTACAAGAAAGCAGCAGATAAATTTCGTAAACCTGCACCAGCTTTCAAGGTAGGAGACTTGGTCTGGCTGTCAACCAGAAATCTTAAGTTAAGGATTCCATCGTCTAAGTTGGGACATAAGTACATTGGACCCTATAAAATCAGTAAAATTATAAGTGCCGTTGCTTGTCGTCTTCAACTGCCCAGAACTGTGAGAATCCACCCTGTCTTTCATGTATCCCTACTAAAGGCTGCGACACCCAATACGTTTCCTGGACGTTCCTCTCCTTGCCCTGACCCAGTGCTAGTCGATGGTCAGGAAGAATTTGTGGTGGAAAGGATTTTAGATTCCAGGTTGTATAGAAATCAGTTACAATATCTGATTAAATGGCAGGGCTACCCAGTGGAGGACAACTCATGGGAACCGGTCAATAACGTTAATGCTCCTCGCTTGCTCCATCAGTTTCATCAGAGGTACCCACACAAGCCTGGTCTGAGGTCATCCGGAGGTTGTCCTTAAGGGGGAGTAATGTAAGGTTCTATGTATATATTCCTGAAACTCAGTTTGTTCGTCAGCCATTTTACTTTCTGTCTTGCTGCAGCTATCTTGCCCTCAGTCAAAATGGAGTTTCCAGCTTGCATGTTCCCGCCCTGATTCTCTCCTTTGCTTCTTAAGCAGCCACAGCTGAGCAATCAGTGCTTCAGAATCTAGCCTGCAGTGAACCTGTGACTTGACTCCTGTAAGCCTTGGACCTTGTACTCCAGCTATTCCTACTGAGGAACTCTGAAGCACTTGTGGACTCTGAACCCTGCTCTTTGAAAGACCCACGTTTGCATGGACTTACGGTAACAGAGAAGAAGATCCTGAATCTGTATTGGAGAGTGATTGCTGAGCTTGGATTACTCTGGCCTGCTGTGTCTCCTGTTTCTGTGTCTGCAAACTGTGTGACTATTTCTGCCAACTTGTATGAAGTAATACAGGACTTTTCTATATCAAACCTGTGACTCCTGTGTTTTCATCGCACCCAAGCACAAGACGCTATATGAACTGTACTACATACATTACAGTCTTATTGACAGCTCTCCATTATTAACCAGGATTAATGTCACCTTACAATAGGAAGGTGACATTAACCCCTTATTACCCCATATGCCACCCGCTACAGGGAAATGGGAAGAGAGAGGGTAAGTGCCGAAATAGGCGCATCTTACAGATGCGCCTCTTGTGGGGTGGCTGGGGGTAGATTTTTTTAGCCAGGGGGGCCCAAAAACAATGGTCCCTCTCTAGGCTATTAATTTCTGCCCTCAGTCACTGGCTTGCCTTCTCTGGCGGAGAAAATTGCGCTGGAGCCCATGCTAGTTTTTTCGGTGTATTAATCCTTTATTTAACACATACAGCTCAAAAATTTACACACACACACTACTAACATTATTATTGAGGGACATATATAAATCTAATGGATATGCAATGGTTTACTGTCTGTAAACCATGTCTCTTATCCTGTCGGGTTCCGTAATGATTTTACAGTAGCCGACAAATGAATTAACGGCTTTTGTTCAATCTTACTGTGCAATATATATTTATATATATATATATATATATATATATATATAACAGTATATATATATGTGTGTCACTGACATGTATATATATATATATATACTGTATACAGTATGTGCTCTATGTGTATATATCTAGTGTTTTGTGAACTGTCAGTGTGATTTTACAGTAGCCAGGGATGAATTGTCGGCTTTTCAAAGGACACCAGAGCGTATAGATCGGACAGCATTCGCATGGTGCGAGTGCTGTCCAATTTTTTTCTCGCACCCATTGACTTGTATTGTATTCTCGTCCGAGAATTGCAGAAATACGCAGCATACTGCAATTTTTTTCTCAGTCTGATTTAGGCTGAGAAAAAACTCGCAAATGAGATGTCACCTATTGAATAACATTGGTCCGAGTGCAATCCGATTTTTTATCGGATTGCACTCGTCCATATTTCTCGCAAGTGGGTATGAGCTCTAGTTGTGAATATAGGGGAACATCAGCAGATGACCGCACTGTGACTAAAAATAAATATACTGTATATACAAAAATGAATACTGATATTACTATATGGAGACCATATCGTGGTAGATACCAGTCCTGCAGACCAGATAAGAGATCACAGTACAGTTATAGATGGTAACTTACAGCTGATGTTGTTTGTTCACTTTTCCCGTCTTTTCCATCTGGCCCAGACCGGCATGATAACTTCTCCAGCCAGTACTCGTCTGCAGAGATTACAACAAAGACACATCTGACTTCCCACATTTCCTGCATGTCCATATCTATGCCCAACCTGTGCAAACTACTCATTCTGCTGATACCCCAATAATAAGCCGCTGCTGCCGTATGTGTCCTACAGCACCTGCTGTGTGTTACAATAACCGTACTGCTCTTAGTGTCCCACATAACAATGCCACCACTGTGCTCCTTACATAGTAATAATGCCACCACTGTGTCCAATACATAATAATAATGCCACATTTGTGCTCTCTAGATAGTTAAATTCCCCCTAAAAATATTAACACTCTGTGCTAGTGCCCTCCACATTTTGTCCCTAAAAAGTAGTAATACCCCCAGGGGTGAACCTAGCCTCTGTGCTGCCTGAGTCTAACTGCAAAACGGCGCCCCCCCAATTAGAGCGAGGAAGTTTGTGGCGCGCATAGCGCGCCGCGGCAATTTTTAGGCCACGCCCCGACCACACCCATTTCACAACTAGTCACACCCATGTCCACACCCCGACCACACCCATTTAGCACTGGTGATCACACTGACTGGTACTGAGGGCACAGTGACTGGTACTATGGCCACACTGGTACTGAGTAAAAGAAAGAACAGAGAGAGAAAAAAGAAAACAGAGAAAGGAGAGAGAGAAAGAGGGGAAAACAAGAAAGAACAGAGAGAAAGTAGAGAGAGAAATAAACAAAGAAATGGAAAAGAAAGAACAGAGAGAGAAAAGAACAGAGAGAGAAAGAAAAAAGACAAGAAAAAAGGCAAGAAAGAAAGAAAGAAAGAAAGAAAGAAAGAAAGAAAGAAAGAAAGAACAGAAAAAGAAAGAGGGGACAAAAAAGAGAACAGAGAGAAAAAAAGAAGAAATAGGGGAAAGAAAGAACAAAGAGAGAAAGAAAGAACAGAGAGATAGAGAGAAAGAAAGATGGGAAACAAAGAACAGAGAGAGAGAAAGAGAAATAAAGAAAACAGATAGAAAGAACAGAGAGAGAGAGAGAAAGAACAGAAAGAGTGGAAAGAAAGAGAAAGAAGAAAGAAAGAAAGAAAGAACAGAGAGAAAGAACAGAGAGAGAAAGAAAAAGAAAGAACAGAGATAGAAAGAAAGAGGGGAAAGAAAGAACAGAGAGAAAGAAAAAGAACAGAGAGAGAAAGAAAGATGGGAAAGAAAAAAACTACGGAATAATGGCCCCATATACTGCTGCATACAGTAAAATGGCCCCACATGATGCTCCATACTGAATAATGGCCTCATATATTGCTGCATACAGTATAATGGCCCCACATGATGCTCCATACTGAATAATGGCCCCACATAATGATGCATACAGTATAATGGCCCCACATGATGTTCCATACTGAATAATGGCCCCATATACCGCTGCATACAGTATAATGGCCCCACATGATGCTCCATACTGAATAATGGCCCCATATACTGCTGCATACAGTATAATGGCCCCACATGATGCTCCATGCTGAATAATGGCCCCATATACTGCTGCATACAGTATAATGGCCCCACATGATGCTCCATACTGAATAATGGCCCCATATACTGCTGCATACAGTATAATAGCCCCACATGATGCTCCATACTGAATAATGGCCCCATATACTGCTGCATACTGTATAATGGCCCCATATACTGCTGCATACAGTATAATAGCCCCACATGATGCTCCATACTGAATAATGGTCCCTGTTATGTTTCGGCAGCTGAGGAGTGCAGGCAAAAAAGGCAATACACCAGAGCAGTTGGAATCTATGAGATTGCAGTACCCTGACTAACCACCACAACTAGAGGCAGCCGTGGAGCGTTACTACGTTGGTCCTAGACGCCTCGTCACAGCCTGAGAAACTAACTACACCTAAAGATAGAAATAGGAAAGCTATCTGCCCCGGAGCAGAACCCCAAAGATAATAGAAAGCCCCCAAACATGTAATGGCGGTTAGACAAGAAGAAGTACTGACACAGAAAGAAAATAGTATGAGCAAACGCTGGGGCCCAAACTAACTAAATAGAAAAGGATAGGAAGGGCACTTACTGCAATCCCAGAAAACCCTGAAAAGCACCAACTTTACTAATTTCAAAAACGCCTGAGATCACACGACCTCTTCCACCTAAATTAGTTCTCTGGTGTAACAAAATCAAAACAGCAGCCACTGAAAAAACTGGAAAAAGCAAAAGTACAAACATCAGTGGCTGAACTAAACTGAGAGGGCAAAAGCCCCCGGAGGGGACCCTGAAGGCCCCCACAGAAGTGCAGGACAAAATGCAAAAATATAGCACAAAAAACAAAAAGAAGAAAATGTCTTATCTGATAGCAGGAGATGCAGACACGACACAGCAGGCTACAAGGGAAACAGGAATGAAGGATTCAGACCAGAACAATTGATCACCGGCAACCCTGATGGGAAGGTGACTCCCTTATATAAGACCAGTCAGTAACACCTGATTCCCAGTCCTCACAATCTTCACTGGACAGACCAGCACCGCTTGTAACCACTAGAGGAAGCCTCTGCTCAGAACTCATCTCAAACCCATTCACAACAGTACCCCCCCCTTGAGGAGGGGTCATCGAACCCTCATTTGAGCAACCAGGTCGGTCAGGATGAGTTCTATGATACGCACGGATAAGTCTCCTAGCATGGATGTCCGAAGCAAACACCCAAGAATTGTCTTCCTGACCATAACCTCTCCATTTAAAAAAATACTGGAGTTTCCGTCTAGAAAAACGAGAATCTAAAATTTTCTCAACCACATACTCCAGATTGCCCTCAACCAAAACAGGGCCAGGAGGCACAGCAGCAGAAACCACTGGCTCAACAAACCTCTTCAACAAGGACTTGTGGAACACGTTATGGATCTTAAATGTCCCTGGAAGAAGCAAACGAAAAGAAACAGGATTAATAATCTCCATGATCTTATAAGGTCCAATGAACCTAGGCTTAAATTTAGGAGATGCTACTCTCATAGGAATATTCTTTGAGGACAACCAGACCAAGTCCCCCACTTTAAACCGAGGACCATCAGTCCTATGCCGGTTAGCAAACCGCTGGGCCTTCTCCGGAGAGAGGGACAACCTCTCCACTACCTGGTCCCAAATCTGTTGCATACGCTCCACAACAGAGTCAACACCTGGACAGACAGAAGCCTTCGCCTGTCCTGAAGAAAATCGAGGGTGAAACCCAGAATTACAGAAAAACGGAGACATCAAAGTGGCAGAGCTAGCCCTATTATTAAGAGCAAACTCAGCCAAAGGCAAAAAAGAGACCCAGTCATCCTGATCAGCAGACACAAAGCATCTTAGATAAGTCTCCAATGTCTGGTTGTTCTCTCAGTTTGACCATTGGTCTGAGGATGAAATGCCGAGGAGAAAGACAATTGAACACCCAGTTTAGAACAAAAAGTCCTCCAAAATCTGGAAACAAACTGGACTCCTCTGTCAGACACAATGTTCTCAGGAATGCCGTGTAAACGAACCACAAGCTGAAGGAACAACGGCACCAATTCAGAAGAGGAAGGCAACTTAGGTAATGGCACAAGATGTATCATTTTGGAAAACCTATCACAAATTACCCAGATGGTGGTCATTCTCTGAGAAACAGGAAGGTCGGAAATGAAATCCATAGAGATATGGGTCCATGGTCTCTTGGGCACAGGCAATGGCATCAACAAACCACTAGAGCGAGAGCAAGGCTTGGAGCGAGAGCAAGTCCCGCAGGACTGCACAAATTCCCTGACATCACGAGACAAGGTAGGCCACCAAAAGGACCGACTAACCAAGTCTCTGGTACCAAAAATTCCGGGATGCCCAGCCAATGCGGAACAATGAATCTCAGACATCACACTCTTCTTCCACTGGTCCGGGACAAACAATTTTCCAACAGGGCAGCACTCGGGCCTATCCTCCTGACACCCCTCCAGAGCAAGTCTCAAATTGGGCGAGATGGCGGAAAGAACTACACCCTCTTTCAAAATAACAGAAGGATCAGATAACTCAGGAGAGTCCGCAAGGAAACTCCTCGAGAGGGCATCCGCCTTAACATTCTTAGTGCCAGGAAGAAAGGAAACCACAAAATTAAAACGTGTGAAAAACAAGGCCCACCTGGCCTGTCTAGGATTGAGTCGCTTGGCAGATTCCAGATAGACCAGATTCTTATGGTCCGTAAGGACCACACCTGATGTTTGGCTCCCTCCAGCCAATGTCTCCACTCTTCAAAAGCCCACTTCATGGCCAATAACTCCCGATTACCCACGTCATAATTACGTTCAGTAGGAGAAAATTTTCGAGAGAAAAAGGCACAAGGGTTACTTTTAGAGGTCTCTGGATCTTTTTGGGACAAAACGGCACCTGCCCCAATTTCAGAGGCATCAACCTCCACCTGAAATGGCAGAGAAACATCAGGCTGCCGTAGAACAGGAGCAGAAGTGAATCTCTGCTTAAGTTCCTGAAATGCAGAGACTGCCTCAGGAGGCCAATTCACCACATCAGAACCCTTTCTGGTCAAATCAGTTAATGGTTTAACAATAACCGAGAAATTACAAATAAATTTACGATAAAAATTGGCAAAACCCAAAAATCTCTGAAGAGCCTTTAATGAAGTAGGTTGGACCCAATCACAGATGGCCTGAACCTTGACCGGGTCCATTTCAATAACAGATGGGGACAAAATGAATCCCAGAAATGAGATCCTCTGTACGCCAAAAAGACACTTTGATCCCTTCACATACAGAGCATTCTCTCTCAAAATCTGGAACACAGTTCGAACATGTTTCACATGAGAGTCCCAGTCATTAGAAAAAATCAAGATATCATCCAAATAAACAATCAGAAATTTGTCCACAAAATCCCTGAAAATGTCATTCATGAAGGACTGGAAGACGGAAGGAGCATTAGTGAGCCCAAAGGACATCACTAGGTACTCAAAATGCCCTTCAGGGGTATTGAATGCCGTCTTCCATTCATCCCCGTGCTTAATGCGAATAAGGTTATACGCCCCCCTGAGGTCAAGCTTGGTAAACCAAGTAGCGTTTTTCACCCTGGAAAACAGGTCAGAAATCAAGGGTAACGGGTATTGATATTTCACAGTAATATTGTTCAAGAGACGATAATCAATACACAGCCTTAATGAACCATCCTTTTTGGCCACAAAGAAAAAACCGGCACCTAAGGGTGAAGAGGATGGTCTGATATGACCCTTCTCCAATGACTCCTTGATATAAGACCGCATAGCGTCATGTTCAGGTACAGACAAGTTAAAAAGGCGACCTTTAGGGAATTTACTACCCGGCACTAATTCAATAGCGCAGTCATAGCTCCTATGGGGAGGCAAGGATGCAGATTTACTTTCGCTAAACACATCAGAAAAATTAATCAAAAAGTCAGGAACATCCTGAGCCTGGGGGGAGGCAGAAAAAACAGGAGTGTTGGTATTAACACATTGGCAGCCCCAACTGGTTACAGACACAGATTTCCAATCCAAAACAGGATTATGAGACTGTAACCAAGGGAAACCCAGCACGATAATGTCATGCAGATTATACAGAACCAAAAATTTGCAGCACTCCTGGTGATCAGGTTCAACCCTCATTATCACCTGAGTAGAAAAATGGGGTTTATTCTCAGCCAAAGGGGTAGAATCGATCCCCAGTAGGGGAATAGACTTCTGTAGGGGTATCAAGGGAAACCCACAACGTTTAGCAAAATCATAATCCATCAGGTTAATAGCTTCTCCAGAATCAACGAAAGCCTGAGCAGAAAATGAGGACAGAGAGCATATCAGAGTGACAGTTAATAAAAACTTAGTCTGAATACTACCCAAGACAACTGAGCGTGCAAAACGTCTTCCCCGCTTAGGGCAGACTGAAATAGCATGAGAGGCATCACCACAGTAGAAACATAACCCATTGCGCTTTCGAAACTCATGACGCTGTGCCCCAGACACCACTCTATCACACTGCATGGTTTCAGAAGCTGGTTCACAAGGCAACACTATTCCACGCATACTTCTCCGCTCACGCAAACGTCTGTCAATTTGAATCGCTAATGACATAGAATCATTGAGACCAGAGGGGACAGGGAATCCCACCATAACATCCTTTACATTATCTGACAGACCCTTCCAGAAAAGGGCTGCCAAAGCGTCGTCATTCCATTTGGTCAGGACTGCCCACCTACGGAATCTCTGACAGTATAACTCAGCGTCCTCAAGCCCCTGACTTAATGCCAACAAAGTTTTTTCAGCTTGATCAGTGACATTAGGCTCATCGTACAATAACCCCAAAGCCTGAAAAAATGCATCAATATCATTCAAAACAGGATCCCCAGGTGTCAGGGAAAAAGCCCAATCCTGAGGATCGTCGCGCAGGAGAGAGATGACAATTTGAACCTGTTG
Source organism: Oophaga sylvatica (assembly GCA_033576555.1). Taxonomy (NCBI): domain Eukaryota; kingdom Metazoa; phylum Chordata; class Amphibia; order Anura; family Dendrobatidae; genus Oophaga; species Oophaga sylvatica. The sequence goes on along the minus strand of JARQOD010000005.1, from coordinate 203,886,388 downwards.
TGCTGCGTTCCCTGTGGAATTAGGCTTTAAGGCAAAAAACAACTTACAGTTATTTTTGAAATTCTGAAACTTAGCTCGATCCCCTAAAAACAAATCTGGCATGGGAATCCTAGGTTCCACAACAGGCAACCCAGCAAGATAGATAGCAATACTCCGAACCTCAGCGGCAAGCTGATCCACACGGCCAGACAACTGTGCAAACTCCATTGAGAGAAAAGATCCTCCCCAGCACCCAGAGATACAGAGGGAAAAAAAAAAAAAAAAGCAACAAACAGAAAAATATCTCTGACAATTCTGACAACCTTTTTTCTTTCACAATATTTTTTCCCTTCTGTGAGTACCATACAATTTTCAACTTTATGGCCGGTGATACTGTTATGTTTCGGCAGCTGAGGAGTGCAGGCAAAAAAGGCAATACACCAGAGCAGTTGGAATCTATGAGATTGCAGTACCCTGACTAACCACCACAACTAGAGGCAGCCGTGGAGCGTTCCTACGTTGGTCCTAGACGCCTCGTCACAGCCTGAGAAACTAACTACACCTAAAGATAGAAATAGGAAAGCTATCTGCCCCGGAGCAGAACCCCAAAGATAATAGAAAGCCCCCAAACATGTAATGGCGGTTAGACAAGATGAAGTACTGACACAGAAAGAAAATAGTATGAGCAAACGCTGGGGCCCAAACTAACTAAATAGAAAAGGATAGGAAGGGCACTTACTGCAATCCCAGAAAACCCTGAAAAGAACCAACTTTACTAATTTCAAAAACGCCTGAGATCACACGACCTCTTCCACCTAAATTAGTTCTCTGGTGTAACAAAATCAAAACAGCAGCCACTGAAAAAACTGGAAAAAGCAAAAGTACAAACATCAGTGGCTGAACTAAACTGAGAGGGCAAAAGCCCCCGGAGGGGATCCTGAAGGCCCCCACAGAAGTGCAGGACAAAATGCAAAAATATAGCACAAAAAACAAAAAGAAGAAAATGTCTTATCTGATAGCAGGAGATGCAGACACGACACAGCAGGCTACAAGGGAAACAGGAATGAAGGATTCAGACCAGAACAATTGATCACCGGCAACCCTGATGGGAAGGTGACTCCCTTATATAAGACCAGTCAGTAACACCTGATTCCCAGTCCTCACAATCTTCACTGGACAGACCAGCACCGCTTGTAACCACTAGAGGAAGCCTCTGCTCAAAACTCATCTCAAACCCATTCACAACAGGCCCCATAAACTGCTGCATACTGTATAATGGCCCCATATACTGCTGCATACTGTATTATAGCCCACATGATGCTCCATACTGAATAATGGCCCCATATACTGCTGCATACTGTATAATGGCCCCATATACTGCTGCATACAGTATAATAGCCCCACATGATGCTCCATACTGAATAATGGCCCCATATACTGCTGCATACAGTATAATAGCCCCACATGATGCTCCATACTGAATAATTGCCCCATATACTGCTGCATACTGTATAATGGCCCCATATACTGCTGCATACAGTATAATAGCCCCACATGATGCTCCATACTGAATAATTGCCCCATATAATGCTGCATACTGTATTATGGCCCCATATACTGCAGCATACAGTATAATAGCCCCACATGATGCTCCATACTGAATAATGGCCCCATATACTGCTGCATACTGTATAATGGCCCCATATACTGCTGCATACTGTATAATAGCCCCACATGATGCTCCATATTGAATAATGGCCCCATATACTGCTGCATACAGTATAATAAGCCCCACATGATGCTCCATACTGAATAATGGCCCCATATAATGCTGCATACTGTATAATGGCCCCATATACTGCTGCATACAGTATAATAGCCCCACATGATGCTCCATACTGAATAATGGCCTTGTATAAAAAAAAACTACTCACCTCTGCCCGTTCCAACGCTGATATCGCTTCCTCATCTATCAAACACACACACACACACACATACATACACACAGCATCACACACACACAGCAGCTTCACACACACACACAGACACACACCAGCTTCACAGGCACAGCGGCCAGACTCACCTCTCCACGATCCGGCAGCTTCCTTCTCACTTCCTCTCACACATTGAGCGGCGCTGGTGTTATGAGTTCTGCTCTGCCGCCCCCTGGCTGCTGCCGCCTGAGCCAACAGCTCAACTTGCCTCATTATAGCGGTGCCCCTGAATAACCCATATATGCTACTTTGATGATGACAATTCTCTGAGTCCCCCTATAACAATAATGCTTTTTAAGTGCCCCCTTAACATTTAATAATGTCGCCTGAGTCCCTCCATGTACAGTAATAATGGCTGCAGCATCGCTGATGTTAGCAGGGGGTGCTATGACGAATAGATTCTTTCAGCTTCACTCAGTTTTCTTCTATTGAGCGAAACCAAACCTTTCTAGTGGACACGTGCACATAGTAAACTTGGGGTCACATGACCACTTGATAGCACCAGTGATGTTGGGGGCTCATGCAGCAGGCGCTCTCTGTCATGATTTGGCAATAAAGTGACTGCAGACATTTATTCCAAGCCGTAATTAACTTTATAATAATAAATTGCTTATTATTAAAACACCACTTCAGTGGGGTTTTTTATCTCACCGCTGGAGTGGTGCTTTAAGCACAAGTTCCCTGCCCCAGTCATATACTCATCCTCCGGCGTATTCATCATTTTTTGGCACCGCTCCAGTCCCGCGGTTCAAACATGTAAGCGCAGTTTCTGACTGGCCAGAAGTTAGAAGCTAATGTATGTCACAACCGCTCAATGTAAAACTATGAAAGACAGAAAGAGGCTAGAAAGAGGCCAGAAAGAGGCTCTCACAGACTTCCATTGATTACAGACCTCTGCGACACTCCTTGAAACACTGAGGCAGTGGACACGTTACAAACAGCAGGAGATGGAGCTGAGGCGAACAGTTGTAAACGCCGGAAGGTGAGTATCAGACAGTTGGTAGAGGTCTTGGATTTTAAGGCACCACTCCAGCAGTGAAATAACAAAAAATGCTGGAATGTTGCTTTAAAGGGAATCTGTCACCCCTGAGACATACAGTACAGACCAAAAGTTTGGACACACCTTCTCATTTAAAGATTTTTCTGTATTTTCATGACTATGAAAATTGTACATTCACACTGAAGGCATCAAAACTATGAATTAACACATGTGGAATTATATACTTAACAAAAAAAGTGTTTAACAACTGAAATTATGTCTTATATTCTAGGTTCTTCAAAGTAGCCACCTTTTACTTTGATGACTGCTTTGCACACTCTTGGCATACTCTTGATGAGCTTCAAGAGGTAGTCACCGGAAATGGTTTTCACTTCACAGGTGTGCCCTGTCAGGTTTAATAAGTGGGATTTCTGGTCTTATAAATGGGGTTGGGACCATCAGTTGTGTTGTGCAGAAGTCCGGTGGATACACAGCTGATAGTCCTACTGAACAGACTGTTAGAATTTGTATTATGGAAAGATGAAAGCAGCTAAGTAAAGAAAAACGAGTGGCCATCATTACTTTAAGAAACGAAGGTCAGTCAGTCCAAAAAATTGGGAAAACTTTGAAAGTGCAGTTGCAAAAACCATCAAGCGCTACAAAGAAACTGGCTCTCATGAGGACCGGCCCAGGAAAGGAAGACCAAGAGTCACCTCTGCTTCTGAGGAAAAGTTTATCCGAGTCACCAGCCTCAGAAATCGCAGGTTTACAGCAGCTCAGATTAGAGACCAGGTCAATGCCACACAGAATTCTAGCAGCCGACACATCTCTACAACAACTGTTAAGAGGACACTTTGTGCAGCAGGCCTTCATGGTAAAATAGCTGCTAGGAAACCACTGCTAAGGACAGACAACAAGCAGAAGAGACCTGTTTGGGCTAAAGAACAAAAGGAATGGACATTAGACCAGTGGAAATCTGTGCTTTGGTCTGATGAGTCCAAATTTGAGATCTTTGGTTCCAACCACCGTGTCTTGTGTGACACAGAAAAGGTGAACGGATGGACTCTACATGCCTGGTTCCCATCGTGAAGCATGGAGGAGGAGGTGTGATGGTGTGGGGGTGCTTTTCTGGTGACACTGTTGTGGATTTATACAAAATTGAAGGCATACTGAACCAGCATGGCTACCACAGCATCTTGCAGCGGCATGGTATTCCATCCGGTTAGCGTTTAGTTGGACCATCATTTATTTTTCAACAGGACAATGACCCCAAACACGCCTCCAGGCTGTGTAAGGGCTATTTGACCAAGAAGGGGGAGTGATGGGGTGCTATGCCAGATGACCTGGCCTCCACAGTCACCAGACCTGAACCCAATCGAGATAGTTTGGGGTGAGATGGACCACAGAGTGAAGGCAAAAGGGCCAACAAGTGCTAAGCATCTCTGGGAACTCCTTCAAGATTGTTGTAAGACCAATTTTGGGTGACTACCTCTTGAAGCTCATCAAGCGAATGCCAAGAGTGTGCAAAGCAGTCATCAAAGCAAAAGGTGGCTACTTTGAAGAACTAGAATATAAGACATAATTTCAGTTGTTACACACTTTTTTGTTAAGTATATAATTCCACATGTGTTAATTCATAGTTTTGATGCTTTCAGCGTGAATGTACAATTTTCATAGTCATGAAAATACAGAAAAATCTTTAAATGAGAAGGTGTGTCCAAACTTTTGGTCTGTACTGTATATGACCTATTAATATGGGCATACAGGTGCTAGAAATGTTACACTAACCCTACCTGTATGTGAGCCACCCGCCAGGGCTGTGGGGTACTCGGACCCGAGCCCGTTGATTTCTATGGGGGATGTCACGGTAGCCATGACTCGGTCCGTGGCCCTGGGTGCTCACTAAAAAGGGGATATATTTACAGGGGATAATGTCAGTGAATCGTGATGTCACCTGTGGTGTCTGATGAGGATCACCAGCGCTGCAGCAGTCCACTGAGGCCAGTGTTGTGGCAGCTTAGGTGATATCACTCCCCATGGGTGGAGCAGGCCTTCAGGGCAGCATAAATGTAGGGATGTAGGACGGAGGGAAGACAGCCGGGTAAGAACAAGAATGGGAGCACACACAAGTCCCTTCTGTACCTTTACTGGAGTTAGTGCAGGAACATCCGGAGCACTGTAGGGTGTAGGGTGCACATCAGGATTCTCCCCAGTGAGCAGGTGTAGGGTCTCCTGTTTCTTGCCTCTCTGTAGTAAGTTTCTGACCTGCCTGTAGCTAGGCCTAACTTTGTCTCTGTCCTGCACCGGATGACTTTGTGGTAGGGCCTTCTCCTGGAGTACACTCCTGCTTGTAGGGTCTCCGTGTCCCCTGGCTCTGTTACGCATCAGCTCTTTGGTGCTCCTCGAACCTGTAGTCCTCCTAGAATTCCGGTTGTCTCCTACTGGGTCGTAGAGATCCTTGTAAGCTCGGACCTGGTGTCCGGTATGTACTTTCTGGGGTGAGCTGCCATCTTGCTACTCTCTCCTCTAGCCTTCGGCCTACTCGGGCCCTCACAAGGCTATACACACTGGCAGTTGGTGGGCTGCCTCGTCTGCCGTTCTCTAGAGCGTTGGCACGCTCCTAGCTCGCTGACTTGAGCTAATTGAGTCTCACACTGCAGACTGACCTGTCTCTGTGTCTCAGGTCCTAGAGTGTTCACTTCCTAGAGTGTCTTTTTCCTAGAGTGTTCTAACTTCCTGCCTCCTCCATCCTTTTTATCTACCTATACAGGCTCCTTCTGGTGGTTTAGGAAGGGTGAAGGTGTGTGTATGGTCTGAGGGCCTCTTGTGGATGAATCCTTTAGTGCACCCTTCTAGGATCTGTGGCACCACGCACAGCTGGGCTCCACATACAGTACAGACCAAAAGTTTGGACACACCTTCTCATTCAAAGATTCTTCTGTATTTTCATGACTCTGAAAATTGTAGAATCACACTGAAGGCATCAAAACTATGAATTAACACATTTGGAATTATACATTACACTTTACAAAAAGTGTGAAAGAACTGAAAATATGTCTTATATTCTAGGTTCTTCAAAGTAGCCACCTTTTGCTTTGATGACTGCTTTGCACGCAGAAAAGGTGAACGGATGGACTCTACAAGCCTAGTTCCCACCGTGAAGCATGGAGGAGGTGGTGTGATGGTGTGGGGGTGCTTTGCTGGTGACACTGTTGGGGAATATTCAAAATTGAAGCGGTAAGCGGTCCAGCTCACCCTAAACCATCTCGATTGGGTTCAGGTCTGGCGACTGTGGAGGCCAGGTCATCTGGCGTAGCACCCCAACACTCTCCTTCTTGGTCAAATAGCCCTTACACAGCCTGGAGGTGTGTTTGGGGTCATTGACCTGTTGAAAAATAATTGATGGTCCTACTAAAGGCAAACCGGATGGAATAGCATGCTGCTGCAAGATGCTGTTGTAGCCATGCTGGTTCAGTATGCCTTCAATTTGGAATAAATCCCCAACAGTGTCACCAGCAAAGCACCCCCACACCATCACTCCTCCTCCTCCATGCTTCACGGTGGGAACCAGGCATGTAGAGTCCATCCGTTCACCTTTTCTGCGTGCAAAGCAGTAATCAAAGCAAAAGGTGGCTACTTTGAAGAACCTAGAATATAAGACATATTTTCAGTTGTTTCACACTTTTTTGTAAAGTGTAATGTATAATTCCAAATGTGTTAATTCATAGTTTTGATGCCTTCAGTGTGATTCTACAATTTTCACAGTCATGAAAATACAGAAAAATCGTTGAATGAGAAGGTGTGTCCAAACTTTTGGTCTGTACTGTATGTACCATATTACTGGTCTTGTTGAGAAATGTTATATTCTTTCTTTATACAAATGATTTCTTCCCGGGTGTGCAGTGCTGTAAGAAATTCCTGCCTCCTGTCCTCATTATAATACCACACCCCTCCCATATTTGTCAGTTATGGCACCAGAATCCTGCACCTGTGCCCTACGAGTCACCACAATCTGAACCTCTACTTCCCTTTAAATGTGATGCAGCTCATGGTTGCTATATGGGGGCTAGTTATGCTAATACTCGTAAAAGATCCAGCTGGCAAGTATCAAAAGCCCCGGACTTCCCCATCTCCAGCCCCCCAGACAGCAACTATTGCTATGGGTCTGCAACTCAGGAATAGAGCGGGTAGTAATTCTGACCCTGCACTAGGACTAGACTCAATCCCTACGATGGAGCGGGCGACCTATTCCTTGCGAATAGACCCACCGACGATCCTAGTCTAGACTCAAGCGAAGACCTGAAGGTGGGGGAAGGGGGTCCCTGAAATATCTAGGAACTGGGAACAAAACACTGGTAATCTCCTAGCAGGGAAATAGAGGAAGCTTCAGAAACAAAAGGAAAAAACAAAAAGACTAAGCAAGAAGAACTAGATTTCCCAGGTCTGCACAAAGTATAGCACAAAGCTATCAAAGCTCCTAGCCAGAACTCAAACTGATTAACACTGATGTCCAGCAAGGACTGGGAGGCAGGTGTCAGGTAATAAAGGGTGATACAATCACCTGACCAACGACAAGCCCAGCACCAGGGGAAAAAGACCAGCAGCCAGAAACCACAACAAGATGGCGGATGGTCAAACTATATAGATTCTAACAACTATTACATGTAATAGAGTGCATATAATCTCCTAACAAAACAGTATAATAATCAGCCCCTCAACGCCCCTCACCCACCACAGCCCCCACAATTCCCCCATCCTCTCACATTCACCCCCCAGTGCCCTGCCCCCTCCCCCACTTCAGCTTCCACAATACACCCATCCTCTCACATTCACCCCCCAGTGCCCTGTCACCGCTTCCCACTTCAGCCCTCACAATACCCACATCTTCTCACATTCACTCCCCAGTGACCATGACATGAATCTTACTAAGTCTGCAGGCAGTGAGGCAGGACCAGGAAGTGTCTGAGAATAATGCAAGGTGGGCGCTGGGACCAAGCCTGCCTGAGCCAATCTGAGCGTGCACCAAAGTGCAACCTAGAAGAAGCTCCTCAGGTCAGTAAAGCCTGCACCATACAGCGCAGGAGGGAGACTGTGCTGGCAGCATGCAGAATCTCCATCAGGCAGGGGAGCAGGCATTTTCCTTCATGTGATGGGGCCTGGGGTGTTGGCCCCTCTGCCCCCCCCAGTAGCTACGCTACTGATTTCCGAACATAGTAGCAGGAATGTTCATAAAACATATTTTTTCTTCACTCTGTGGAGATGCAGAGCACCGGAACTGTATTTTCATTTTTTTATCATTAAATTGGGCATTTAATTTTGTTCTGCTCTGTGTGCCTGTATGTTCATCCCTCTATTACGCTGTTCAATCATAAAAAGGCAGCGTACATTGGTAGGAAATAGAAGACACCCACAGTTATGTCCTAAATGAAATGCCCATTGAGGTCAGGAACTGAGCCATGCTGACAATGCATACATGCCACCCTAATATAAATACCTACCGCCATTGGCAGCTCCAACATCCTTCTGATGCTGCTGTTTGCCTCCTTTTCTGGCAATGCCAGGAGGGATCCGTGGTCACGAGACAGATGCAAATTTCTTCTCATATCATTTCATTCTAACCGTTATAAAATAAAATCCAAGGTGTATAAACCCTTTAATAGACAGGATAGCAATTACAAATTCTACATCATTTTGATTTTCAGTACATACAACACATTGAATGTTTAGTTACAGCATCCAGGAACAAATCACTGCAGAAATTGCCTCTGTGCTGCGTAAGGCCTCATGGAGATGATTATATTTTGTCTTTGAGAAAAAAAATTTTGATAGCGTGACAATACTAGAAACATTGCTTCTAACAACCATACAGTAGCACATGACTCCTTAAAACAGATGGTGATGTACTACATGTGACTTCTGGGCCCATACACACATTGGGACTACTTATTTCCCTGCCATTATTTTGTGATAAAAATAGCAAAAAGCACCAAAAGAATCAGGAAAACTAGGCAAATAATGCAGCCAATGACCTGTGATTCATGACCGACTGTAGTGTCTGTTGTCCAGATATTTTCTTCATTTTGTTTTCCAACTCTTGAAGTGGGCATAGCGATCATTGTTTTATCTCTATAGGCTGCATTCCAGTGACACACCTTCATCTTACAAGCCTCGCAATACTTCTTTTCATGAGGTCCCTCTACGTGATCACTGTAAACCTCAGGCTCTAGTGGTGGCCTTTTAGGCTTCCACTTATAGATCTTGCTTTCGATTTTGCTGACTAGATTGATGATGATCCTCTTACTGTTCTCTTGGGAAATTTCAGGCTTTTCGAAAGTCGAAACGTTGCATCGTCTACATATTTGCCTGAATATCTTCATAATCACAGTGCCACACCAAGATTCTGCATTCCACCTTATCAAAAACAGAATATGTACTTGTGCCGAGTTCCACCGTCGACCACAGTGTGAGCATTGGAAGCTAAAACAAGAAATAACCATACAAATAAATATGACATAACAATATTAAAGTGACTATAACTGTCTCGTGTAGAGCAATGAAATCACAAAAGTCTATTACTATATTGTATTTACTATTAGTGCTATGTGCCTATACTAAAATGTGTTATTTTATTTTTTATACAATTAATACATTTGTTTATGTAAAAAAAAAATATAGACGTTTGTACTACAGCCACGGATAACATAGCTTTAGGCGTTATGTACAGTTAGGTCCATAAATATTTGGACAGAGTAAACATTTATCTAATTTTGGTTCTAGACATTACCACAATGAATTTGAAACAAAACAAATCAGATGCAGTTGAAGTTCAGACTTTCAGCTTTCATTTGAGGGTATCCACATTAAAATTGGATGAAGGGTTTAGGAGTTTCAGCTCCTTAACATGTGCCACCCTGTTTTTAAAGGGACCAAAAGTAATTGGACAAATGACTCCAAGGCTATTTCATGGACAGGTGTGGGCAATCCCTTTGTTATGTCATTCTCAATTAAGCAGATGAAAGGGCCGGAGTTGATTTGAGGTGTGGTGTTTGCATTTGGAAGGTTTTGCTGTGAAGGAAACATGTGGTCACAGGAGCTCTCCATGCAGGTGAAACAAGCCATCCTTAAGCTGCAAGAACAGAAAAAAAACCCATCCAAGAAATTGCTACAACATTAGAAGTGGCAAAATCTACAATTTGGTACATCCTGAGAAAGAAAGAAAGCACTGGTGAACTCATCAATCCAAAAAGACCTGGGAGCCCACGGAAGACAACAGTGGTGGATGATAGCCGCATACTTTCTTTGGTGAAGAAGAACCCGTTCACAACATCAACTGAAGTCCAGAACACTCTCAGTGAAGTAGGTGTATCTGTCTCTAAGTCAACAGTAAAGAGAAGACTCCATGAAAGTAAATACAAAGGGTTCACATCTAGATGCAAACCATTCATCAATTCCAAAAATAGACAGGCCAGAGTTAAATTTGCTGAAAAACACCTCCAGAAGCCAGCTCAGTTCTGGAAAAGTATTCTATGGACAGATGAGACAAAGATCAACCTGTACCAGAATGATGGGAAGCCAAAAGTTTGGAGAAGAAAGGGAACGGCACATGATCCAAGGCACACCACATCCTCTGTAAAACATGGTGGAGGCAACGTGATGGCATGGCCATGCATGGCTTTCAATGGCACTGGGTCACTTGTGTTTATTGATGACATAACAGCAGACAAGAGTAGCCGGATGAATTCTGAAGTGTACCGGGATATACTTTCAGCCCAGATTCAGCCAAATGCTGCAAACTTGATTGGACGGCGCTTCATAGTACAGATGGATAATGACCCCAAGCATACAGCCAAAGCTACACAGGAGTTCATGAGTGCAAAAAAGTGGAACATTCTTCAAAGGCCAAGTCAATCACCAGATCTTAACCCAATTGAGCATGCATTTCACTTGCTCAAATCCAGACTTAAGAGGGAAAGACCCACAAACAAGCAAGACCTGAAGGCTGCGGCTGTAAAGGCCTGGAAAAGCATTAAGAAGGAGGAAACCCAGCGTTTGGTGATGTCCATGGGTTCCAGACTTAAGGCAGTGATTGCCTCCAAAGGATTCGCCACAAAATTTTGAAAATAAAAATATTTTGTTTGGGTTATGTTTATTTGTCCAATTACTTTTGACCTCCTAAAATGTGGAGTGTTTGTAAAGAAATGTGTACAATTCCTACATTTTCTAACACATATTTTTGTTCAACCCTTCAAATTAAACGTTACAATCTGCACTTGAATTCTGTTGTAGAGGTTTCATTTCAAATCCAATGTGGTGGCATGCAGAGCCCAACTCACGAAAATTGTGTCACTGTCCAAATATTTCTGGCCCTGACTGTATATAGAAGGGTGTTCAGGAGGTTGGAGTAGACAATTACTGAATCTCTGATCTACAATGTTAGGCTTTATTCACACATCAGTATTTTTGATCAGTATTTCATCAGAATGCGTATGCCAAAACGAAGAATGTTTCCAAAATACAGAACAGTTGTTAATCTATCATTTATAGTTTTTCTCTGTGAGTTCCAATTCTGGTTTTGGCATACAAACTCTAATGCAATAGTACTGACCAAACACTGATGTGTGAATAAGCCCTTATGTTAACTCCGTGTGCCACTATATGGTGCTCCCGGTGATTATACAAGGTTTTTAGGGGAGAATAGCTTTAGAAGCTATCTTCCTTTGGAACAATCCAATAATTAAGAAATATGAGGAATATGTACGGTAGTTACAGTAAGATCCCTAATGCTGTATTACGGTTCTACACAATTTGGAGGTTTGTTATGTTTTTTCTTTTCATCGTTGTATTTCTTGGTGGTGCCCACCTCTTCTATCTAGTTTGAACTATTGACAAATATAATTGGCTGATATTGAAATTTCAGCATTTATGTTCTGAAAGGCAGCGTTTGAGATATCAAATTGTGTTACATGCCGGTTGACAAAAGACAGATAAACTTATTGCATTATCTATATTTGGAAAGTTATACGCTCAGTTACATTACATCAACATATAACTATAATTTGCCAAATCAAAGTCTATTCTCTAACTGGTGTCATCTGTAATAACTGCTTATTTGCCATAATTTACAATTTGGTGAAGGAAGAACATACAAATGATATAAGAAAAAGCAATAACACTTCCCAAACTTCTCCTTTACATATACAGTATGACTCAGTTCTTTGTAACAGCAGAGAGAAAGTATCCAAGGAAAAAAAAAGAAAAGAAAATTTCTCAAACTTTTCCTTTATATATGACTCGGTTCTTTTTAACACCAGAGACCAGAAAAAGAGTGAAAAACGAGGGTAAAAAACAACAAAAACAGAGAAAATGTCTCAAACATTTCCTTTGGAATATTTTTCAGTGACTCTTCTACTATTCATAGCCAAATTTGTTACCTTGCGAATGTGCATTGGTCATACGGCGTATACCCCTGTTGCTCCTGGGGTGATCAGCCACATAAAAGCTCCACTCATAGTTAACTCCTTGTCCTTGGTTCTGTATCTCATTATCAAATAAGCTTTGCCACTTATAAGTCACCATTTTCAGTTATCTCTCAGCGTAGGTTATTGCACTAATTCCGTGCTGATGTTCTCTACAAATACTAGAGAAACGAAACTACAAGAAAATATCTTGGGTTGGGCTAAGAATGTTGACGTATCCTTAGTGACCATAATAAAATACCCGTTCATGCCACAGTTTAAAAGATATTAAATTACTTTATTTTTTAATTGTTCAGAAGATCATACAATCATACAATTTCCTAATAATTAATTGTTTATCTGCTTATTTTAGGGAAATTAACATGTAAATGTAAGTCTTCTGGCTTGGCCATGGCAACTGTTATTAATTACCGTGCACTGCATTCTATTTATTTATTTTACTCACTTAGACCCCCTTCACACGTCCGTTTTTTGTGTCAGTATACAGTCCGTTTTTTAAGAAGCGCAAATACGGACACATGCACACCCATTGTATTCAATGGTGGTGCACACATGTTTTTCACACTGACCGTGTGTTCATGTGAAAAACCCGCAGACATGTCAGTTTTTTTCGTGCACCACGGGCAAAATGCGTGCTGCACCCATACACACTGATGACACACAGATGACATCCATGTGTCGTCAGTGTGAGACGTAGCGGCGCCTGAGAAAATCCGTTTACGCTTTTGCCAGATGCTGAATGCTGAAAGCAGCAGGGGCTGGCTGGCAAATTTTAGCCTGGGGGGGCAAGCACAATGCAGTGGTCCACTGTGACGTTGGCCGCGGCCCATCTTAAGGCTTGGGTCTCCTGTAGTAGCACGTGAGCATAGCACGTGTGCCGTATATAGAGGGTGCAGTATACACAGTTACTATATACAGGGTGCAAAATATACAGGGTGCAGTATACACTGTGTATACTACACCCTGTATATACTGCACTCTGTACACAAGTAGTATATACAGGGTGCAGTATGAGGCTGAAGTTGGTTTCTTATTCGTCTGTTTCTTATTTGGCAATTTTTTCTTTTCTGTTTTTTTTAGGTTGAACAGCAAAAAGTAAGCATTACAGTGCTTCAGCCGGATGCTATTCCATCCAGTTTGCGTTTACTTGGACCATCATTTATTTTTCAACAGGACAATGACCTCAAACACACCTCCAGGCTGTGTAAGGACTATTTGACCAAGAAGGAGAGTGATGGGGTGCTACGCCAGATGACCTGGCCTCCAGTCAACAGACCTGAACCCAATCGAGATGGTTTGGGGGGAGCTGGACCGCAGAGTGAAGGCAAAAGGGCCAACAAGTGCTAAGCATCTCTGGGAACTCCTTCAAGATTGTTGGAAGACCATTTCCGGTGACTACATCTTGAAGCTCATCAAGAGAATGCCAAGAGTGTGCAAAGCAGTCATCAAAGCAAAAGGTGGCTACTTTGAAGAACCTAGAATATAAGACATAATTTCAGTTGTTACACACTTTTTTGTTACGTATATAATTCCACATGTGTTAATTCATAGTTTTGATGTCTTCAGTGTGAATGTACAATTTTCATAGTCATGAAAATACAGAAAAATCTTTAAATGAGAAGGTGTGTCCAAACTTTTGGTCTGTACTATATATATACATGTCATTGAGACACACATATATATATTTATAGTTCATAGAGTTCTACATAGCATAATAGCCGGTAAATCAATTGACGGCTTCTGTAAAATTATTACAGAACAGTTTTATATGTTTTAGACTAATAATTATATTAGTGTATGTGTGCAAAATTTTGGACATGTAGGTGTTATTTTAATTCGTTGTAAAAAAAATGCGTGGGCTCCCGCTGTATTTTCTCCGCCAGACAGGGAAAGCCAGTGACTAAGGACAGATATTAATAGCCTTGAGAGGGACCATTGTTTTTGGGCTCCTCCTGGCTTCTAACATCTGGCCCCAGCCACCCCAGAAAAGGCGCATCTATTATTAGTGGTCCTTTTCTGGCATTTAGCCTGTCTTTTCCCATTGCCTTTAGCTGTGGCTCATGGGTTAATTAGGGGTCAATGTCACCTTGCTATTGAAAGGTGACATAAATCCTGGTTAATAATGGAGAGATGTCAATTAGACAACTATCCATTATTAATCCTATTGTCGTAAAGGATTAAAAAAACACACACACATTAATTAAAATTATTTTAACCCCTTAACCCCCAAGGGTGGTTTGCACGTTAATGACCGGGCCAATTTTTACAATTCTGACCACTGTCTCTTTATGAGGTTATAACTCTGGAACGCTTCAACTGATCTTAGCGATTCTGAGACTGTTTTCTCGTGACATATTGTACTTCACGTTAGTGGTAAAATTTCTTCGATATACTTTGCGTTTATTTTTGAAAAAAATGCAAATATGGCGAAAATTTTGAATATTTTGCAATTTTCAAACTTTGAATTTTTATTCCCTTAAAACAGAGAAATATGTCACACAAAATAGTTAAGAAATAACATTTCCCACATGTCTACTTTACATCAGCACAATTTTGGAACCAAATTTTTTTTTTCTTAGGAAATTATAAGGGTTAAAAGTTGACCAGCGATTTCTCATTTTTACAACAAAATTTACAAAGCCATTTTTTTAGGGACCACCTCACATTTGAAGTCACTTTGACGGGTCTATATAGCAGAAAATACCCAAAAGTGACACCATTCTAAAAACTGCACCCCTCAAGGTACTCAAAACCACATTCAAGAAGTTTATTAACCCTTCAGGTGCTTCACAGGAGCTGAAGCAACGTGGAAGGAAAAAATGAATATTTTACTTTTTAGCCACAAAAATGATCTATTACAAACTTTTTTTTTATTTTCACAAGGGTAAAAGAAGCAAATGGACAGATAAAGTTGTTGGGCAATTTCTCCTGAGTACGCCAATAGCCAATATGTGGAGGAAAACCACTGTTTTGGCACACGGCAGAGCTCGTAAGGGAAGGAGCGCTGTTTGACTTTTTCAAACTAAAATTGGCTGGAATTGAGGTTGGACGCCATGTCGTGTTTGGAGAGCCCCTGATGTGCCTAAACAGTGGAAACCCCCCACAAGTGACACCATTTTGGAAACTAGACCCCCTAAGGAACTTATCTAGATCTGTTGTGAGCACTTTGAACCCCCAAGTGTTTCACAAAAGTTTATAATGCCTGGGTCTGAAAAATAAAAAAAACAATTTTCCACAAGAATGATTTTTTTAGTCCCAAATTTTTGATTTTTCCCAAGGAAATTGGACCCCAAAAGTTGTTGTCCAATTTGTTCTGAGTACGCTGATACCCCATATGTGGGGGGGGAACTGTTTGGGCGCACGACAGGGCTTGGAAAGGAAGTAGTAACGTTTTGGAAAGCAGACATTGATGGGGGTCATGTTCCATTTGCAGTGCCCCAGATGTGCCTAAACAGTGGAAACCACCCACAAGTGACCCCATTTTGGAAACTAGACCCCCTAAGGAGCTTATTTAGATCTTTAGTGAGCACTTTGAACCCCCAAGTGCTTCACACAAGTTTATAATGCCGGAGCATGAAAATAAAAAATCCTATTTTTTTCCCACAAAAATTATCTTTTAGTCACTAATTTTTTATTTTCCCAAGGGTAACAGGAGAAATTGGACCACAAAAGTTGATGTCCAATTTGTCCTGAGTACGCTGATACCCCAAATGTGGGGGGGAACCACTGTTTGGGCGCACAGCAGAGCTCGGAATGGAAGGAGCACCATTTGACTTTTTCCAAACAAAATTGGCTGGAATTGAGATTAGACGCCATGTTGCATTTGGAGAGCCTCTGATGTGCCTAAACAGTGGAAACCCCCCACAAGTGACCCCATTTGGGAAACTAGACCCCCTAAGGAACTTATCTAGATCTTTGGTGAGCAATTTGAACCCCAAAGTGCTTCACACAAGTTTATAACGTAGAGCCGTAAAATTAAAAAATCATATTTTTTTCCACAAAAATGCTCTTTTTACCCCAATTTTTATTTTCCCAATGGTAACAAGACTCCAAAAGTTATTGTGCAATTTGTCCTGAGTACGCTTATACCCCATTTGTGGGGGTAAACCACTGTTTAGGTGCATGGCAGAGTTTGGAAGGGAAGGAGCGCCGTTCGACTTTTTCAACACAGAATTGGCTGGATGCCATGTTGTGTTTGGAGAGCTCCTGATCTGCCTAAACAGTGGAAATCCCCAACAAATGACACCATTTTGGAAACTAGACCCCTCAAGGAACTTATCTAGATGTGTGGTGAGCACTTTGAACCCCAAAATACTTCACAGAAGTTTATAACGTACAGCTGTAAAATAAAAATCTTTTTTTTTTTTTTACAAAAATGATTTTTTCGTCCCCAATATTTTATTTTCACAAGGGTAACAGGAGAAATTGGACCCCAAAAGTTGTTGTCCAATTTGTCCTGAGTACGCTGATACCCAATATGTGGGAGTAAACTACTGTATGGGAGCACTAGAACTCAAGTGCAAAGGAAAAGGGGGAAGAACACCACAAGGCAGGTAAAGTATACAATGTGAAAGTTTTATTGAATACAATGACAATTATAAAAACATAGTACAAACATAAAAATAATAATAATAACAGCAATAAAAAGGAGGCATGAACACCACCTAATAATAGGCAATACCCAGTTTACCAATGTATATAATCAGGTAAGTATATAAATTGAATATATATTGTGCGATAATAATTAACCAATGGCCAACTATAAACAATATGAAAGTGAATATAAACAGAAAAACCAGTGCTTGTAATGAATATACACTGCTGTGCTCAATAAATAGAGAACCTAAATCACTGTATGTATACGTGCACACACCCAAAACAATAAATATTTAATGTGTACAAACAGTAACAAAACAATATACTCAAATGAATAACCAGCAAAAAATATGCCCACAAATTGTGCAGAATCAACCGAAAACAATCACTTTTGAGGTAAAATGAGCAACAACTATATGCACCTAATAAGCGCTAAATCAGCGCAAGCCACAATGTGATATAGTAGAAATAAAAAAATATTACCAACTCAGTGAAGCCATATGCACCTGATAAGCGCTAGATCAGCGCAAGCCACAATGTGGTATAGTGGAAATAAAAGGATTACCAACCCAGTGAAGCCATATGGATGACAATAAAATACTAATACCTGAAAATAACCAGGGAGCAAATAAAGCGGTGGTGTCAGTGCCTCCTAGAACGCGCCCCGACGCGCGTTTTGGAAAACCTTCCTTCGTCAGGGGAAAAAAAAACAGAAGAGATATGATGCAATATGGTGCAAAAAATATATATATATAAGGAATGTGTCAGAAAAATATATAGAATAAATAAATCTATATACACCTCTCATTGGAATCACACCTCAAAGTGCGGATGGGTAACCATCCAATTACATATAACAAACACCCAAGTGCAACATAAACAGGGGGAAAATGACCACCAAGGCAGGATTGGACACAATATGTATTTTTATTGAAAATAAGACATAGAAAATTGCACATACAAAATAAGTAAAATATGTAAAATGATGTTAAAAGGAGGCAAACACACCACCCCACAATACCCAATACCCGGGATTTTATATCCACATTACCAGGCAAATATATAGCATAAAAAATAACAACCACAACGTGCCAGTAAAGTGTAACAAAAAATAAAAAAGTGCCTAATGGAAACACAATATGAAAAACAGTATGCTCAGAAATACTGAACCAATTCACACAAATTGTGATAAAAAAATATATATGTGTCAGATACTGTTTGTGAATCAAAGCCTGCAACACAAGGAAACTAAATGTGCCGTGTAATCAAACTGCATATGGTACACCAGTGAAAAATAAGACACCATCAACCAAAATAAGTGCTGCAGCTCAAAAGAAACAGAATCTAGTGTGTGCTACCATAAAAAGCAATAGAACAACCGTAATATACCTGGAAAATCCCGGGGGGACCACCGAAGGTGGGTGGGAGTGCTGCCAAGAACGCGCCCCGACGCGCGTTTCGGAAAATATTCCTTCGTCAGGGGGATGTATAGTACTAGAATCGCGGTCTATAAATAGTCGGATCAGTTGCGCTTGTTAACGTGGCGCATACGCACTGGAACATACGGCACTATCACTGACGTCACCAGTTGCATAGCTCCATATCCGGTAATGTGACCCCTCCACTGAATACTCAGTATAGCGCATGCGCGCTAGGCCAGACAAGGAAAAGCCCGACACTCGGCATTCACGATAACTCCTTGTGTATGGTCACATGGTTCAGAAGCAGAGTGATGAGTCACCACATGCGCAGTGGATCAGGCACCAACCAAAATGCAAAGCCTCTGTCAGGATATGTCCGACCCTGATACAACGTTACCATGACAACAAAACGCAAAAAGCAGAAAATAATACGCATAATATATCAGACATATAAAAATCAAAAATAAACAATACCCATATGAACAATATAAATAATGCTATGGTCCCATACATATAAATATAATGTGTGTTAATGGCGCATGTATGGTAGGCATCGGGTGAAGACCGCATGACAAACGGAGTCATGTGTCCAACCGCGAGGTAAGACCACATAAAGACACCGTCACCATGAGGACCATACAATCGAGCAGACCATCATGCGCACTACACATGAGAATGGCCATAGCAATAATCAAATACAAAATAATAAACAAATAAATCTCACATCAGTGTATACTAAACAACAAAATATATATAATAACAAACTGAAAAACAATAAACAAAAGAATTCTTCATTATATGTGTTGTATATTGATGTACACAATTTGAATATATTCCAAAAGTTGTCCACAGAAGCTCATGCATGGCATCAGTACTATATTCATCAAATGATGGTATTTAGGAACGAATGATACCGCGAAACTGAAATGAATAAAAAAAAAAAAAGATAATTAAAAATGATATCACATAAAACATCATAAAAATGGTGCATATGAAAGACCCTCATTGAGGCCAAGTGGAGAGACCGTATTCAAGGTCCAGATCCACTTGGCCTCAAGCTGTGCCAATCTCTTACTCAAGTTGCCACCTCTCGCGTTGGTGGTGAGCATATCAATTCCTGAAACCCTCAGGCCAGAAGCATCACAATTGTGATGTAATCTGAAGTGCCTTGGAATCGTCTTTAAAGTGGAAACATCATCCACATCAATAGCCGCTTTAATCCCCAGTACATGTTCGCGTACCCTCACCTTGAGCTGTCTCGTAGTGAGACCCACATAGATGAGGGCGCACGGACACGTAGCAAAATAAATAACATGTGTGGAATTACAAGAGATGTTATGCCTAATACTGAATTCACGAGTATTGTCAGAATTCACAAATTTACATGTTTTATTGACATTGGGACATGCCACACATGAACCACACGGTTTGCAGCCATAGTGGGGTACCTGCTTTTTGTTTGGTTCATAATAACTTTTAACCAGCCTATCACTAAGATTAAAAGACCTCCTGAATGTAATACTCGGCCCATCCCCTATAAATTTGGATATAATAGGGTCTGTTTTTAGGATGCCCCAATGTTTCTTCAGACACGTACGTAGATGGTCACTTTGTCCATTAAATTGTGTAATGAACCGTACTTCATTTGTATGTTTCTTCTGGGGACTCACATACAAGGCATTATGCCGGGTCTGATGTTTTGCCCTATTAAAAGCCTTCTTCACAGACCTCCTACTATAACCTCGCTCATAAAACCTGATTTTCAATGATTCGGCCTGTTCCAGAAAATCTTCCTCCCGGGAGCAAATTCGTCGTAATCTGAGAAATTGGCCTATAGGAATAGAATTGATCAAGGCCCTGGATGAGATGAGGATGCATGGACCAGGGCATTTACAGCCGTATGTTTCCTAAATAAATTGGTCTGTAAACAACCATTACCATCCCTTAAAACTTGGACATCAAGGAACTCAATGATATCCCTCTGATGGTTATAGGTCAGATGCACATTTATCATGTTAGAATTCAGCTTGTGCATGAATTCTGATAGTGCCATGGTGGAATCCTGCCAAATAAAAAATATGTCATCTATATAGCGTGTCCAAAAAAGGACACGCTCCATAGACCCAAATGTTTCAGAAATAAAGAGGTCCCTCTCCCAAAACCCAAGGAACAGGTTAGCGTAGGCTGGAGCAAAGGCAGCTCCCATAGCTGTCCCTTGGGTTTGAAGGAAGAAGGACCCCTTAAAAATAAAAAAATTATGAGTAAGAGCAAATTCTAACAAATTGACAAAAAAAATTATGAAGGCCCGAGAAAATGAGGAAAACTGTAAAAAATAAGTTACGGCAGCGATACCATCATTATGACATATATTGGTGTATAGCGACTCTACGTCACAAGTAACCAGTATACACTCATGATCAATGTGCATCTCATCAATTTTTTTGAGGAAATCAGTGGTATCCCTTGTATAGGATGGAAGTGCTATGACAAACGGCTGTAAAACCGAATCTATATATTTATTAATGTTTTCAAGATAATTCCCTCTGCCCGAAATGATAGGCCTCCCGGGAGGATTATCCTGATTTTTGTGAATTTTCGGCAATAAAGGGTGGGAATAGTAGGTTCCTTGACCTGAAGAGTGTCGGGCTTTTCCTTGTCTGGCCTAGCGCGCATGCGCTATACTGAGTATTCAGTGGAGGGGTCACATTACCGGATATGGAGCTATGCAACTGGTGACGTCAGTGATAGTGCCGTATGTTTCAGTGCGCATGCGCCACGTTAACAAGCGCAACTGATCCGACTATTTATAGACCGCGATTCTAGTACTATACATCCCCCTGACGAAGGAATATTTTCCGAAACGCGCGTCGGGGCGCGTTCTTGGCAGCACTCCCACCCACCTTCGGTGGTCCCCCCCGGGATTTTCCAGGTATATTACGGTTGTTCTATTGCTTTTTATGGTAGCACACACTAGATTCTGTTTCTTTTGAGCTGCAGCACTTATTTTGGTTGATGGTGTCTTATTTTTCACTGGTGTACCATATGCAGTTTGATTACACGGCACATTTAGTTTCCTTGTGTTGCAGGCTTTGATTCACAAACAGTATCTGACACATATATATTTTTTTATCACAATTTGTGTGAATTGGTTCAGTATTTCTGAGCATACTGTTTTTCATATTGTGTTTCCATTAGGCACTTTTTTATTTTTTGTTACACTTTACTGGCACGTTGTGGTTGTTATTTTTTATGCTATATATTTGCCTGGTAATGTGGATATAAAATCCCGGGTATTGGGTATTGTGGGGTGGTGTGTTTGCCTCCTTTTAACATCATTTTACATATTTTACTTATTTTGTATGTGCAATTTTCTATGTCTTATTTTCAATAAAAATACATATTGTGTCCAATCCTGCCTTGGTGGTCATTTTCCCCCTGTTTATGTTGCACTTGGGTGTTTGTTATTCGTCAGGGGAAGCACGTCGGGGCTCGGAAGGGAAGTAGTGATGTTTTGGATTGCAGACTTTGATGGAATGGTCTGGGGGCTTCATGTCGCATTTGGAGAGCCCCTGATGCGCCTAAACAGTGGAAACCCCCCACAAGTGACCCCATTTTGGAAAATAGACCCAACAAGGAACTTATCTAGATGTGTGGTGAGCACTTTGAACCACGAAGTGCTTCACAGAAGTTTATAACATACAGCCGTAAAAATAAAAAATCATTTTTTTTTTTTTACAAAAATGATTTTGTCGCCCCCAGTTTTTTATTTTTCCAAGGGTAACAGAAGAAATAGGACAAATTGCACAATAACTCTTGTGGTCCAGAGTACGCTGATACCCCATATGCGGGGGTAAACTACTGTTTGGGCGCATGGCAGAGCTCAGAAAGGAAGGAGCACCGTTTGACTTTTTCAACGCAGAATTGGCTGGAATTGAGATCAGACGCCATTGTCACGGGTGTGTCGCTGCGAAGATCGTCGCGATTGCACGCCCTGACTTCTCACAGCTGAGTTTCTGCTGCTGGGTGTTTTTCGGCAGTGAGAGAGTTAATTCTCCCTCTCTCTGTGCTGGACAAGACCAGCCTCGCTCAGCTGCAATTATTGTTGCGATAATTGGATTCCTTCAAATACCTGCCTGTCTGCTAGGGAAGTGTCGGTGAAAGCATTCATGCAGACCAGCAGGGCGGATCATATTGAGAAGTCTAAAGCTAAGAGTACCTGTTGTGGTTTTCTCCTCTCCTTGCTTTATTATTTATCTCCTTACCCGTTGGTGTTCCCTCTGTAGTGGTAGTTTTGTATGCAAGGTGTCTTTTATTTTACCCCTTGTACTGTCTCGTTCGTCTTATACTGTGTGTAGGCAGTTACCTTCCCATTCCCTGTGGTGGTAATCAGGGTCCTTCTCAGGACTAGATTACAGTGGTCAGGGATTCACAGGAGATAGGGTTACGCTGGCGGCCTGGACCTCTGTACCATCAACAGTACCTCCAGGTAGAGGGATTAGTCAGGACCCCAGCTTAGGGTCAGCATAGACCCCGGTCCTCCTGTATGCAGAGACAGCGTGACAGCCATGTCACATTGGGAGAGCCCCTGATGTGCCTAAACAGCAGAAACCCCCCAATTCTAACTCCAACCCTAACCCCAACACACCCCTAACCCTAGTCCCAACCCTAACCACAAACCTAACCCTAACACACCCCTAACCCTAATCCCAACCCTAACCCTAATCCTAACGTTAGCGCCAACCCTAACCCTAACTTTAGCCGCAACCCTAACCCTAATGGGAAAATGGAAATAAATACATTTTTTTAATTTTATTATTTTTCCCTAACTAAGGGGGTGATAAAGGGGGGTTTGATTTACTATTTATAGCAGGTTTTTATGATTGGCAGCTGTCACGCTAAAAGATGCTTTTTATTGCAAAAAGTAGTTTTTTGCATCACCACATTTTGAGAGCTATAATTTTTGCATATTTTGGCCCACAGAGTCATTTGAGGTCTGATTTTTTTTCGGGACGAGGTGACGTTTTTATTGGTACCATTTATGACCACGTGACATTTTTTGATCGCTTTTTATTTCGATTTTTGGGAGGTTAGAATGAACAAAAATCAGCAATTCATGAATTTCTTTTGGGGGAGGCGTTTATACCGTTCCGCGTGTGGTAAAATTGATAAAGCAGTTTTATCCTTCGGGTCAGTATGATTACAGCGATACCTCATTTATATCATTTTTTTATGTTTTGGCGCTTTTATAGAATAAAAACAATTTTATATAAAAAATTATTTTTGCATCACTTTATTCTGCGAGCTATAACTTTTTTATTTTTTCGTTGATGATGCTGTTTGACGGCTCGTTTTTTGCGGGACAAGATGACGTTTTCAGCGGTACCATGTTTATTTATATCCGTCTTTTTGATCGCGTTATTCCACTTTTTGTTCGGCGGTATGATGATAAGGCATTGATTTTTTGCTTAGTTTTTTTTTTTCTAAGGGGTTCACTAAAGGGGTTAACTAGTGGGACAGTTTTATAGGGGGGGTCGTTACGGACGCGGCAATACCAAATATGTGTACTTTTATTGTTTTGTTTTTTTTATTTACAGGAAGAAATGAATTTATTGGGGAATATTATTTTTTTTTATGATTTTTTTTACCACTTTTTATTTTTATTTTTTTTACTTTTTTACTTTGTCTCAGGGTGGGACATCACAGTATTTTAGCAGATCGCTGGTGTGACAGTGTGCACAGCACTCTGTCATACCAGCGATCGCTCTGGCATCGCTGCAGGCTTCCTCAGCGCCTGCTCTCAGCAGGCGCTGAGGAAGCCGCCTCCCTGCAGGACCCCGGCGCCATCTTGGATCCGGGGACCTGGAGGGAGGACGGACCCTCGGAACAGCGCGACACATCGCGCTGCTCTGAGGGTCTCAGGGGAGCGCGCAGGGAGCCCCCTCCCTGCGTGATCCTTCCCTGTGCCCCTGGTACACCGCGATTGTTTGATCGCGGTGTGCCAGGGGTTAATGTGCCGGGAGTGGTCCATGACCGCTCCTGACACATAGTGCTGGGTGTCAGCTGTGATAAACAGCTGACACCTGGCCGCGATCAGCTGCGCTCCCTCCGGGAGCGCAGCTGATCGCCCATGACGTACTATTCCGTCCATGGGAATTAGGTCCAGGGTCACATGGACGGAATAGTACGTCTGATGGAATAAAGGGGTTAAGGCACCACTCCAGCAGTGAAGTAACAAAAAATGCTGGAGTGTTGCTTTAAAGGGAATCTGTCACCCCCTGGTGCATATATGACCTATTAATATGGGCATACAGGTGATAGAATTGTTACACTAGTCTTACCTGTATGTACCATATTAATGGTCTTGTTGTTGAGAAATGTTATATTCTTTCTTTATACTAATGATTTCTTCCAGACTCTGGGGCGTGCGGTGCAGTAAGAAACCCCTGCCTCCTGTCCTCATTATAATACAACCCCCCTCCCATGTGTGTCAGTTATGGCACCGGAATCCTGCGCCTGTGCTATGCAAGTCATCACAATCTGAACCTCTACCTCCCTTTAAATGGGATGCAATTCATGGCTGCTATATGGGGGCTTGTTATGCTAATACTCATAAAAGACCAGCTGGTAAGTATCAAAAGCTCCCAACCTCCCCATCTCCAGCCCCCCAGACAGTAACTATTACATGTAATAGAGTGCATATAATCTCCTAACAAAACAGTATAATAATCAGCCCCTCAGCACCCCTCCCCCACTTCAGCTCCCCCAATACCCCCATCCTCTCACATTCACTCCCCAGTGACCATGCCATGAAACTTACCAAGTCTGCAGGCAGTGAGGCAGGACCAGGAAGAGTCTGAGAAAAATGCAAGATGGGCGCTGGGACCCAGCCTGCCTGAGCCAATCCGACCGTGCACCAAACTGCAACCCGGAAGAAGCTCCTCAGGTCAGTAAAGCTTGCACCGTACAGTGCAGGAGGGAGACTGTGCTGGCAGCATGCAGAATTTTCATCAGGCAGGGGAGAAGGCATTTCCCTGCCATCCTCCTGTGCTGTGTTCTACCTCATCAAAAAGCGGTAGTGACTCTCGGTAGGCCTCTTCATGTGACGGGGCTTGGGGTGATGGCCCCCTCTGCCCCGCCAGTAGCTACCCTACTGATTTCTGCACATAGTAGCAGGAATGTACATACAAAAATATTTTTTCTTCACTCTGTTGTGGAGATACAGGGCACAGGAACTGTATATTCATTTTATTTTATCATTCAACTGGGCATTTAATTTTGTTCCACTCTGTGTGCCTGTACGTTCATCCCTCTATGACGCTGTTCAATCACAAAAGGCAGCTTACCTGGGTAGGAAATAGAAGACACCCACAGTTATGTCCTAAATGAAATGCCCATTGAGGTCAGGAACTGAGCCATGCTGACAATGCATACATGCCACCCTAATATAAATACCTACCGCCCTTGGCAGCTCCAACATCCTTCTGATGCTGCTGTTTGCCTCCTTTTCTGGCAATGCCAGGAGGGATCCGTGGTCACGAGACAGATGCAAATTTCTTCTCATATCATGTCATTCTAACCGTTATAAAATAAAATCCAAGGTGTATAAACCCTTTAATAGACAGGATAGCAATTACAAATTCTACATCATTTTGATTTTCAGTACATACAACACATTGAATGTTTAGTTACAGCATCCAGGAACAAATCACTGCAGAAATTGCCTCTGTGCTGCGTAAGGCCTCATGGAGATGATTATATTTTGTCTTTGAGTGAAAAAATTTTTGATAGCGTGACAATACTAGAAACATTGCTTCTAACAACCATACAGTAGCACATGACTCCTTAAAACAGATGGTGATGTACTACATGTGACTTCTTCTGGGCCCCATACACACATTGGGACTACTTATTTCCCTGCCATTATTTTGTGATAAAAATAGCAAAAAGCACCAAAAGAATCAGGAAAACTAGGCAAATAATGCAGCCAGTGACCTGTGATTCATGACCGACTGTAGTGTCTGTTGTCCAGATATTTTCTTCATTTTGTTTTCCAACTCTTGAAGTGGGCATAGCGATCATTGTTTTATCTCTATAGGCTGCATTCCAGTGACACACCTTCATCTTACAAGCCTCGCAATACTTCTTTTCATGAGGTTCCTCTACGTGATCACTGTAAACCTCAGGCTCTAGTGGTGGCCTTTTAGGCTTCCACTTATAGATCTTACTTTCGATTTTGCTGACTAGATTGATGATGATCCTCTTACTGTTCTCTTGGGAAATTTCAGGCTTTTCGAAAGTCGAAACGTTGCATCGTCTACATATTTGCCTGAATATCTTCATATTCACAGTGCCACACCAAGATTCTGCATTCCACCTTATCAAAAACAGAATATGTACTTGTGCCGAGTTCCACCGTCGACCACAGTGTGAGCATTGGAAGCTAAAACAAGAAATAACCATACAAATAAATATGACATAACAATATTAAAGTGACTATAACTGTCTCGTGTAGAGCAATGAAATCACAAAAGTGTATTACTATATTGTATATACTATTAGTGCTATGTGCCTATACTAAAATGTGTTATTTTATTTTTTATACAATTAATACATTTGTTTATGTAAAAAAAATATAGACGTTTGTACTACAGCCACGGATAACATAGCTTTAGGCTTTATGTATATAGAAGGGTGTTCAGGAGGTTGGAGTAGACAATTACTGAATCTCTGATCTACAATGTTAGGCTTTATTCACACATCAGTATTTTTGATCAGTATTTCATCAGAATGTGTATGCCAAAACGAAGAATGTTTCCAAAATACACAACAGTTGTCAATCTATCATTTATAGATTTTCTCTGTGAGTTCCAATTCTGGTTTTGGCATACAAACTCTAATGCAATAGTACTGACCAAACACTGATGTGATGTATCTAGTTTGAACTATTGACAAATATAATTGGCTGATATTGAAATTTCAGCATTTATGTTCTGAAAGGCAGCGTTTGAGATATCAAATTGTGTTACATGCCGGTTGACAAAAGACAGATAAACTTATTGCATTATCTATATTGGAAAGTTATACGCTCAGTTACATTACATCAACATATAACTATAATTTGCCAAATCAAAGTCTATTCTCTAACTGGTGTCATCTGTAATAACTGCTTATTTGCCATAATTTACAATTTGGTGAAGGAAGAACATACAAATGTGTGAGACAGTGAGAGTATGTGTATTGAATGGGGTGTATATTTCACCTAGCTACTTTACTGACTGGTATAAGGGAGGTGTGTGGCTTTGTAGACCTAGTGGTAGAGAAAGGTCACTACACCTTACATTCAGTACACACTTGCAGCTCAGGCCTGAAATCACTCAGGTGTTAATTAGGAGACCAGAAGTAGGTGTGTTGGAACACAGTCAGGGAGCTGGCTTAGTCTGGACACAGGAAGGTGTCCCGGCACAAGAAGCAGTCTCCAGGAGTGGGAGCTGGCTTAGTCTGGACACAGGAAGGTGTCCCGGCACAAGAAGCAGTCTCCAGGAGTGGGGCTGGCTTAGTCTGGACACAGGAAGGTGTCCCGGCACAAGAAGCAGTCTCCAGGAGTTTGAGCTATCTCAGTCTGGGTGCAGGAAGTACCCCGGACACAGGAGTAGTCTCAGTGAGAATCCGTGCGAATAGCGGCTGAATAGGAGTGGATCTCTCTCAAGTCTGGACATTGAAGGTGCCTTCAGACACAAGGAGGAGTATCTGTGAAACTCCATACTGGTAACATATATCATATGTGTTGTTTTGGGTCAGGCTGGTAGAGCCGGGACCCGGATAGACAGGGCAATCTATCTATGTGTAATTAGTGGCTAGACAAGCCTAGGTTTTCTGTTTATGCTTTATTTTTATCTGTTTGCTGTGGACTTTAATAAAGCTGGTTGCGGCCAGTTTTCACCAGAACTGCTGTCTGAATGAACTGTTTTCGTGTCACTCTGTCTACCCAGACAGCGATCCTAGAGCTATATCCCCTGGAAATGTTACAAATGATATAAGAAAAAGCAATAACACTTCCCAAACTTCTCCTTTACATATACAGTATGACTCAGTTCTTTGTAACTGCAGAGAGAAAGTATCCAAGGAAAAAAAAAGAAAAGAAAATTTCTCAAACTTTTCCTTTATATATGACTCGGTTCTTTTTAACACCAGAGACCAGAAAAAGAGTGAAAAACGAGGGTAAAAAACAACAAAAACAGAGAAAATGTCTCAAATAATTCCTTTGGAATATTTTTCAGTGACTCTTCTACTATTCGTAGCTAAATTTTTTACCTTGCAAATGTGTGTTGTGCATACTGCAGATACCCCTGTTGCTCCTGGAGGTGATCAGCCACACAAAAGCTCCACTCATAGTTAACTCCTTGGTTCTGTATCTCATTCTCAAATAAGCTTTGCCACTTATAAGTCTCCATTTTCAGTTATCTCTCAGCGTAGGTTATTGCACTAATTCCGTGCTGATGTTCTCTACAAATACTAGAGAAACGAAACTACAAGAAAATATCTTGGGTTGGGCTAAGAATGTTGACGTATCCTTAGTGACCATAATAAAATACCCGTTCATGCCACAGTTTAAAAGATATCCAATTACTTTATTTTTTTAATTGTTCAGAAGATCATACAATCATACAATTTCCTAATAATTAATTGTTTATCTGCTTATTTTAGGGAAATTAACATGTAAATGTAAGTCTTCTGGCTTGGCCATGGCAACTGTTATTAATTACCGTGCACTGCAGTCTATTTATTTATTTATATATTTTACTCACTTAGACCCCCTTCACACGTCCGTTTTTTGTGTCAGTATACAGTCCGTTTTTTAAGAACCACAAATACGGACACACGCACACCCATTGTATTCAATGGTGGTGCACACATGTTTTTCACACTGACCGTGTGTTCATGTGAAAAACCCGCAGACATGTCAGTTTTTTTCGTGCACCACGGGCAAAATGCGTGCTGCACCCATACACACTGATGACACACAGATGACATCCATGTGTCGTCAGTGTGAGACGTAGCGGCGCCTGAGAAAATCCGTTTGCGCTTTTGTCAGTTGCTGAATTCTGAAAGCAGCAGGGGCTGGCTGGCAAATTTTAGCCTGGGGGGGCAAGCACAATGCTTGGGTCTCCTGTAGTAGCACTTGAGCATAGCACGTGTGCCGTATATAGAGGGTGCAGTATACACAGTTACTATATACAGGGTGCAAAATATACAGGGTGCAGTATACACTGTGTATACTACACCCTGTATATACTGCACTCTGTACACAAGTAGTATATACAGGGTGCAGTATGAGGCTGAAGTTGGTTTCTTATTCGTCAGTTTCTTATTTGGCAATTTTTTCTTTTCTGTTCTTTAGGTTGAACAGCAAAAAATAAGCATTGTAATGCGTCAGCCGGATGCTATTCCATCCAGTTTGCATTTAGTTGGACCATCATTTATTTTTCAACAGGACAATGACCGCAAACACACCTCCAGGCTGTGTAAGGGCTATTTGACCAAGAAGGAGAGTGATGGGGTACTACGCCAGATGACCTGGTCATCAAAGCAAAAGGTGGCTACTTTGAAGAACCTAGAATATAAGACATAATTTCAGTTGTTACTCACTTTTTTGTTAAGTATATAATTCCACATGTGTTAATTCATAGTTTTGATGTCTTCAGTGTGAATGTTCAATTTTCATAGTCATGAAAATACAGAAAAATCTTTGAATGAGAAGGTGTGTCCAAACTTTTGGTCTGTACTATGTATATACATGTCATTGAGACACACATACTGTATATATTTATATTTATAGTTCATAGAGTTCTACATAGCATAATAGCCGCTAAATCAATTGACGGCTTCTGTAAAATTATTACAGAACCCGACATGAAATGACACATGGTTTACATACAGTAAACCATTTCATTTCATTTAGTTTTATATATATTTTAGACTAATAATTAGATTAGTGTATGTGTGCAAAATTTTGGACATGTAGGTGTTATTTTAATTCTTTGTAAAAAAAAATGCGTGGGCTCCCGCGGTATTTTCTCCGCCAGACAGGGAAAGCCAGTGACTAAGGACAGATATTAATAGCCTTGAGAGGGACCATTGTTTTTGGGCTCCCCCTGGCTTCTAACATCTGGCCCCAGCCACCCCAGAAAAGGCGCATTTATTATTAGATGCGCCTTTTCTGGCATTTAGCCTGTCTTTTCCCATTGCCTTTAGCTGTGGCTCATGGGTTAATTAGGGGTCAATGTCACCTTGCTATTGAAAGGTGACATAAATCCTGGTTAATAATGGAAAGATGTCAATTAGACAACTATCCATTATTAATCCTATTGTCGTAAAGGATTAAAAAAACACACACACATTAATTAAAAATTATTTTAATGAAATAATTGCACATAGTTTTTGACCAAATTTTATTATACTGCTAATCCATCTGTTCTCTTGTAACAAAAAAAAGCAACAGTATCCACACCTCTCCGCCGTTCAGTCAGGTCCCCCGCTGCAATCAATCACAAAGGGTGAAATAGTTTACAGCAGGGACCAGTGCTAATGCTAGCGGCCCGGCTGTAAACCACTGCAGAATGAATGAATTCATGTCTGCGCAGGCGCCCCGGCTGACCGGACATGAACTGTTGAGCATGGGAAAGTTTCTTAATTTTTTCCCATGGTGTCAGATCACCTCAGGTCAGCCAGGGACTCCTCGCAGCCTCACTCACTACCGCTGACGTGAGATCAGCGTGACCAAGCAACAAGAATAGGAGTTGTATTCAGCACCTGCTGTGTACATCATGTATAAAATAAAGAATTAAATTAAAAAAATTGACCTGGGATCCTGCTTAATTTTGATAACCAGCTGTCATGCATAGTGTAGGAAGGACTAAGTGCAATACGAAGAGGTAAGGGGAAGGGAGTCCAACATTTGGGAAGTGGGGAGTGGAGACCCCAAGGCAGATTTAACGTCACCCTGTCTGCCCTAAGCAACCCTAAATAGGTTCCGCACCAATCGCCAAGCAGGATACCTAATTCCTGCCTGACTCTAGCAGTAAGCCCTGCTTAAGGATGGTGAGCACTGGTTGATCCCCACGGCAACTAAAGATAAATGGGATAGACAAACAAGGGGAACACTTATCTGGAGTAGACTCAGAGAGAAACACAGACGTCCTCCAAACACCAAAGAGGAAGATAGCCAACTGCTCTAGCTCCAAGCCTCAATGGGGGAAATGGAAATATCACCGGCCACTCCAAGCAGCAAGCTAGGAGTTATAAACCCGGGTCCAGATGTGTCCATTATAGTCGAAGGAAGGTTGCCACTGGGTCCTAGAGTCAGAAGGACCAGGAAGAAGTCTGCAAAGCAAACTGCTGAGACCTTCTGCAGTCAGATGCAGTGAGACGTCTGCAGCCTCTGACACACCTGTGACAGTACTCCCCCTTCTACGAGTGGCCTCCGGACACTCAGGACCAGGTTTCTCTCCGGATAACAGGTGTGAAACGAACGAACCAGCCTGGGGGCATTCACCTCTTATGCAGAAACCCACATCCTTTCCTCTGGACCATAACCCCTTCAATGCACAAAGTACTGTAGGGAAAGATGTTGGAGGCAAGCATCTACAATCCTAGAAATTTGAAACTCTAGGCTTCCATCAACCATTATTGAGGGATCTGGTGGGGATGAGGGCTCAAGGGGTTCCACATATCTCTTGAGCAAAGACCTGTGAAAAACATTGTAGATCTTAAGATCCAGAGGTAGCTCAAGAAGAAACGCTGTTGAACCAATGACGGCGGTTATCTTATAGGGACCAATAAATCTAGGTCCCAACTTCCAGGAAGAAACCCTCAACCTGAAATTCCTTGTAGACAACCAAACAAAATCTTTCACATTCAGGTCTGGACTTGGCACGTGTTTACTGACAGTCATACATTTATACCTGTCTCTCTTGACCTGTTAGGAACAGGTAGTGGTGACACAGGACCAGATGGACAGGTATCCGATACTTTAGAACGTGCCCAAACATTGCAGGTAGACACTTGTTCAACCACATCCCAATGCAACCCCGACCATCAAAAATGACGAGAAAGGAGGTCAGCGATTGCCTTACCACCTGAGTGGCCAGCAAGTACAGAGTCATGATATTCTCTAGTTGATTTGCGGCGCAATTTAAACGGCACATACAACCTTCCCGAAAGCAAGAAAGCAGAGGGCATCCCCGTGAGCCTCCAACACCTCACTCTCTAGTATTATCCAATTTTAAAGTCCTAATTTAATATGATACTCCTATAATCATAGGTGCACCCTCTCTGACCTCAAAACGCTATTTTACAAAATCCCAGGTGTGAGTATGACCTTAGGAAAAAGGGGGTGCCCAAAAGAACAAAACAATTTTAAAATTTTCATTTTATTAATAATATAGTAAAATACACAATTAAAAAATTCAAGAAAAGTACAAGAATGAAAAAATGAGGGATATGGTACTCAAAAGGTAATAGCTGCTACGTTGTAAAGGCAAATCTGTGTCCAAATTTATAATATACCTGATAAAAGAAGGTTCATAAAGAGACTAGAAGCAAATGACAAAATCAATTTCAGGAAATCCAATAATAGCTGTATTTTTAAGTTCTGTGTGTTAAATAATGAATACACCTGTTAAACAGTGATGAATAAATATAATCTAGAGCCAATGTAAATCAGAACCAATTAATTTTTGGTGTATATTCATGTGGTGATTTAATCTTTATTGGAGCGTTGTATCAGAGTGCAATTTAGCACTGTCTCTTTAAAGACAAAAATAACATACCCCCTTTTCCTTGCAAATGTTGGGAAAAACATACGACATGGACACACCTCCCAATTGCGTGGGTTCCTCTAATTCTGCAAGTATAGGTTCACCACCGATCCCTTCCACCAACACCAGGATCTTGTCCCGGAAAGAGGGCTCAGAAGCAGGTGGTCTTACCCATCTGACCCGTAGGCGTCTATCCACCCGAATAGCCAAGGACATTGCAGCCTCCAGTGACACAGGGGTTTCATACACTGCTAATGCATCCTCTAACCTTTAAGTGAGGCCCTGAAGGAATTGGCTTCTGAGAGCTGGGTCATTCCATTTGGTATCAGTTGACCACCTGCTGAATTAAGAGCTATTGGATTGCCCGCCAGGGCAGTGGGGTACTCGGTACCATGCCGCTTCTTAAAGGGGGCAGTGTCACAGCGGCCCTAGGAGTCCAATAAAAGGGGTATATTGACAAGGGATAATGGAGTTTGTAATTAAGTGTTTGTGACATCACCTGTGGTTTCTGGTCAGAGGTGACCAGCGCTGCAGTGCAGATCCTCTGGGACTGGTGGTGATGCAGCAGAGTTGGTTTAGCTCTCCACAGGCAGAGCTTAGTCCCAGGGCAGATGTACGATGTAGAAAATGGTGGCATTGGTAGATGTAGCAGTGTCATGTCGGTGACGCAGGAATGAATAGAGGACACAGCTGAGTGCAGTTTCCAAAGCTTTACTCACAGTTCTGTCTACAGCACAGATGCCCGCATGGTACCGTGTCCTCCAGGTGAGGGGCTCAGCAAACTCCCAGGTAGTTCAGGATACACCTTTCCAGGACTCCTTTCAATATGTTCCTTTCTCTGTCGTCTTACTGGGCTGACTTTCCACCTTTCCTTCCTGTCCAACACCTCGCAATCAGTTTACCAAGCCAGTAGCTGCGGACCTTGTCGGATAACGTCCTCTCTGCGTTTCCTTGCTCCCTTATGGCTACCTTTTGGGAGAAGGTAATTGCGGTTCAATAGCTAAGGCACCTAGAGATGCCACTGCCTCCGGCTTGCTAGCTAAGTCTTGGAGCTCTCTATTAGGCTAGGGGCCGGTGTCCCTTCTGTGACCTGGTCCATCCACTATTGGATCGGGCCCCACGGATGGATCACTCACTATCCGTGCCCCTAGGACTGCTATTGTCCTTCCAGAAGCTTCTCTCTTTGTTCCTTCCTTATTCTACGTTCTCCGTCTGGGGACGAGCTGCTACCAGCTCTAGGTCCCCTCCAAATCTGACCCTCTTATCTCTTTCCTTCTGCAGCTCCTCCTGATAGGGAGGTGCTTCACCACATGACTGTTACTTTCACTTTCTCCTCATGTATCTGAGTCGCCCTCCAGAGCAATGGGTACTCGGATCTGAGCCTATAGACTACAATGGGGGGATGTCACGGCGACACAGCTCAGTCCGTGGCTCTGGTGCTCATCCCTTAATGTGGGATATTTACAGGTGAATGGAATATTGGAATGGGGATTCATGACGCCACCTGTGGTGCCTGGTCAGGGTGACCAGCGCTGCTAAGCAGATCCGCTGAAGGGTTGGTATTGGGCAGCAAGGTGTTAAGCCTTCCACAGGCAAGGCTGGGTCATTCAGGGTAGATAGAATGTGTAGGGATGCAGGACAGATGGGAATCCGACAGTAGGAGTAATAAGATGGACACACACACACATAAGTCTCTTTCTGTACCTTTACTGAAGATGTTGCAGGCACTCCCCGGAGCACTGTAGGGTGAAGGGTGCACATCCAGTTTCCTCCACTGAGTAGGTGTGTGGCCTCCTGTTCCTTGTATTTCTTGTGATAAAGTCCTGGCCCGCTTGTAGCTGAGCCTAACTTGGTCTAAATCCTGCACCTGGCTGACCTTGTGATTGGGCCTTCTCTGGAAGTACACAGTCTCACTTGCAGGTACCTGCTTGCTGGACTCCATTCCCCAGGCCGGTTACGTATCAGCTCTGTGGTACTCCTGGGACTTATAGTCCTCCAGGAACTCCGGTGTTCTCCTAATGGGTCGTGGAGATCCCTATAGGCTCGGACCTCGGTGTCCGGTTGAATAATTGGGATGAACTGTT
The DNA here is from genome assembly GCA_033576555.1 of Oophaga sylvatica. Lineage (NCBI taxonomy): Eukaryota > Metazoa > Chordata > Amphibia > Anura > Dendrobatidae > Oophaga > Oophaga sylvatica. Next base: position 203,851,043 of record JARQOD010000005.1, on the reverse strand, counting down.
TAGGCTCCTATATCTCTCACTTGCTCCACTCGCCTTTCGTCCTACTCGGGCCCTCACACTATCACACACTGGCAGTTGGTGGGCTGCCTCTTCACCGCTCTCTAAGCGTTGGCACGCTTTCTCACTGAGCTGCACTCACTTGACTCAGCTCTGATTAGGCTGGAGTGGTTTCCATTCCACTTTTACTAGCCTCCACTCGTTTGAACTAAGCTTCAAGCTGCAGACTTCAGCACTCTCTGAGGAGACTCAACTTTCTACTCTGCTCCGTGTGCCAGACTGCATACACTCTGCTCTCTCTAGACTGTCTCTCTAGTTCTTCCTGTGTTCACACTCCTTTTATATGACTAAACAGCTCCCTCTGGTGGTCTTAGGATGGTTGAAGATGTGTGAATGTATATAATGACCTCTAGTGGTGGTTACCTTCAGTGCACCCTTCTGGGAGATATGAATCCAGTCACAGCTGGACTCCACATATCTCTCTCTCTCAGCTTCACTTCCCCTCCTTCTTACTTTCTCCACCCACCACCCATACACTCTTTCCTACCCAGCCTGTGATGAGACCATCCTCCCTCAGGGTACGTCCAGGGTGCCCAGATGCTATAGTATGTGTTGGGTGCAGATGTTAGAGTCCTGGGTGGTGCTCCTGAGAGTGGTGTATCACACCTCTGTATGAGGTGCAATACCTCTGTGGCGACTGAACCCTCAGGGGCACCACACTATAATTCTCCACTGAACAATTCTCTTGCTGAATATGACACAGCTTGTATTCAGCCAAGGAAATAAGGTCAGGATCATCATAGATCAGGGCAAGGGCCCTGAAAAACTCCTCTACAGACTGGAGACACATAGAATCCTGTGGCAGAGAAAAAGTGCAGGGCTGAGGTTTTCCCTGCAACATTGAAATAATAATTTCTACTCGTTGCTCCTTATCTCCAGAGGAGTAAGGACAAAGTTTAAAGTACAATTTGCATGCCTCCTTATACCCAAAAAACTGGCAATTTTAGGTTCAAGCTGGACCGGCCAACCCACAGAGTCCCCTACAATAGGAGCCTACAGTTGCTGCTGGACCTCAGAACGAAGGTCCATCACCTCCAGTGACAACTTCAACAGCTGCTCTGCCAGCACAGAAACGGGATCCATGAACCGGCAAAAGGGAAAAAAAACCCGCACAGAAAAAAAACACACCAAAAAAACACATCTCAGTTTTTTTTTCTTTTACAAACGTGAACGACATGATAATGTCACTCACAGTGTAGGAAGGACTAAGTTCAACACAAAGGGATAAGGGGAAGGGAGTTCAACACTAGAGAAGCAGTGAGTCGAGACTCCTAGGCAGATCTAAAATCAAGAAAAAGAGCAGCATCCATCCAGGTGAAGAAAATACAAAATCTTTATTCTGCCATAAAAGGTAGCAACGTTTCGGCCATCCTTGTGGCCTTTTTCAAGTACGGCAGGCAGATCTATCGTCACCCTGTCTGCCCTAAGTGACCCTAAATAGGGTCCGCACCTATCACCAAGCAGGATACCTCTTTCCTGCCTGACCCTAGCAGTAAGGCCAGCTTAAAGATGGACTAAAAAGGAAGATAGCCAACTGCTATAGCTCCAAGCCTCAATGGGGGAAATGGAAACATCACCGTCAACTCCCATCAGCAAGCTTGGAGTTATAAGCTCCCGGGTCCAGGTGTGTCCATTAGAGTAGAAGGAAGGTTGCCACTGGGTCCTAGAGTCAGAAGGACCAGGAAGAAGTCTGAAAAGCAATCTGCTGAGACCTTTTGCAGTTAGATGCAGTTAGACGGTCTGCAGCCTCTGACATACCCATGACACTAGCAGAGGCAAAGACTACAGCTGGGAACTGATGTTAATAATCTGGGAAAGGAGACAATATCTCGAAAGGTTCCCAGGCTAACAATAACAGCTCACAGCTGTTTTCTTAGCCTTTACTAGTTTGTTTACAGGGAACCCAGATAAAAATGAATATAAATTCTAACCAGCAAAGGCTAAACAGGCAGCTGTGGGTTGATATTAAAATCCTGGGAAGGGTTCAGGGATATTGCCCTCCCTCCCAGGCTAATAACACCAGCTCTCAGCCACCCCAGAAATGGCGCATCCATAAGATGCACCAAATCTGACACTTAGCCTCGCTCTTCCCTCTTGTCCTGTTGTGGTGGCAAGTGGGGTAATAGGATTGGGGTTGATGTCAGTTTTGTATTGTCAGCTGACATCAAGCCCAGTGGCTAGAAATAGAGAGGCGTCTGTAAGATGCGCCCATTACTAACGCCATAGTCATATTGTAAAAAAGACACAGAAAGAATAAAGTCTTTTCATGAAAATAAACATACCACACTATCATTTTCCCGTTTATTACTGTAAAAATGAAAATAATAAAAAAATATTCCTCATCTGTCCAACGACAATTCATATGTCCCACAAAGAAGTCTAGCTCTGCTACATCGAGATTACATGGCTGAGCAGTGGCATGAGCAGATCTATCAGCCATGAATCCAGGAGATGCTGAGCTGAGCTTGGGATGCAGCTTCAGTGACGAGTGGTTACATACAGGTCATGGTAACTTTCATGATGTCACCGCTAGCACTGTGAGAAAATTCTCATGGTGCCAGCGGTGATCTCATTGAGCTCACTGCCGTTCATTGGGCCGCTCACAGTGAACTGAGCGTGGAAACTGCAGCTTCAGTGATCTGCAGTAACCCTAATTACATCACTGCAGGTCACTGAAGCTGCGATCTGACACTCAGCTCAGTGTCTCCTGGATGTCAGGCTGAATGGTCGCAGCATGCCACTATTCAGCAAGGTTGCCAGATGAAGCAGACATGGATTATGGAGTGGGACAAATGGATTATCGTCGGACAGGTAAAAAAGGGTGGCGGGTATTTATTTCAATAAAGGAGTCTTTGTTTTTCTTTCAATTAAAGGTTTTTATTCTTGCTGTGTCTTTTTACAATATGGCTATGGGGTTAGTAATGGGGTGTTGTATGGAGGAAGACTGGGCTGCGGGTACCTGTACTGAGCCGGGTATCGAACTGTTGAGACTGCCTCCCAGGTTGCCTGGGGGAAGAAATGAGGGAGCGGACCGACCTCATGACCAGGGTAGGATGGGCCTGATAAAGCAGAAAGCGCGCGCTGCGGCAGGCAGTTTGGCACAAACTGGCAGCAGCGCACAGATGGGAGAGCAGCGTGCTCCGTCCCCTGAGCAGTGGAGCTGCGACAGGCTGCGCATGCTGGCTCCCGCCGCCTCTAGCGGGACCATTGGTGAGAGAGGTGCGCTCAGTGACTGTGAGTACCGCGCACGTGCAGAGGAGAGAAAGCCGGGCACCGGACGTAAGCTTGCGGCCTTCCCTGCCAGTTTTTGCACGTCCATTCACTTTTGGCTCTGGGATTGCTGTGGCATTGGTTGCTACAGCCACACGTTTGTGAACTAGGGGCTCAGTGGAAAGTACTGGAGACCGACCGCTGCCGCCAGAAGACAGACCATCGTGTAAAGGACCCCACCTGAGGATATATACATTGCCAAGTCTACAACCCCTGTGGGATCATCTGAGGAGGAGGAACATAAGGACACGATAAGTTTGACAATTGGACTGCTACTATTCTGCATTTTTTTATTATTTTTCTCTTTCCTTGCATTAACCCTTAAAATATTTATTCTCCCTGCGAGGAGTTAACACCCTATTAAATTAAACTGTTAAATTGTTAACCCTTGCTTTGCCTCCTGTCTGTTACTGCATCCCGCAACATGCTTACAGTGTCATATATAGGCTTCTCCATTACTAACCCCTGGGCTTGATGTCAGCGGTCATAAAACAGCTGACACAAACCCGAACCCTATTACCCCACTTGCAACTGCAACTGCATCAGAACAAGTGGGAAGAGTGAGGCTAAGATCTTATTGATTCGCCATTTCTGGGGCTGTTGTGGGCAGATGTTATTACCCAGGGGGGGACCAATATCCATGGCCCCTTCTCTCGCTATTAATATTAGTCCACAGCTGTCTGTTTAGACTTTGCTGGTTAGAATTTATAGCGGGACCCTACATCATTTTTTCCTGGGTTCCCCTGTAAACTGAACAGTAAAGTGTGATGTTAGTCACTTGTAATGGCCAAGCCGTGAGTCAGAATGGTCAAGGAGTCCAAGGTCAGAAGCCAGGAGGGTATGTTGTAAACAGAAGGAAGAGGCAAAAGTATGGTCAAGTAAAGCCCCTGTCACAGCACCTGGAAACCCGATGTGTACGTTGGATACCAGCGCGCTGCTGCAGAGGAGCTGGTAACCAAGGTACACATCGGGTTTCCAGGTGCCGCGCAGTTCCTGGAAACCCGATGTGTACCTTGGTTACCAGCTCCCTGCACCAGCGGGCTGGTATTCAACGTACACTGCGGGTAACTAAGCGACTTTACCCACAGTGTCACTGTCCTGATTACTGCCTGAGCTGCCTGTCATGTAGCGACACACCAGCGATCCTGACAAGTGCATATTGTTGTCGGGATCACTGGTGTGTCGCTATGTGTGACGGGGCCCTAAAATTCCGAGGTCAGAATACCAGGAGGACAACAGATCACAGCAAAAGGGGTTAAACATTAGGAAGACCAGAACGAAGTCCAAGGTCAGGCAGCAAAAGATCAAGCATACAGAACTCAAGGCACAGGAAGCACAGACCTCACTTGTTGAATGTGTGTCTGGAAGAGTTCTGGGAGAAGCAGCATGGCAATCACCCAGGATAATGAACACTTGGAAACAGCTGACTCCTCCGAGTCTCAGATTTGATAGTCGTGCTGTCAATCAATACACTGACTGCTCAGCACGCCCCTGTACCAGATTGGATGGCCAAGCTGTCAATCAAAGTACTCACAGCCTTAGCACGCCCCTGTACCGAATTGGACGGCCAAGCTGTCAGTAACTGCATCCAAGACACATTGAGGGGTGGAACCGAGACCTAAAGGCTAAGCAAACAACTGTGAGCTGTTAATAGTCTGGAAGCAATTAGAGCTATTGGTCCCTTTCCTTGATTATTAATATCAGCCCCCAGCTAAGCTGATTGGCGCAGCGAAGCGAGTATTCCCCAGGATGATGACAAGCGCTGCCTTACAATATATATATATATATATATATATATATTATATTTACACAGGGTGGTCCAAAAGTAGGTGGACAGAAAATAATAACATTTATTTTGATTTATATATAAAATTATATTTACTAACACAAGCATAACATTGACAATTAAATTTTATTCTGAACAATAATACAAAAGCCCTTAAATTTTATCAACGCAGGTGCTCAAACTGTTTTCCATCACAATTTGCACAGCTTGGAAGTCTGCCTCTTACGCTTCGACAAACATTTTTGCACAAGTCTCTTTGGGTATTAACTTCTTGACGATAGTTAAAACATAACCTTTATTCCTATATTTAATACAACCCTAGAAACATGGACATAAAAATACATAAAGTGCTCGTGCTTAATAGTGCTTAAAAAATGGTTCAATCTCACCCATTTGATGACATTCTTCAGTAGCCAGGTATATGATTCATCCACCCATAGTTGTCTGGGTGAAAAGAAAGAAGGAACATGAGCCTTTGATAGTGGCAATGAAATAAAAAATACCGGGAAAGAAAAAAGGGAGTCGTGTTCCAAATTCTTATACACTTAATCCCTGTCGTGCCCCTGTAAAGCTACCGTCCTTACAAGGACGGTACCCGAGTATGTCCTGCTACTGATGTCCCACCAAAAGATTTGTAAGTATTCCACACTTCCCAACGCGTTGATTCATCAGGGGATCACTGTGATGTATGATGGGTATATAGGGATCAAGCAGTGGCCAATGTCCAAAAGAATACATGCATAAATATGCCGTGCAACTGAGTCAGTTTCACTTTACACCATGTTTGATAAATCTCCCTCTTCATAACCCTATTACACATACTGTCCACCTACTTTTGGACCACCCTGTATATATACACTACCGGTCAAAAGTTTAGGGTCACTTAGAAATTTCCTTATTTTTGAAAGAAAAGCAGTTTTTTTCCAATGAAGCTAACATTAAATGATTCAGAAATACACTCTATACAGTGTTAATGTGGTAAATGACTATTCTAGCGGCAAACGTCTAGTTTGTAATGCAATATCTTCATAGGTGTATAGAGGCCCATTTCCAACAACCATCACTCCAGTGTACTTATGGTATTTTGTGTTCGCTAACTGTGTAAGAAGGCTAATATATGGTTAAAATACCCTTTAAAACCCATGTGCAAGTATGTTAACACAGCTGAAAACCGTTTGGTTGATTAGAGAAGCTATAAACCTGACCTTCCTTTGAGCTTGTTGAGAATCTGGAGCATTACATTTGTTGGTTCCATTAAACTCTCAAAATGGCCAAAAAAAATAACTTTCTTGTGAAACTCGACAGTCTATTCTTGTTCTTAGAAATGAAGGCTATTCCATGCGAAAAATTACCAAGAAACTGAAGAATTCATACAATGGTGTGTAGTACTCCCTTTAGAGGAGTGCACAAACAAGCTCTAACCAGAGAAGAAAGACAAGTGGGAGGCCCCGCTGCACAACTGAGCAACAAGACAAGTACATTAGAGTCTTTAGTTTGAAAAATTGACGCCTCACAGGTCCTCAACTGGCAGCTTCATTAAACAGTACACATTAAACGCCAGTGTCAACATCTACAGTGAAGAGGCGATTTGGGGATGCTGGCCTTCAGGGCAGATTGGCAAAACAAAAGCCATATTTAAGACTGGCTTAAATGAAAGGAAAAGATTAATATGGGCAAAAGAACACAGACATTGGACAGAGGAATATTGGCTTTTGTTTTGCCAATCTGCCCTGAAGGCCAGCATCCCCAAATCGCCTCTTCACTGTAGATGTTGACACTGGCGTTTAATGTGTACTGTTTAATGAAGCTGCCAGTTGAGGACCTGTGAGGCGTCAATTTTTCAAACTAAAGACTCTAATGTACTTGTCTTGTTGCTCAGTTGTGCAGCGGGGCCTCCCACTTGTCTTTCTTCTCTGGTTAGAGCTTGTTTGTGCACTCCTCTAAAGGGAGTACTACACACCATTGTATGAATTCTTCAGTTTCTTGGTAATTTTTCGCATGGAATAGCCTTCATTTCTAAGAACAAGAATAGACTGTCGAGTTTCACAAGAAAGTTATTTTTTTTTGGCCATTTTGAGAGTTTAAGGGAACCAACAAATGTAATGCTCCAGATTCTCAACAAGCTCAAAGGAAGGTCAGGTTTATAGCTTCTCTAATCAACCAAACGGTTTTCAGCTGTGTTAACATACTTGCACAAGGGTTTTAAAGGGTATTTTAACCATCTATTAGCCTTCTTACACAGTTAGCGAACACAAAATACCATAAGTACACTGGAGTGATGGTTGTTGGAAATGGGCCTCTATACACCTATGAAGATATTGCATTACAAACTAGACGTTTGCCGCTAGAATAGTCATTTACCACATTAACACTGTATAGAGTGTATTTCTGAATCATTTAATGTTAGCTTCATTGGAAAAAAACTGCTTTTCTTTCAAAAATAAGGAAATTTCTAAGTGACCCTAAACTTTTGACCGGTAGTGTATATATGTATATATATATACATATATATATATACAGTACAGACCAAACCAAAAGTTTGGACACACCTTCTCATTTAAAGATTTTTCTGTATTTTCACACTCTTGGCATTCTTTTGATGAGCTTCAAGAGGTAGTCACCGGAAGTGAAAACCATTTCCGGTGAGTACTTCTTGAAGCTCATCAAGAGAATGCCAAGAGTGTGCAAAGCAGTCATCAAAGCAAAAGGTGGCTACTTTGAAGAACCTAGAATATAAGAAAATTTTCAGTTGTTTCACACTTTTTTGTTAAGTATATACTGTAATTCCACATGTGTTAATTCATAGTTTTGATGCCTTCAGTGTGAATTTACAATTTTCATAGTAATGAAAATACAGAAAAATCTTTAAATGAGGTGTGTCCAAACTTTTGGTCTGTACTGTATATCCTGCCCTTGTTTAACTGTTTATCTCTCTGAGAGGAGTATCTGTAAATTAAATAGTTAACCCTTGCTCTGCCTTTCTTGCGTCACTGCATCTTGCAACCTGATTACATTAACATGGCTGCACACACACACCAAAGCACGACCCCGTTTTTCAGTAGCCGGCCGGTGAGTGGAAGATGAGTATCTTGCCCATGCCTACCGCCCTGAGCCCTGTCATATTTGGCATAGTTGGCAGGATGCAGTTTCTCTGCAGAAAAATGTTTTTTGGGGAGAAGTCCTGTGGCGCAGACGAGAGGGTGCCTGAGGTTAAACGACCCAAGATGGCAGCTAGAATTATGGACTCTAACATGGAGACAGCTTGTGTGCTGAGAAGAAGGACCGCCTATCGTAGGAGTGGATGGCTCCTGAGAGCACAGTAGTTTTCCAGCACACTGGGCTGTCAGCCTGGAAGAGGCTATGCCCTGCAGCTGTAACAAGGTGGCACTGGGTGGTAGTCATGACCGAGTCCATTTAAAGCAACAGTCCATAAGCACCCTGGCCCCTTCCACATGAAAGACAGGAACAGTCCAGACCTACAGCACAGTCAATTACCTTATTTTCAAGCTCACTCCAGCCACTGGTGACAAGGATCCAGGAAAACAACACAGGCAGTGTTCTGATCCTACAGGGAAAACTTTACTTTATGAGAAAACAATACTTCCTGCTCTATCCCTATATCTGCTTGAGCCAGTCCAGCATCTCCATCTCCCATAGGGGGTTAAGGGCCACAAAAGTCCTTCAGTGGCCGCTCACACTGTCCCAGTGTTCTGCTCCACTGCCCAGTAGTCCCTGGCAGCCTGTATTCCCTATCCGGGGGTCCTTTCTGTCCCAGACGGGGACACACGTATTTCCCAGATGGTGGTCCTTTCTCTCCCTGACAGGGACACACATATTCCCAGAAGGGGGTAATTTCAGTCCCAGATGGGGACACACGTATTCCCCAGACGGGGGTCCTTTCTGTTTCAGATGGGGACACATGTCCTGCCGCAGGCAATCCTGCCCAGGCTCTCCCACTGAAGCACAAACTTCAGAATGCTGGACCGCCCCCTTTTGTTAACCTCTTCTATCCCTAATCTTAACATACAGTATATACAATACACAGACATGGAGTAAAGGTACATCACACATTGCACTAATAGCACAGTGATATATAGACAAACCCTCAGGACACCGAATGGGGCACGTATCAAATGCCTGTGTGAATTGGTGTGAGTGGCTGAATTGTGGATTGCTGAGTGCCTTTCCACCTGTTCTATTTTTTGGGGGCTTTTTTATCCTATTTTTTCTCTCTAAAGGATTAATCTTGTCAGGAATCAAACCCAGTGTCTCTTGTCCACCGGCCAGCAGCTCTACCATCTGAGCTATTCTGCTGGCTACAAAGTTCCTTGCTGAACCCAGATACCATTGACTATTCTTCCTGATCGCTTCACCCAGTGCTCTCTCGTTTGGCCTCTGATTGCCAATTACACGCCCTATATAAACCTGGCCCTGTGGGTGTGTCATTGCGAGATTATTGTGCTCTTAGCCTTTAGTCAAGCGTTTCCTGCTGTTCCTGCTGCTACAAACACTGCTCTCCTGTGAACTGACCTCGGCCTGCCCTTCTGACTACGCTCTCCGCCTGATCCATTGCTACAAACACTGCTCTCCTGTGAATCGACCTCCGGCTGCCACCTGACTACGTTATCTGCCTGCTCCTCTGCTACCGAACTGCCTTTCCTGTGTACCGACCTCCGGCTGTCACCTGACTACGTTATCCGCCTGATCCATTGCTACAAACACTGCTCTCCTGTGAACCGACCTCCGGCTGCCACCTGACTACGCTACCTGCCTCTGCTTCCTTTAGTGTTTGCAGTAACATCGGCTCCAACCCAGACGGGATCTTGACAGAATAATCTCGCGCCAAAATGGAGTCCGCTGTGAACACCCTGAGGCGGCAAGTTACGGAGCTTCAAAGTTTTTGTACTGATTCTCAAGGAAAATATTCCAAGTTACAAACTGATTTCACGGTGCTACAACAGGAAGTAATTGAGCTCCAAAAACAACTTCTGGACGTGCGCAATTCAGGGTCCGAATCAAACGCGCGGCTGCCGCTGCCTGCAAAGTTCAGTGGGGATCGCCAGCAGTACCAAGGATTCCTCAATCAATGCAGCATATACTTCCAGATGCAACCTGCTCCCTTTACCAGTGAGAGGAAGAAAGTTTTTTTCATGATAAATCTCCTGACGGATGAAGCTCTTGCTTGGGCTTCACCTTATGTAGAAAAGGACTATGACCTCCTTAATGACCTGGAAGCTTTCACCGCAGCTATGAATCAAGTTTTTGATGACCCAAACCGCTGTGCCACAGCAGAAACCAAATTACATAATTTGCGCCAAGGACGTCGCTCTGTTGCGGAATATACATCGGAGTTCCGTCGCTGGGTGGCCGACACCACCTGGAATTCAGCGGCCCAGAGAAGTCAATTTCGACGAGGGTTATCAGAACCAGTGAAAGACGAGCTTGCCAGGGTTGAGACCCCTGATCAGTTGGAGGACTTTATTCAACTATGTATCCGGATTGACCAAAGACTTACTGAAAGGAGAAAGGAGAGACTGCGAGCACTTGGGAATAGCCCTGGCTTCTCATTTCCAGCATCAGACCACCAAGAAAAGACGCAAGGCGTGTCTGAACCGATGCAGATCGATGCCATCCGAAGACCACTCTCTGCAGAGGAGAAGGAGAGGCGACGTGCAGAACATCTCTGCCTCTATTGTGGGGACCCTGGACTCTATGCCATCAACTGTCCTAACAAAAGGACTATAGCCTTTACCAACAACAGGTCTGCCAGCAATATGGACCTTTCTCAGCAGTCGGATTCCGTCTTGCAGACTATCTCATCAGTAACGCCAGAAATAGATAAAATACATACTACATCATCTCATTTTGTAATCCCCATTCAGGTTGTAATGGGCACCCAAAAAATACAATGCTCAGCCCTGTTGGATTCGGGAGCAGGAGGAAATTTTATGGACTTAAAATTTACACGTGAATAATATTTCCAGTAGGACCAAATCCACACCAATTGAAATGGAAACTGTGGAGGATCACCCTTGTCTTCTGGACCTGTCACGCATGAGACAATCGAACTGGAGATTTGTATCGAACCGGATCATCATGAAGCTGTCAGTTTCCACCTTATTTCATCTCCGAAATTTCCGGTTATTCTAGGGATCCCCTGGTTTTCAGTCCATAACCCTTCTATCAACTGGGTATCAAGGACCATCACCTTTCCATCTGACTACTGTAAGAATAATTGTCATAAGGAACCCCCTGTTCTCCAACAAGTCCAAATCTCTGAGATTTCGCATGAGAAGGAAGAGAAACTACCACCTCAATATCAGCAGTTCTCTGATGTCTGCAGTAAGAAGAAAGCAGATCAATTACCTCCTCACCGTCCTTACGACTGTCCCATTGAATTGCTGCCAGGAGCAACCATCCCATTTGGACGGATTTACAATCTTTCCGAACCTGAATTGAAGGTTTTAAGAAAGTTCCTGGATGAAAATTTAGAGAAAGGCTTTATTCGATCTTCCACATCTCCAGCTGGGGCACACCTGTTCTTTGTTGAAAAGAAAGACTCCACTCTGCGGCCATGTATTGACTACAGAGAGATGAATAATATCACTGTCAAGAATCGCTACCCGCTACCCTTTATTCCTGAACTATTTGAGAGACTCCGTTCTGCGAAAATCTTTACGAAGCTGGATCTTAGAGAGGGTTTACAACCTCATACGGATTCGCCCAGGAGATGAGTGGAAGACCGCCTTCAGAACGAGATATGGACATTTTGAAGCTCTGGTTATGACCTTTGGCCTTAGCAATGCCCCAGCCACCTTTCAACATTTTATTAATGATGTATTTCGAGATTTCTTGGATCAATTCATTGTGGCTTATCTCGATGACATTCTGATATTTTCAGACACCTTGGAAGAGCATCGCAGGCACGTCCAGTTAGTCTTGGAACGACTAAAGGAGAACCATCTGTACATTAAACTTGAAAAATGTGAGTTTGAACAAACCAGTATCCAATTTCTGGGATATATCATCTCCCCAGAAGGTCTGAGCATGGATCCCAGCAAAATCAATGCTGTAGTGGACTGGCCTGTTCCAAGAAATTTAAAAGACGTCCAGCGTTTCATAGGATTTGCAAATTTTTACCGAAAATTTATTAAGAACTTTTCACGGATCATACTACCAATTACTACATTAACAAAAAAGACCCAAGCATTTTTTTGGTCTCCGGAGGCACAGGAGGCTTTTGACAAGTTGAAAACTCTTTTTACATCTGCTCCATTGTTAGTACACCCAAATCCTGAATTGCCATTTACTGTCGAAGTGGACGCCTCGGACTCTGCAGTGGGAGCCATTCTATCTCAGCGAGTTGGGGACAAAATGCAACTTCACCCATGTGCGTTTCTTTCCCACACCATGTCATCTGCAGAGAAAAACTACGACATCGGTAATAAAGAACTGTTGGCCATTAAAGTTGCCTTCTCCGAGTGGAGACATCTTTTGGAAGGTGCCAATCACCCTGTGACTGTCCTCACGGACTACAAGAATCTTGAATTCCTCCGTACAGCAAAAAGATTGTCTGCAAGACAAGCACGATGGGCCTTATTTTTCTCAAGATTCAATTTTATAATTTCTTATCGGCCTGGTTCAAGAAATGGCAAGGCTGATGCTCTGTCCAGGATGTGTTCGGAACCTCAGGAGAGGTCTAGTAATGACGATACAATTCTAGGCCCTAAAAATTTTTTGGGAATATTGCACTCTAAAGGACTATGTAATAGAATTAAAGATGGGTACCAAGAGGACTCTTTCCTTAACCATCCTTCGGAAGACGTCAATCTTTCATTCAAAGAGGGGTTTTGGATGCAGAAACACAAAATATATGTACCTGAATCTTCTCGCCTTGAAGTCCTCAAAAGTGTCCATGATTCTAAACTGGCAGGACATCCTGGAGTTGCAAAAACACAAGACTTACTACTTCGTTTCTTTTGGTGGCCTAATTGTAGGAAGCACGTGAGGAAATATGTTTCAACCTGTTTAACATGCGCAGAAACAAGACCCCACGATCGTCTCCTCTAGGACTCCTGCAACCACTCCCAGTTCCATCCAGGCCTTGGGGATCTATTTCCATGGATTTTATTGTGGAACTACCCTCTTCCAAACAAATGACCGTCATCCTTGTCATAGTGGACCGACTCACAAAAATGGCCCACTTTATCCCAACGGAAGGAATTCCTACTGCTAAAAAAACTGCAGAACTGATGATCAAAGAGGTATTCAGGTTACATGGAATTCCTGACAGCGTGGTGTCTGACAGAGGCGTTCAGTTTACGTCAAAATTTTGGAAGAGTTTCTGTACAGCCTTGGGAGTCACTGTGAATCTTTCTACCGCTTTCCATCCTCAGTCCAATGGCTAGACGGAGAGAACGAACCAGACTTTGGAGCAATACCTCCGTTGCTTCATTTCCTATCTTCAGGATGACTGGGTGGACTATTTACCAACAGCAGAGTTTGCCTACAACAACTCCATACATAGCGCTACATCTCAAACCCCATTTTTCGCTAACTATGGACTATATCCAGTATTTATCCCTAATCTGTCAGTGAACACTCCCATTCCTGCTGTTAATGACAGGCTTGCAAAATTACAGGAGTCCCAGAAGGAACTATCAGAGATGTACTCAAGATCCAGGAAAGATATAAGGAAGCGGCAGATAAACATCGGAGAGTGCCCCCTGCTCTTCAGGTTGGAGACAAAGTTTGGCTGTCCACTAAAAACCTTAAGACACATGTGCCATCCTCCAAATTGGGTCAGAAATTCATTGGACCTTTTCAAATTTCTGCAAAAATTAACCAGGTTGCTTTTCGTTTAAAACTTCCCAACCATCTAAAGATTCATCCAGTATTTCACATATCCTTGCTCAAACCCTTCTGTGAAAACCCGTTTCCAGGAAGAATTCAGCCACCTCCTCCGCCCGAAAGGATCCGTGGTGAAGAAGAATACATTGTGGATAAGATTCTGGACTCCCGAAAATTCAGAGGTAAACTGCAGTATCTGGTGCAGTGGGAAGGTTACGGACCAGAGGAAAATTCATGGGAACCAAAGGACAATGTCCATGCTCCTGGACTTACAAGAGCCTTTCATCAGAGGTACCCAGATAAGCCAGCTCCTGAGATGTCCAGAGGCCATCCTGGAAGGAGGGGAGTACTGTCAAGAATCGAACCCAGTGTCTCTTGTCCACCGGCCAGCAGCTCTACCATCTGAGCTATTCTGCTGGCTACAAAGTTCCTTGCTGAACCCAGATACCATTGACTATTCTTCCTGATCGGCTTCACCCAGTGCTCTCTCGTTTGGCCTCTGATTGCCAATTACACGCCCTATATAAACCTGGCCCTGTAGGTGTGTCATTGCGAGATTATTGTGCTCTTAGCCTTTAGTCAAGCGTTTTCTGCTGCTACAAACACTTCTCTCCCGTGAACTGACCTCGGCCTGCCCTTCTGACTACGCTCTCCGCCTGATCCATTGCTACAAACACTGCTCTCCTGTGAACCGACCTCCGGCTGCCATCTGACTACGTTATCTGCCTGCTCCTCTGCTACCGAACTGCCTTTCCTGTGTACCGACCTCCGGCTGCCACCTGACTACGTTATCCGCCTGATCCATTGCTACAAACACTGCTCTCCTGTGAACCAACCTCCGGCTGCCACCTGACTACGCTACCTGCCTCTGCTTCCCTTAGTGTTTGCAGTAACATCGGCTCCAACCCAGACGGGACCTTGACAAATCTCTTATTTTACTATCTGTGTGTTTAAAGGTTAACTATATTGCATTTAAATCTTGGTGTAGCTATATTCACAAGGGGTTAATTAAGGGTGGGGGTTCATAATTAAGGGTTTATAAGGGCCAGCTGGTTGGGGCTCAAGTCTTTTTGGAAGTGCATTTGAGCAGCAGGGTGGTTTGCTGTTAAAGGAGAAAAAAAAATCTCTCTTTAAATCTTCTACTTCAGCGAGTGTGAGCAAGCTGAGTGTGACCGGTGCGCAAGTGCGAACGGTGGTAAGTGTGACTTGAGATTCAGTGACTTTGGATTCAGGGAGTTTCCAAGGGAGGAATTACTGGATTGCTGTTATATTTTATTAATACTTTTTATTTATTTTTACTTATCTTTGCTGTCTGGTGAAATCCCCATTAGAAATGTGCTCCACTATTGCCAATGCCATCCAGTGTACATCTTGCCACATGTACAGTTAGGTCCATATATATTTGGACAGAGGCAACATTTATCTAATTTTGGTTCTAGACATTACCACAATGAATTTGAAACAAAACAATTCAGATGCAGTTGAAGTCCAGACTTTCAGCTTTCATTTGAGGGTATCCACATTAAAATTGGATGAAGGGTTTAGGAGTTTCAGCTCCTTAACATGTGCCACCCTGTTTTTAAAGGGACCAAAAGTAATTGGACAAATGACTCCAAGGCTATTTCATGGACAGGTGTGGGCAATCCCTTTGTTATGTCATTCTCAATTAAGCAGATGAAAGGGCCGGAGTTGATTTGAGGTGTGGTGTTTGCATTTGGAAGGTTTTGCTGTGAAGGAAACATGCGGTCTCAGGAGTTCTCCATGCAGGTGAAACAAGCCATCCTTAAGCTGCAAGAACAGAAAAAAACCTATCCAAGAAATTGCTACAACATTAGAAGTGGCAAAATCTACAATTTGGTACATCCTGAGAAAGAAAGAAAGCACTGGTGAACTCATCAATCCAAAAAGACCTGGGAGCCCACGGAAGACAACAGTGGTGGATGATCGCCGCATACTTTCTTTGGTGAAGAAGAACCCGTTCACAACATCAACTGAAGTCCAGAACACTCTCAGTGAAGTAGGTGTATCTGTCTCTAAGTCAACAGTAAAGAGAAGACTCCATGAAAGTAAATACAAAGGGTTCACATCTAGATGCAAACCATTCATCAATTCCAAAAATAGACAGGCCAGAGTTAAATTTGCTGAAAAACACCTCTAGAAGCCAGCTCAGTTCTGGAAAAGTATTCTATGGACAGATGAGACAAAGATCAACCTGTACCAGAATGATGGGAAGCCAAAAGTTTGGAGAAGAAAGGGAACGGCACATGATCCAAGGCACACCACATCCTCTGTAAAACATGGTGGAGGCAACGTGATGGCATGGGCATGCATGGCTTTCAATGGCACTGGGTCACTTGTGTTTATTGATGACATAACAGCAGACAAGAGTAGCCGGATGAATTCTGAAGTGTACCGGGATATACTTTCAGCCCAGATTCAGCCAAATGCTGCAAACTTGATTGGACGGCGCTTCATAGTACAGATGGATAATGACCCCAAGCATACAGCCAAAGCTACACAGGAGTTCATGAGTGCAAAAAAGTGGACATTCTTCAATGGCCAAGTCAATCACCAGATCTTAACCCAATTGAGCATGCATTTCACTTGCTGAAATCCAGACTTAAGAGGGAAAGACCCACAAACAAGCAAGACCTGAAGGCTGCGGCTGTAAAGGCCTGGCAAAGCATTAAGAAGGAGGAAACCCAGCGTTTGGTGATGTCCATGGGTTCCAGACTTAAGGCAGTGATTGCCTCCAAAGGATTCGCCACAAAATATTGAAAATAAAAATATTTTGTTTGGGTTATGTTTATTTGTCCAATTACTTTTGACCTCCTAAAATGTGGAGTGTTTGTAAAGAAATGTGTACAATTCCTACATTTTCTAACACATATTTTTGTTCAACCCTTCAAATTAAACGTTACAATCTGCACTTGAATTCTGTTGTAGAGGTTTCATTTCAAATCCAATGTGGTGGCATGCAGAGCCCAACTCGCGAAAATTGTGTCACTGTCCAAATATTTCTGGCCCTGACTGTATACAGTCCTTGAACAGCCGGTCGAGGGTGCATACTGCTGTGTGAGATGTGAGCACGTTGTGCATTTGGAAGCCCAAATACTGGATCTAAATGTGCAGCTGGCAACACTGAGATCCATAGACAATATGGAAAGGAGTCTTCTGCTCACTGAGCAGACGCTCAATGGGATAAATGAGGGGGGGATGCTAGGATGGAGCTGCAGGACACTGAAGCAGCAAGCTGGGTGACAGTTGGAAGGTGGGGTAGAGGGAAGAGCGCCAAGGAGACTAGTCCTGATCTGGCACACCCCAATAAGTTTGCAAAGTTGGCAGATGAGGGGGGTGTCAGTACAGGGGTAGCACTGCTGCAGCCAGTAACGTCCTCTGAAAGCCGGAGGAGTGTCTGCTCCAGTAAGGGGGGAATTAGGAGAGCAGGGCAGGCCAGACAGGTGCTGGTAGTGGGGGACTCATATTATAGGGGAACAGATAGGGCAATCTGTCACAAAGACAGAGATCGTCGAACAGTGTGCTGCCTACCTGGCGCTTGAGTCAGACACATCGCTGATCGGGTTGACAGATTACTGGGAGGGGCTGGTGAGAACCCAGTGGTCATGGTGCACATTGGCACAAATGACAAAGTTAGAGGCAGGTGGAAGGTCCTTAAAGACGATTTCAGGGAATTAGGCTGCAAGCTTAAAGCAAGGACCTCCAATGTGGTATTTTCTGAAATACTGCCTGTACCATGTGCCACACCAGAGAGGCAACGGGAGATTAGGGAGGTTAATAAGTGGCTCAAGAATTGGTGTAGGAAGGAGGGGTTTGGGTTCCTGGAGAACTGGGCCGACTTCTCAGTTGGCTACAGGTTCTATGCTAGGGACAGGCTGCACCTCAATGGGGAGGGTGCAGCTGTGCTGGGGGAGAAAATGGCTAGAAGGTTGGAGGAGTCTTTAAACTAGGGACTAGGGGGGAGGGTATTCATTTTATGTGAGGGGAAGGCAGTGCAGAGAGAGAGCTGGGCACAAATAATGAAATTGGGGTGGGGGTGGCATGGGGGTGGGTTGACGTTAATATTTAAGAAAGCAGAAGAGAGCTGCACAAATAATGAATGGTGGTGGATGGGTGGGGTTGAACAGTTAATAATTTAAGAAAGAATAGAGGTACAGAGAGATACATAAAGTGCATGTATACTAATGCCAGAAGCCTTACTAACAAAATGGAATTAGAATTAATTTTGTTGGAACATAATTATGACATGGTGGGGATATCTGAGACTTGGCTGGATGAGAGCCATGACTGGGCGGTTAATTTACAGGGCTATAGTCTGTTTAGGAATGACCGTAAAAATAAGCGAGGTGGGGGTGTGTGTTTATATGTAAAATCATCCTTAAAACCCATCCTGCGTGATATCTGTGAATCTAATGAAGATGTAGAGTCTCTGTGGGTGGAGATTAGGGGAGGGGGGAAAATAATAAATTACTGATAGGGGTTTGTTATAAGTCTCCTAAAATAATGGAAGCAACAGAGAATATCCTCGTAAAGCAAATAGATGAAGCAGCGACTCAAGGAGAAGTCATTATTATGGGGGACTTCAACTACCCTGAAATACATTGGGGAACAGAAACCTGCAGTTCCAGCAAAACTAACAGGTTACTGACAACTATGAGAGACAACTACCTTTCACAATTTCACAAATAGTTCAGGACCCAAAAAGAGGGGGGGCACTGCTAAACCTAATATTAACCAACAGGCCAGACATCATATCAAATATAAGGGTTGGGGGTCACTTGGGTAATAGTGATCACAAAATAATAAGCTTTCATGTATCCTTTAATAAGATGTGTAGTCGAGGGGTTACAAGGACACTAAACTTCAGGAAGGCAAATTTCCAACGGATGAGAGATGATCTTAGTGCAATAAACAAGGACGAAATCCTGAGACATAAAAAAACACAAAGAAAATGGGAGACGTTTATTAGCATCCTGAATAGGACCTGTGGACAGTATATACCCTATGGGAATAAACATGCTAGAAATAGGAGGAAACCACTATGGCTAAATAGAGCTGTAAGGGGTGCAATAAGTGACAAAAATAAAGCGTTTAGGGAATTAAATCTAGTAGGTAGTGATGAGGCATTAAATAAATACAGAAGATTGAATAAATTCTGTAAAAAGCAAATTAAGACAGCAAAGATTGAGGCATAAAGACTCATTGCCAGAGAAAGTAAAAATAATCCCAAAATATTCTTTAACTACATAAATAGCAAGAAACTAAAAAAATGATAGTGTTGGTCCCCTTAAAAATAGTCTGGGTGAAATGGTGGATGAGGATGAGGAAAAAGCCAATATGCTAAATGACTTTTTTTCAACTGTATTTACACAAGAAAATCCCATGACAGATAACATGATCAGTGATAAAAAAAAATTCTCCATTAAATGTCACCTGCTTAACCCAGCAGGAAGTACGGTGGCGTCTAAGAATCACTAAAATTGACAAATCCCCGGGCCCGGATGGGATACACCCCCGAGTACTGCAGGAATTAAGTACAGTCATAGATAGACCATTATTTTTAATCTTTAAAGATTCCATAATAACGGGGTCTGTACCACAGGACTGGCGTATAGTAAATGTGGTGCCAATATTCAAAAAGGGGGCAAAAACTGAACCTGGAAATTATAGGCCAGTGACATCTACTGTGGGTAAAATCCTGGAGGGTTTTTTAAGGGATACTATATTGGAGTATCTGAGGCTGAATAACCTCATGACACAGTATCAGCATGGGTTTACGAGGAACCGTTCTTGTCAGACTAATCTGAGAAGCTTTTATGAAAGGGTAAGTTCTGGACTGGACCAAGGGAACGCAGTGGGCGTGGTGTTCATGGACTTCTCAAAAGCTTTGATACAGTGTCACACAAAAGGTTGATACATAAAATGAGAACAATGGGGATAGGGGAAAATATGTGCAAGTGGGTTAAGAACTGGCTCGTGGATAGGAAACAAAGGGTGGTTATTAACGGAGCACACTCGGACTGGGTCAAGGTTAGCAGTGGGGTACCACAGGGGTCAGTATTGGGGCAGCTTCTCTTTAACATATTTATTAATGACCTTGTAGGGGGCATACAGAGTAGTATTTCAATATTTGCAGATGACACTAAACTCTGCAGGGTAATAAATACAGAGGAGGACAATTTTATATTACAGGAGGATTTATGTAAACTAGAAGCTTTGGCTGATAAATGGCAAATGAGCTTTAATGGGGATAAATGTAAGGTCATGCACTTGGGTAGAACAAACAAGATGTATAATTATGTGCTTAATTGTAAAACACTGGGCAAAACTGTCACTGAAAAAGACCTGGGTGTATGAGTGGATGACAAACTCACATTTAGTGGCCAATGTCAGGCAGCTGCTGCCAAGGCAAATAAAATAATGGGATGCATTAAAAGAGGCATAGATACTCATGAGGAGAACATAATTTTACCTCTATACAAGTCACTGGTGCGACCACACTTAGAATACTGTGTACAGTTCTGGTCTCCGGTGTATAAGAAAGACATCGCTGAACTGGAGCGGGTGCAGAGAAGAGCGACCAAGGTTATTAGAGAACTGGGGAGTCTGCAATACCAGGACAGGTTATTACACTTGGGGTTATTTAGTTTGGAAAAACGAAGGCTTAGGGGTGATCTTATTACAATGTATAAATATATGAGGGTGTGTCACCCACCAGAACTGTGGGGTACTCGGACCCGAGCCCGTTGATTTCTATGGGGGATGTCATGGTAGCCACGACTCGGTCCGTGGCCCTGGGCGCTCACCATAAAGGGGATTTATTTACAGGGGAATAAAGTCTATGTAGTGATTTGTGACGCCACCTGTAGTATCTGCAGGTCCTCTGGAAGGGATGGTGTTGTGCAGCTAGATGGTAAACCCTCCTACAGGTGAGGCTGTGTCCTTCCAGGGCAGGTAGATGGTGTATCGTTTAGGAATGGTGCTGAGGAGTGTAGCAGGGAGATGTGCTACGCTGGAATGATCAGGGAGACAGTCCGAATGCAGTTTAAGGGTTTTACTCACAGTTCTGATATGCGCAGTACAGATGCCCGCTTGGCACTGTGTCCTCCGAGTGAGTGGTCCAGCAACCCCCAGATAGATTGGTCGCACTCCCCAGGACTCCCTTTCAGTGTATTCCTTCTTACTCTGTGCTTTACACTCCTTTCTTCCTAGCACCTCACCATGCAGTCCTTCAGATCAGAAGCTGCGGTCCTGTCGGGAAACAGATTAGTTCTGTACGTCCTTGGCCTATATAGCTTCCTTCCAGGGGATGCTGCTGGTGGTTGTGGCAATGGCCCATAAAGTGCTCACCGCCGTCGGCTTACTAGCAGGGCCTGAAGCTTTCCCACTAGTCTATGGGCCGTTCCCTGATGGCCTGGTCCTTCCTTCTTCAGGATGGGGTCACGGGTGGATAAACCATAGTCCGTGCTTTTGGGACCCTTTCTCACACTCAGAAGCTCTTCAGGACCACTCTCCTACCGAGAGACCCCTAAGGGAGTTCTCGAGAGTCTGCTCGCTTCCACACTCAGTGTGTTCTGCCCTCTAAGCTTCTCTTCTCCTACTGCTGCTGCCTAAGCTCTACCCACCCATATATACACCCTTTGCTAACCAGTCTGAGTCAGACCATCCTCCCGTAGGGTACGTCCGTATGCTCAGCTGGCATGGTGTGATGGATGCAGGTGTTGGAGTCTAGGGGTGCTCCCTCCTTAATTGGGAGAGGGGTGTCACACCTCTGGATGAGATGCAACACCTCTGTGGCAACTGAACCCTCAGGGGCGCCACAAGGGGACAGTACAAAGACCTTTCTAATGATCTTTTTACTCTTAGACCTGTGACGGGGACAAGGGGGCATCCTCTACTCTGGAGGAAAGAAGGTTTAGTCATAATCACAGATGCAGATTCTTTACTGTAAGAGCAGTGAGACTATGGAACTCTCTGCTGTCTAATGTTGTAATGAGTGATTCCCTACTAAAATTTAAGAAGGGACTGGATGCCTTTCTTGAAAAGTATAATATTACAGGCTATATTCACTAGTTTCCTAGATATTGCGTTGATCCAGGGAGCTATTCTGATTGCCGTATGTGGAGTCGGGAAGGAATTTTTTTCCCCAATGTGAAGCTTACTGTTTGCCACTTGGGTTTTTTTTGCCTTCCTCTGGATCAACATGTTAGGGCAGGTTAGGATATGATATGGGTTGAACTAGATGGACTTAAAGTCTTCTTTCAACCTTAATAACTATGTTACTATGTTACTATGCATAGAAAAGAGGGGGAAACTGAGGGTCCCCACAACCTCCTTACACAGCCAAGATCCAGCCCAAGATGGGAGGTGCATGCTGGAGGATGGCATGGTTCAAAATGAAGTATAGTTCATCGGGTTAAGATGGTGAGTGCAGGAGGCATGGCTGAAGGCGCAGAGGGTGACTCATGATGCAGAGGATGCGTCAGAAGTTAAAGGGAGTCTGTCACCCCATTTTTGGAGTATAAGATGCGACCACCGACATCAGGGGCTTATCGACAGCATTCTGTAATGCTGTCGATAAGCCCCCGATGTCACCTGAAAGATAAGAAAAACTAGTTATATTATACTCACCCAGGGGTGGTCCGCTGTCCGGTCCGATGGGCATCGCGGTCCGGTTGGCGCCTCCCATCTTCTAGCGAAGCTGTCCTCTTCTTTGCGTCCATTCGGGGCTCCTACGCAGGCGAACTAATCTGCACTGGTGAGGCCAGAGCAGAGTACTGCAGTGCGCAGGCGCCGGACCTCTCTGATCTTTCCCGTCGCCAGCGCACTGCAGTACTCTGCTCTGCCCTCACCATGGCAGTTCAGTGCGCCTGTGCAGGAGCCGCAACTGGATGCAAAGAAGAGGACGGCTTCGCTAGAAGAAGGGAGGCGCCAAACCGGACCGCGACGCCCATGGACCGGACCGGACGGCGGATCTCCCCTGGGTGAGTATAATATAACTCGTTTTTCTTCTCTTTCAGGTGACATCGGGGGCTTATCTACAGCATTACAGAATGCTGTAGATAAGCCCCTGATGGCGGTGGTCGCATCTTATACTCCAAAAATGGGGTGACAGATTCCCTTTAATAGGAAGCGCATGGTAAGAGTGAGACTGGTGCCATTTTCTGTATCAAGGAGAGAAGATTGCGCAGTACTGAGGGATGAGAAGATGGTGAGCCATGACCAGAGCGAATGAGGGGAAGCGGTATGGCATATGGATATCAGCGGGATGAAGAGGATATCAAGGAGAAGCCTCGAATTGTCATGCCAGGAGACATGGCAGGAAGCTAATGCCCAGCGGATGCTACTCATGGACAGCGTCCCCTGGCCCGGTGGTGAAGGGTTGGTCAACTACCCTGCAGCCTGAAGTAGGCCTCCTGGTTCATGAACTCCGAGTGTGTTGCTGGAGCCGGATGCAGGAAGAAGGGGTGCCCGCTGGAGATGCAGGGGTGCCAGATACAGCCACACCAGAAACTGCTGATGAGGCCATGGTGTCACAGGTATGTCAGAGGCACTAGACAGTCACACAGCATCTGGCTGCAGAAGGTCTCTGCGGTTTGCTTTGCAGATGCATTCCTAGTCCTTCTGACTCTTGGACCCTATGGCAACCTCCCCCTGGGACTAATTGACACACCTGGACTGGGTGTTTATAGACTTTCTTTCTGTTTCTGGAATCGCCGGTGATATTCCCATTTTCCCCTGCTGAGGCTTGGAGCTATAGAAGTCGGCTATCTTCCTCTTTGGTGTTGCTGGAGGACATCTGTGTTACCTCTCTGAGTCTACTCAAGATAATTAGTCCCCTTGTTTGTTTATCCCAGCTGTCTTTAGTTGGAGTGGGGATTGACTAGTGAAACCCCGCCCTTCCCTAAACAGGAATTATTGTCAGTGTGAGGCAGGGATTAGGCTCCTGCGCGGCAATAGGTGCAGAACCTATATAGGGATGTTTAGGGCAGACAGGTTGACTTTTGATCTGCCTAGGGGTCCCCACTCCCCCTTTCCCTAGTGTTAAGCTCCCTTCCCTCATCCCTCCGTGTTGCACTCAGTCTTTCCTACACTGTGCGTGACTGTGCGTGGACTGCCCTGAGGCAGTCAGTCCTACTGTACCACCTCCTCTGATGATAATGGAGCAAGCCCACACAGACACAGCAACTCTGGAAAATGAAGGA
The DNA here is from genome assembly GCA_033576555.1 of Oophaga sylvatica. Classification (NCBI taxonomy): domain Eukaryota; kingdom Metazoa; phylum Chordata; class Amphibia; order Anura; family Dendrobatidae; genus Oophaga; species Oophaga sylvatica. The sequence goes on along the minus strand of JARQOD010000005.1, from coordinate 203,826,857 downwards.
AATTCCAGAGAGGGGTAAGCTGGACCTGCATAGGTGAGAGCAGAAGTGCCAGAGATGGAGATGAACTGGAGGAGAATGCATTTTTATTCACCTCTCCTGCAAAGCGCCCCTGGTCCTCCCACGCGAAAACTGTAGCAGGAACGTGTGGCCTGGTACTACGATGTCATGAGGAAGAGAAAATGGACTGACGTACATCTTAGGGGGTAGCTGGAAGGATCGAATTTTGACCGTCACATGGCCGCAGAGGAAGCCCAGACAAACAAGTGGGTGGTAGAATTTGATATAAAATGTGACTTCAGGTTCCTAGAAGAGGAAGGGATTAAGGACCGATTTTATGTTTATGTTTATGCGCCATCAAGAGAAAACATCTTCCTCCATGACTCCACATTCTCTATCCCTGGGAAATGGTGGAGTTCATTAAATGCTGGTTCCGCAAGGGATGGTGGTATCGATGGGAACCGGAGCCATGCAACGCGTAACAGACCAGAGCTGGGAGGTGTCCATTATAGTAATACGACTACGCACACACCAAAGCAAGACCCTATTTTACTGTAGCGGGCTGTGGCGCAGAAGATGAGTACCTCACCCATGTCTATCATGCTGAACCAACATTACAGTTTTACATGGCAATACAGACAAAAGATAAAACTAGGCTTACCCATGGAAAGTTCAATAAATTCCAAGAAATAATGCAGATCTATGTGACTACCAAGTAGAGGGTAAAAAGTGAGGACTATGTTATTATAATGAATCAATTCAGGAAGAAAACTGAAAAAGAATGGGATGAAAATGTGTATGTATTTCTGCCTATTTCTTTTTTCCTTTTTCCTCCTGAACTGTCTAGGAGGGTATGGAGCTGGTGGTCGGTGTGGCAGCTGAACAGGAAGCCATCCATCATACACCTCCTCCAAGAGTGTGCTTATTCAGTACAGCTGGGCAGCTCCTGCTTGATGAGGGTGGGAATCTGATGGACGGTGCAGAAGCTGATCAAAAGAACTCTCCATTTTGTGCCATATAGCAGTGTTGTGCCTGTCCAGCATAACAAGTGAAGGTAAGCAGCAATACTTTCTTGGATCTTGTCCTGTGTGGTTTCCTATTCACAGAGAGAGCGCTTTTCTCTTTTTTTCTTCCATTATAATGAACTATAAATATAAGTCAGAAAAATGGTGAAAATAAACAGTAATACAGTATGTTACCAATGTAAGAGGGTGACCGGAATTGTCATGTGCTTCTCCCTTGATTAAAAAATAGTTATAACCTGTGTATATGAAAAAGTGTTTTATAATGCATAGAACCTTATAGGCACCAAGATGTATAGTACTTCTATAATACTGTATGTGAATGACTCAATGCGTTCTGATAAATGTATTAGATATAGGGAAAGAATAAGATTAGTACATAGGGCACAGCTTAAGATTTAGCTATAAAATAGGATTGGGTATAGTGCAGTGGTCTGCACAATAAGTTCAGGAAGTAGAGAGGTTAAGGATAGAAAGATTTAAGGTTTGTGCACATGTTGCATTCTCATGTGGTGTATAGCTGAGGGTTGTACTCCTGACAGGGTATGATGTATATTACGGTGGCCGAGCTTTCTGTCAGGAGAAAAGTCTTTCCTTCTCAAATTACACACACACACACACACACACACACACACACACACCACACACACACGAAACTCCACAATACAATATTTTCACAGTAACTTGTGGAGCCCAGCTTCGCTCAGTTCCACAAATCCTAGAAGGGTGCATGAAGGATTGAACCACTAGAGGTCTCACTATGCATACACACACCTTCACCCGTCCCCTAAGACCACCAGAGGGAGCCCTAATAGGAATATAAAAGGAGGGTGAAGGCAGGAAGCCAGAGCAGACTTGAGAGAAGTGCAGCTCAGTCTGCAGCGAAGTTGAGTTCTGCTCAGTGCAGTGCAGTGCAGAGAAGAGACTGAAGTTAGTTAGTCTGCAGAGCAGAGTTGAGCCTGCAGAGCAGAGTGGAGTTTGCAGTGAGAGACTCAATAGCTCAAGTTAAAGAGCTAGGAGCTTGCCGACGCTCTGAGAGCGGCAAAAGATGCAGCCCATCAACTGCCAGTGTGTATGATCTTGTGAGGGCCCGAGTAGGCCGAAGGCAAGAGAGAAGTAGCAAAGGGGCAGAGGAGCCCAACCAGCTCACCCCAGCAAGTATAAACCGGACGCCGGGTCCGAGCCTACAGGGATCTCCACGACCCAGTAGGAGAACACCGGAATTCCTGGAGGACTACAAGTCCCAGGAGCACCACAGAGTTGATAGTAACAGGGCCAAGAGGATGGAGTTCAGGCAAGCAGGGCCCTGCAAGCAGGGACTGTGTACTTCTAGAGAAGGTCCAACCACAAGGTCAGCCAGGTGCAGGACAGAGATTAAGTTAGGCCCAGCTACATGCCGTCCAGCACTTCATTACAGAAAGACAAAGAATAAGGAGGCCATATACCTACTCAGTGGGAGAATCTGGATGTGCACCCTTCACCCTATCGTGCTCCGGGATGTTTCTGCAACATCTTCAGTAAAGGTAGCAAAGTGACTTGTGTGTGTGTGTTCACCTTCTTGTCCCTACCCTGCCGGGTTCCCCTCCGTCCTGCATCCCTACTCATCTATCTGCACTGGATGGACACAGCCTCACCTGTAGGAGGCCTAACATCTAGCTGCTCAACACCATCCCTTCCAGAGGATCTGCACAGCAGCGCTGGTCCTCCTGACCAGATACTACAGGTGGCGTCACGATCGATTACACAAACATTTATTCCCCTGTAAATATCCCCCCTTTATGGTGAGCGCCCAGGGCCACGGACCGAGCTGTGTTGCTGTGACATCCCCCATAGGAGTTAATAGGCTCTGATATGAGTACCCCACGGCCCTGGCTGGCGACTCATCTAACTAGCATCACGAACAGGATTGCGTGCCCTGCAGTAACGGAGTAATTTGTGCCCGTTGCCACCGGGTACTGTGTGCCTTGCTAAAAGACTGTATATTGTATAGTGGTGAAGATTTCCCGCCATTGCCCGCCATTTACAGCGTTACCGCGCGAAAATTTAGGAGGCGTACCTGTAAAAGCGAGCTAAGTTCTGGACACGCCCCCACGCACTAACGCGGCAGCAGGTCCTGGCAGGGAGCTCCAGTGAACTCTCTGATGTCGGAGTGCCGGCGACGCAGGTCCTGCAAGCAAGTGTACCCTGCGGAGCTGCGGCCTTCGGAAGAAGGTAGGCCACGTTTCACTAGGGGGGCGCAGAAATGTCACAGCAGCAGGCCGACGGCGCGGCCCAGGTCGACAGCCCCAGTAACTTACCAACGGGCGCTGCCACACAGGCTGGAACCGCTGCCCCCTCACCTGGGCCTGTGGCCCCGACAGTACCGCTGACACTGCCATATATGCCTGGAGCAAAGTGGCTTCCCCAGTACAGCGGCATGCCAGACACCCTGTCCGGATTCAAGCGCAAAATATGCAGCATACTGGACATGTACTCTATGTCAGATAAGCAAAGGGCTGCAGTAGTTGTGGGACAATTGACTGGTGCTGCAGAGAGAGAAGTAGAGACTTGGTCAGCTGCAGACCAGGAGTCAGTGCTTGCAATTTTCCTAAAGTTACAAACTACCTTTGAGGACCGCACCGAAACCGACCTCCGAATGAGGTTCTACCAATGTTCTCAAAGGCCGGAGGACAGCATTCGGGACTACGCCTGCCGACTACAAGGGGCCCTGCAAGCTCTCAGACAGGTTAATCCCATGAGCGTCACCAATGAGAATAAAATGCTGAAAGAACAATTTGTACGAGGACTGAGGTCCCAAGCGGAAAGCAGGACTGTGCGTTGGTAGTCCTTGGATCATCCTGATGCTACTTTCGATGCTCTTAAGGATATGGCTATAAAAGAACTTCGACCCCTGGAAATGCCCGAGATGGTGACCCAGCGTCACCCGGGGGAGGCCACTCTAACGCCAGCAGCATCCACCTTTCCCCCGCTGGTTGCTGAAGCCAAAATGCAGGCGGCGTTCCCTACTGAGCTGGACTGTCTACGTTCAGAAGTGCGCCAGCTAACCAAAAACCTGGCCACTGTAATGAGTGACCTGCAACTGTGGACGGAAACAGAAGGAAAGATCCTGCTAGCTGACTGCCCGGAGGATGTCCCCTGGATGAGCCGGAGGAGAAGGAGGATAACACCACCCCCAGGAAAGACCAGCGACCAGCATCATCCTCGCCGAGAGATCATCTGCTACCGCTACCAGAAGGAAGGTCACATCGCACGTCAGTGTCCTTTAAACGAGCCAAGCCTGGGTCCGAGGGCCAGCACCCAGGAATAGACTCATCAGGCCCTTCAGATTGGAATGCAGGTTTGTGGGAGGAAGACCGTTCCTGTCCATCATACTGGACGGGATCGCAATACCTGCCCTGCTGGACACAGGATCCCAGGTAACCATCATACCTGATATCCTTTATAACAGGTTCTGGTCCATGGACAGTCTCCAATCCCCAAATCCTGACTTTGCGGTATACGCCTCTAATGGCCTCCCTCTTGACTTACTGGGGGCTAAAAACGTAGACGTAAAAGTGGGGAGGGTGGAGTTAAAGGACCAGGGACTTCTTGTAGTGAAGACTGTTAATGAGGAAAATGGATTGAATGTGGTTTTAGGCACTAACATTATTGGTAACTGTTTGGAGGAGGTTGTGTTTTTACTCCAACAGCTCGCCGATGTCGCCAGACCAAAGCAAAAGGGAGCGATCCAGAAGGAGATCCGGGCCCTGATGTGCCAGCAACAAGTGAAACTGACCGGTGGTGAGATTGGTAATGTACGGGTAACCGACCCGAACCCCATTGTGATACCCCCAATGAGTGAAATGCTTATTTGGTGTAGAGCAGCAATAGGTCTGAGAGGGCAGGGCTATCAAGCAGTAGTAGAACCCCTTTGTTCAGAGCACAGACCTACACTCTTAACCCCTTCCCGATCCATGACGCCACGTAGGCGTCATGAAAATCAGTGCCAATCCGACCCATGACGCCTATGTGGCGTCATGAAAGGATCGCGTCCCTGCGGGTCGGGTGACCGGGGTCACTGAAAGGTCACCCGACCCGCCGGCACAGGACCCTTTGTGCTTCACCACAGGGGGTTGGCTTAACCCCCCCGTGGCCACGATCGCTCTGATTGGCTGTTAAAAGTGAAACAGCCAATCAGAGCAATCTGTAATATTTCACCAATATAATTGGTGAAATATTACAATCCAGCCATGGCCGATGCTGCAATAGCATCTGCCATGGCTGGACACCGAGCCCTGACCCCCCCACACGGATTCACGGCGGCGATCGGCCGCCGCCACCGAAAGATGGCAGCGGTCGGTCACCGCCGTCACTAAAAGCTCCCCTTGTCCTGGCCTCCGCTGCCCCCACCTTCCGATCCCCCCTCTCTCACTTCCGACCCCCATACTCACCTCTCCCGGTCCACCGATGTCCCTGGATTCTTCCCGGCGGCTGCCCGGATTCTTCATGGGCGCCGCCATCTTGGAAAATGGCGGGCGCATGCGCAGTGCGCCCTGCATAGTCAAAAAATTTATTTTGATCACTGTGATAAACTGTCACAGTGATCAAAATAAAAAAAAGTAAGTGAACCCCCCCCCCTGTCATAGGTAGGGAAAAATAATAAAGAATTTTTTTTTTTTCCTATTAGGCCCTGTGCACACGTTGCGGATTTTGCTGCGGATCCGCAGCTGATTTCTCTGCTGATCCGCAGCTGATTTCGCTGCTGATCCGCAGCTGATTTCGCTGCTGATCCGCAGCGGATTTCGCTGCTAATCCGCAGCGGATTTTGCTGCGGATCAGCAGCGGATTTTGCTGCGGATCCGCAGCGGATTTGGCGCTGCGGATCCACAGCAGATCCAGAAACCATGTACAGTACAATGCAAATAAATGGTAAAAAAAAACGCTGTGCACATGCTGCAGATTTTTCAGCGCGGATTTGCTGCGGTTTTAAATCCGCAGCATGTCAATTCTTTGTGCGGATTCCGCAGCGATTTTACACCTATTCCATTATAGGCGTAAAACCGCAGAGAAAAACCGCAGCAAATCCGCGCTAAATACGCAGGTAAAAGGCAGGTCGTTTTACCTGCGGATTTAGAAAAATCCGCAAGTGAATCCGCAACGTGTGCACGGGGCCTTAGGGTCAGGCTAGGTTCATATTGCATTATGGCAGTCCGTTAGATGGACTGCGTTTCACCGCGGTATAACGCGGTGTAACGCAGTCCATTAACGCTGCCATTCACCCCATTTGTGTGCGCATCGCAACGCATGCCATGAAGCGGCATGCATTCGCGACGTGTCGTCATTCAGTGACGGAACCTTGGACGCAGGCTGCAGCGTCTGGGCTCCATCACCGCTAGCACAGATGAATCATCGCTGATTCCTCTGCACTAGCGGGTATAGCATAACGCGATCGCGTTATGCTATACCGTTACCAGCCCGTCAACGCTACGTGTTGAACGGGCTGGTAAAACGCAATATGAACCCAGCCTTAGGGTTAGAACTAGGGTAAGGGTTAGAACTAGGGTAAGGGTTAGAACTAGGGTTAGGGTTGGAATTAGGGTTAGGGTTGGAATTAGGGTTAAGGTTGGGATTAGGGTTAGGGTTGGGATAAGCGTTAGGGGTGTTTTGGGGTTAGGGTTGGGATTAGGGTTAGGCTTGTGGTTAGGTTTATGGTTAGAGTTGGGATTAGGGTTAGGGGTTTGTTGGGGTTAGGGTTATGGTTGGGGTTTGTATTAGGGTTAGGGTGTGTTAGGGGTTAGGGTTGGGGTTAGGGTTGTGTTGGGGTTAGGGTTGGAGTTAGAATTGAGGGGTTTCCACTATTTAGGTACATCAGGGGATCTCCATACGCGACATGGCGCCACCATTGATTCCTGCAAATTTTGCGTTCAAAAAGTCAAACAGTGCTCTCTTTATTCCAAGCCCCGACGTGTGCCCAAACAGTGGTTTACCCCCACATATGGGGTATCAGCGTACTCGGGAAAAATTGCACAACAACGTTGGGGGCTAATTTCTCCTGTTACTGTTGGGAAAAAAAATTGGGGACTAAAAAAGTTATTTTTGTGGAAAAAAAATGATTTTTTATTTTCACGGCTCTGCGTTATAAACTTCTGTGAAGAACTTGGGGTTCAAAGTGCTCACCACACATCTAGATAAGTTCCTTGCGGGTCTAGTTTCCAAAATGGGGTCACTTGTGGGGAGTTTATACTGTTTAGGCACATCAGGGACTCTGCAAACGTAACATGACGCCCGCAGACCATTCCATCAAGTCGGCAATTCAAAACGTCACTACTTCCCTTCCGAGCCCCGAAGTGTGCCCATACAGTAGTTTTCTCCCACATATGGGATATCAGCGTACTCAGGACAAATTGGACAACTTTTGAGGTCTAATTTCTCCTGTTACCCTTAGGAAATAAAAAAATTGGGGACTAAAAGATCATGTTTGTGGAAAAAATATGATTTTTTTATTTTCATGGCCCGGCGTTATAAACTTCTGTGTAGCCCTTGGGGTTCAAAGTGCTCACTACACATCTAGATAAGCTCCTTGGGGGGTCTAGTTTCCAAAATGGGGTCACTTGTGGGGGATTTCTACTGTTTAGGCACATCAGGGCCTCTGCAAAGGCAACATGACGCCCACAGAACATTCCATCAAGTCTGCATTCCAAAATGGCGCTCCTTCCCTTCTGTGCTCTCCCATGCGCCAAAACAGTGGTTCCCCCCACATATGGGGTACCAGTGTACTCAGGACAAACTGTACAACAACTTTTGTGGTCCAATTTCTCCTGTTACCCTTGTGAAAATAAAAAATTGCGGGTTAAAAAAATCAGTTTTTGAGGAAAAAAATGATTTTTTATTTTCACGGCTCTGCATTACAAACTTCTGTGAAGCACGTGGGGGTTCAAGGTGCTCACCACACATCTAGTTAAGTTCCTTGAGGGGTCTAGTTTACAAAATGTGGCCACTTGTGGGGGGTTTCTACTGTTTAGGCACATCAGGGGCTCTGCCCACCCGCAGACCATTCCATCAAGTCGGCATTTCAAAGCGTCACTACATACCTTCCAAGCCCTGACGTGTGCCCAAACAGTGGTTCTCCCCCACATGTGAGGTACTAGCGTACTTAGGACAAATTAGACAACAACTTTTGGGGTCCAATTTCTCCTGTAACCATTGTGAAAATAAAAAATATGGGGCTAAATAATAATTTTTTGAGAAAAAAAATGATTTTTTATTTTCACGGCTCTGCGTTATAAAGTTTTGTGAAGCACCTGGGGGTTCAAAGTGCTCACTGTGCATCTGCATAAGTTTCTTAGGGGGTCTAGTTTCCAAAATGGGGTCATTTGTGGGGGAGCTCCAAAGTTTAGGCATACAGGGGCTCTCCAAACATGACATGGTGTCCGCTAACGACTGGAGCTAATTTTCCATTCAAAAAGTCAAATGGCGCTCCTTCCCTTCTGAGCCCTGCCGTGCGCCCAAACAATGGTTTATGACCACATATGAGGTATCTGTGTACTCAGGAGAAATTGCCCAACAAATTTTAGGATCCAATTTATACTGTTGCCCATGTGAAAATGAAAAAACTGAGGCTAAAAGAAAATTTTTGTGAAAAAAAAAGTACTTTCTTTTTTTTACGGATCAATTTGTGAAGCACTTGGGGGTTCAAAGTGCTCACTCTGCATCTAGATAAGTTCCTTGGGGGGTCTAGTTTCCAAAATGGGGTCACTTGTGGGGGAGCTCCAATGTTTAGGCACACAGGGACTCTCCAAATGCGACATGGCATCCGCTAAATATTCCAGCATATTTTCCATTCAAAAAGTCAAATGGCGCTCCTTCCCTTCTGAGCCCTGCCGTGCGCCCAAACAGTGGTTTATGACCACATATGAGGTATTGGTGTACTCAGGAGAAATTGCCCAACAAATTTTAGGATCCATTTTATCCTGTTGCCCATGTGAAAATGAAAAAACTGAGGCTAAAAGAAAATTTTTGTGAAAAAAAAGTACTTTCTTTTTTTTACGGATCAATTTGTGAAGCACCTGGGGGTTCAAAGTGCTCACTCTGCATCTAGATAAGTTCCTTAGGGCGTCTAGTTTCCAAAATGGGGTCACTTGTGGGGGAGCTCCAATGTTTAGGCACACAGGGACTCTCCAAATGCGACATGGCAACCGCTAAATATTCCAGCATATTTTCCATTCAAAAAGTCAAATGGCGCTCCTTCCCTTCTGAGCCCTGCCGTGCGCCCAAACAGTGGTTTATGACCACATATGAGGTATCGGTGTACTCAGGAGAAATTGCCCAACAAATTTTAGGATCCATTTTATCCTGTTGCCCATGTGAAAATGAAAAAACTGAGGCTAAAAGAAAATTTTTGTGAAAAAAAAGTACTTTCTTTTTTTTTACGGATCAATTTGTGAAGCACCTGGGGGTTCAAAGTGCTCACTCTGCATCTAGATAAGTTCCTTAGGGCGTCTAGTTTCCAAAATGGGGTCACTTGTGGGGGAGCTCCAATGTTTAGGCACACAGGGACTCTCCAAATGCGACATGGCAACCGCTAAATATTCCAGCATATTTTCCATTCAAAAAGTCAAATGGCGCTCCTTCCCTTCTGAGCCCTGCCGTGCGCCCAAACAGTGGTTTATGACCACATATGAGGTATCTGTATACTCAGGAGAAATTGCCCAACAAATTTTAGGGTCCATTTTATCCTGATGCCCATGCAAAAATGAAAAAATTGATGCTAAAAGAAAAATTTTGTTGGAAAAATTAAAATGTCCATTTTTTCCTTCCACGTTGCTTTAGTTCCTGTGAAGCACCTGAAGGGTTAATAATCTTCTTGAATGTAGTTTTGAGTAGCTTGAGGGGTGCAGTTTTTATAATGGTGTCACTTTTGGGTATTTTCTGCCATATAGACCCCTCAAAGTGACTTCAAATGTGAGGTGGTCCCTAAAAAAAATGGTTTTGTAAATTTTGCTGTAAAAATGAGAAATCGCTGGTCAACTTTTAACCCTTATAACTTCCTAACAAAAAAAAATGTTGTTCCCAAAATTGTGCTGATGTAAAGTAGACAGGTGGGAAATGTTATTTATTAACTATTTTGTGTCACATAACTCTCTGGTTTAACAGAATAAAAATTCAAAATTTGAAAATTGCGAAATTTTCAAAATTTTGGCCAAAGTTCCATTTTTTTCACAAATAAACGCAAAAATTATCGACCTAAATTTACCACTAACATGAAGCCCAATATGTCACGAAAAAACTATCTCAGAATCGCTAGGATCCGTTGAAGCGTTCCTGAGTTATTACCTCATAAAGGGACACTGGTCAGAATTGCAAAAAATGGCCAGGTCATTTAGGTCAAAATAGGCTGGGTCATGAAGGGGTTAACTGCCAGAGGGGTAGTGGAGGTGCGTAATGGGAGGGTGCCAGTGCGTCTTCTCAACTGGGGAGAAGATGAAGTCAAATTACCACGTTATGCCACTGTTGCCAAATTACATGCTGTAGATAATAACTCTATTCATGCGACGGAGCCCTTAACTTCCCACAACCAGTGGAGGATAACTGCCCGGCAACCAAGGTGGAAGATTGGTGTCAGCAGATCCATGTTGGGACAGACACTACTCCAGCTCACCAGAAATAGGGGTACATCGGGTAGTCCAGGAGTACGCACAGGTATTCAGCAAACACCCACTTGACTCTGGGAAGATTAAGGGAGCGCAACACCATATCCCCACAGGCAACCATCCTCCCATTAAGGAACGGTACAGGCCTATACCTCCAGCACACTACCAGAAAGCCAAGGAGATGTTGCGTGACATGAAAGAGGCAGGGGTGATAAGGGATAGTTGTAATCCCTGGGCAGCTCCTCTAGATCTAGTCAGGAAAAAGGATGGAAGCATGAGAATGTGTGTAGATTACAGACAAGTAAGCGCATTACACATAAAGATGCATACCCTCTACCACGCATTGAGGAATCCTTAGCTGCCTTAAAGTCTGCTAATTACTTTTCCACCCTTGACCTCACTAGTGGGTACTGGCAAGTAGCTGTGGCTGAGGAGGATCGGGAGAAGACGGCTTTCACCACCCTGATGGGACTCTGTGAGTTAGACAGAATGCCGTTTGGACTCAGCAGTGCCCCTGGAATGTTCCAGAGAGTGATGGAGTGCTGCCTGGGACACCTCAACTTTGAGACCATGTTACTGTACCTGGATGACGTAATTGTGTACTCCAAGACGTATGAAGACCACTTGAAGCACCTGGCGGAGGTATTTGAGTCACTGTCCCAGTATGGGATGAAACTGAAGCCTTCAAAGTGCCACTTGCTCAAACAAAAGGTACAGTATCTGAGACACATTGTCAGCTCAGAAGGAGTAGCGCCAGACCCCGAGAAGATCACCGCCATCCAGAAATGGCCGGAGCCTAAGAACCTCAAGGAGGTACGTCAGTTCCTGGGACTGACGGGATACTACCGGAGGTTTGTAAAGGACTACACTAAGAAAGCAGTGGCTCTGCAAGACCTCCTGGTGGGACAGTCCCTCAAATTCTCCGTTCCACTGGGGTAAAGAACAGGCTGAGGCATTCAAAGAAATGAAGGAGATCCTGAAAGTTGATGAGATCCTAGCCTACCCTGACTACAGCCAACCAACCGTTCCTGCTGTATACGGATGCCAGCAATGAAGGGTTGGGAGCTGTCCTCAGTCAGAAGCAAAATGGCCTAGAGAAAGTCATCGCCTATGCAAGCAGGAAGCTCCGCCCGACCGAGAGGAACCCGGAGAAATACAGCAGCTTCAAGTTGGAGTTCCTGGCACTGGTCTGGGCCATTACCGAAAGGTTCAAGCACTACGTAGCCTCTAACAAATTCACGGCCTACACTGACAACAACCCCTTAACGCATCTGGAAATAGCCAGACTGAGAGCCATGGAGCAACGATGGATGGCTCGGCTGTCAAACTACCAATTCACAATCAAGTACCAAGCGGGCCGCAAGAACGCCAACGCTGATGCCCTGTCCAGGATGCCTCATGAGTCAGACACAGAAGAAGAAGTGGATGACCTGGAAGAGATTGGACTACCTGCCTTTCACAGGAATGGGATGATCCACGAGTAGTGTTGAGCATTCCGATACTGCAAATATCGGGTATCGGCCGATATTTGCTGTATCGGAATTCTGATTCTGAGTTCCGATATTTTTGTCATATCGGATACCGGAATTGGAGTTTTCTGACCAAGTCTATGGGAGTTCCTGCGTCACAGAACGAAGTACGTGACACAGGAACTCCCCAAAACTGTCACAGTCAGTGTCGGTCGGGTCTGTCAGGTGTCAGGACTCAGCAGAGTATGCACTTACCTGTCACAAGATACCGTTCCCCGGCGGTCACATCCTCCTGGATGGCCGCCATTACCCTGTCCCTGGCGGTCACGTGCAGAATCTCGCGATAACTGCAGTGACTGCCGGGTACTGGGTAATCTCGGCCAGCTGTACTCTCGCGACAGCTGGCCGTAAACCAGTCCGGATTACGTCACCGCCGGGGACGCAGCTCAGGTAAGCAGCTCTGCTCCATGTGGATGTCAGGCTCAGCCTGTCATCCAGATGTAGCAGAGCTGGACTCATCGTGGGACCATCGTTAACTTGGACTGCATCGGACAGGGAATATTTGTGTTGGTTTATTATTTTTGTTTTTTTACAGGAGATCGATGGCGTCGCAGGAATGCGAGTGAAATAAAAATAATGAAAACTGTGTGGTATTGTATTTCATTAAAAGACTTTTTTCTTGCTGTGTTTTTTTTTTAAATTTACAAACTATGATTAATAATGGATCGGTGTCTTATTGACGCCTCTCCATTATTAACCGGGCTTATTGTCACCGATCAATCAAAGGTGACATTAACCCCTTATACTCCGCTTGCCACCGCTACAGGGCAAGTGGGAAAAGCCGGGTAAAGTGCCACAATTGGCGCAGCCTGGTATTTTTAGGCTGTTGAGGGCCAAAATCCATGGGCCTTGACAGTCTTTTAATACCAGGCCGCAGCAGTCTGCATTTTACTTGGCTGGTTAACAAAAATAGGGGGATCCCCACGCCATTTTTTTTTCGAGAGGATCCCCTATTTTTGTTAACCAGCCAAGCTAAGCAGACTGCTGTGGCCTGGTATTATCAGGCATGCAAGGTCCATGGATATTGGATCCTTACCAGCCTGAAAAACCAGGCCTCAGCAGTCTGCTTCATCTGGCTGGTTAACAAAAATAGGGGGGACCCCACGCCATTTTTTTTCGAGGGGATCCCCTATTTTTGTTAACCAGCCAAGATAAGCAGACTGCTGTGGCCTGGTATTATCAGGCTTGCAAGGTCCATGGATATTGGCTCCTTAACAACTTGAAAAAACAGGCCTCAGTAGTCTGCTTTATCAGGCTGGTTAACAAAAGTAGGGGGGACCCCAAAACACTTTTTTTTTAGAGGGGATCCCCTATTTTTGTTAATCAGTTCACTTCAGGTCAGCCGGGATTCCCTCTGAAGTCACTGATGCTGTGGGTGTCCCTGGCTGACCTGAAGTGAAAGTGGAAAGCAATCAATTATGCTAACCACTTCCTCTCCGGTCAGCCAGGAGAGGAGCTCATTCATTCCGGGGTTTACTGTGAGACTGTCAGCATTAGCTGCAGTCTCTGCAGTAAACATTAACCCTTTCAGAAGGATTACATCGGGGGACCTGACTGAACATCGGATAGGTAAGAATAATGTTGCTTTATTATTTTATTTTTATTACAGGTGAACAAGGGCTTCGCAAGGAATGGCAGTAAAATAAATATTGTCAAAAACTGTGTGTTTATTTCATTAAAATGATTTTTTATTAAAGTGTGCGTGTTTTATTTTTATTTCATACAATAGGATTAATAATTGATAGTTGTCTAATTGACAGCTCTCAATTATTAACCTGGCTTAAACTCACCTTTCAATAGCAAGGTGGCTTTAACCCAGGGTGGATAAAAATCAATGATTTTTTTAAAAAAAAATAAAAAAAAATCGGATTTTTTTGATTTAAAATATCGGATTTTTTTCAATAAACTGCTTTTTGTGGAAAATATTTTACCATCCAAAGGTTCTTCCATCATGAGATAAAGCTGAGTTGATTAACTCAGTAGAATAAAGGCTGTATATGTGTAACATTCACAATGCCATGCTCTTCCAGAGGTTTCTGTAGGATTAGTGGGCAGTTTCTCTCCTATATTATCACAGACGCTCGCTTTACTTACGCAGTTCTCAAAACTGAATTTGACTCCGCAGAGGTCCCAGCCTCTATTTCACGGCAAAAATGTTACAACATGTCATGAACAGAGTTGAGAAAAAGCCTTAATCCTATTGTTCTACAAACCTATGAATACAGAATCAACCACTTCAATGCCAAGTCCAAGAAGTTAGACAATATGTTTCTGATTGTTTGGAGTGGAATAGATCTGCACAACACAAGAAGAATGTGAATCTAAGTGTGAGGAGGAGGAAGGGCAAGCAGCCAAGAAAATGAAATGAAACTTTGAGCACAATACTGCAGCATAGCCACAGACAGACAAGTCTGGATCTGTTTGTGTGTACGATCTGAGGTTTATTACTGTCACGCTGTTACTGTATACAGGAGGTCTGGGGTCTATGCTGACCCTAAGCTGGGGTCCTGATTAATCCCTCTACCTGGAGGTACTGTTGATGGTACAGAGGTCCAGGTCGCCAGCATAATCCCTACCTCCTGAGGATCCCTGAACCTCAGTGATCCAGTCCTGAGAAGGACCCTGATCACAACACCGGGGACTGGTAGGTATATGCCTAAACACAGTAATAAACTAACGAGACAGTACAAGGGGTAAACTAAAATCCACCTTGCATACAAAAGTCATACCACAGGAAACAGAGGGGACACCAACGGGTACAGAGATAAATGATAAAGCGAGGAGGGGAAAAAAGACCACACAGGTACTCTTAACTTCAGCCTTCACCATACAACGATCCGCTCTGCTGGTCTGCATGAATGCTTTCACCGACACTTCCCCAGCAGACAGGCAGGTATTTGAAGGAAACCAATTACCACAACATTAATTGCAGCTGAGCGAGGCTGGTCTAGTCCAGCACAGAGAGAGGAATAATTAACTCCCTCTCTGCCGAAAAACACCCAGCACCAGAAACTCAGCTGTGAGAAGTCAGGGTGTGCAATCGCGACGATCTTCGCAGCGACACACCAGTGACAGTACCCCCCCTTCTACGAGGGGCCTCCGGACCTTCAGGGCCGGTTTATCTGGGTGAGTAGTGTGGAAGGCCCGAACCAATCGGTCTGCATTAATATCCGACACAGAAACCCACGTCCTCTCCTCAGGACCATACCCCCTCCAATGAACAAGGTACTGAAGGGACCGGCGATTCAGACGTGAATCGATGACTCTCGACACCTGGAACTCCAAGTTACCATTGACCACCACAGGAGGAGGAGGTAAAGGTGAAGGTATCACCGGCGCCACATACCTCTTAAGCAACGATCTGTGGAACACATTATGAATTTTAAATGTAGGAGGGAGGTCAAGACGGAATGCAACCGGATTAATTATAGCACTGATCTTGTATGGCCCGATGAACCTGGGACCCAGTTTCCAGGAGGGAACCTTAAGTTTTAAATTTTTGGTAGACAACCATACCAGATTGTTCACACTTAGGTCCGGACCAGACACTCTCCTCCTATCAGCCATACGTTTGTATCGGTTCCCCATAGTACTCAGATTATTCAGCACTCCTCTCCACACTGAAGCAAGTGACGATGAAAATCGTTCCTCCTCAGGAACCCCAGAAGAGCCCCCCTATGAAAGTACAAAACTGGGGGTGAAAACCATATGCCCCAAAAAACGGGGACTTACCAGTGGACTCGCTCCGCCTATTATTTAGAGCAAATTCCGCCAGAGGCAAGAAAGAAGCCCAGTCCTCCTGGTTCTCTGACACAAAACACCGGAGATATGTCTCCAAGCTCTGGTTCAGACGCTCTGTCTGACCATTGGTCTGCGGGTGAAAAGCCAATGAAAATGACAACTGCATCCCCCGCCGTGTACAAAATGCTTTCCAGAATTTGGACACAAACTGAGACCCCCGATCCGACACCACATCGGAGGGTACCCCGTGAAGCCTTACAATCTCCCCAATAAACACCTGCGCAAGAGTTTTAGCATTAGGAAGAGCAGGAAGAGCGATAAAATGTGCCATCTTGCTGAACCTGTCCACTACAACGAGTATGACTGTTTTACCCGAAGATGGCGGGAGGTCTGTAATGAATTCCATAGACAAATGAGTCCACGGACGCTCCGGGATCTTCAAAGGTAAGAGGGTCCCCGACGGACGGGTATGTGGGGTCTTAGAGCGCGCACAAACCTCGCAGGACGCGACAAAAGTTACCACCTCCCTATGTAAGTTAGGCCACCAAAACCGGCGCGAGAGGAGATCCTCAGTTGCTTTACTCCCTGGGTGTCCTGCCAAAGCGGAATTATGGTGTGCCTCGATCACCTTTTGTCGCAACTGATTTGGAACAAACAGTCTCCCTGGAGGTCCTACAGGGGCGTCCCCCTGAGCCTCCAATACCTCCTCCTCAAGCTCAGAGCATACTGCCGACACCACCACCCCCTCCTGAAGGACCGGAACCGGGTCCTCCGTATTCCCAGCCCCTGGGAAACAGCGAGATAAGGCATCCGCCTTAACATTTTTTGAGCCAGGACGATATGTGACGACAAAATTAAACCTGGTAAAAAACAACGACCACCTAGCTTGTCTGGGATTCAGACGTTTAGCGGACTCTAAATATAGCAGGTTTTGTGATCGTAATGACGGTGACCGGGTGGACTGCCCCCTCCAAAAAATGACGCCACTCCTCAAAAGCCAACTTAATGGCCAAGAGTTCCCTATTGCCGACATCATAATTCCTCTTAGCGGACGACAATTTTTTAGAGAAGAAGGCGCACGGATGCCATTTACCAGGGGACGAACCTTGTGACAATACTGCTCCCACCCCTACCTCGGAAGCGTCCACCTCAACAATGAACGACTGTGACGCATCAGGTTGAATAAGTATGGGTGCTGAAGCAAAACATTTTTTCAAAGAGGAAAACGCTTGACAAGCCTTGTCAGACCACTTTGAAAAATCCGTCCCTTTTTTAGTCATGTCTGTGAGAGGTTTAACTATGGACGAAAAATTACGAATGAACTTCCGGAGTAGTTAGCAAACCCCAGGAAACGTTGTAATGCCTTAAGATCCTCTGGCAGATCCCACTCAAGAACTGCCCGCACTTTCCCAGGGTCCATATGAAAACCGGATGCTGACACCAGGAACCCTAAAAACTGAAGTTCCTGTACGGCGAACACACACTTCTCCCATTTGGCGTACAGTTTATTATCCCGCAAGATCTGTAACACCTGCCTAACATGCTCCTGATGAGACACAAGATCCGGCGAGTAAATTAAGATATCATCCAGATATATGACCACAAATTGTCCCATTAGGTGACGAAAGATGTAATTTACAAAGTGTTGAAACACCGCCGGGGCAATACTCAGACCAAATGGCATGACAAGGTTCTCATAATGCCCCTCCGGAGTGTTAAACGCCGTCTTCCACTCATCCCCCTCCTTCATCCTAATCAGATTGTACGCCCCCCTGAGATCCAACTTAGAGAACCATTTGGCACCCACGATCTGATTGAAGAGATCGGGAATAAGTGGGAGCGGATACGGATCTCGGACCGTAATCCGATTAAGCTCACGGAAATCCAGGCAAGGGCGTAGGCCTCCATCTTTTTTTTCACAAAGAAGAACCCCGCGGTCACCGGGGAAGATGAAGGTCTAATATGCCCCTTAGCCAGACTCTCTGAAATATAATCCTTCATGGCCTGTCTCTCAGGACCAGAAAGGTTATACAACCTAGATTTCGGTAACTTGGCCCCAGGGAGCAAGTTAACAGAACAGTCATACTCGCGATGAGGAGGTAGTTCTTGACACCCTTTCTCCGAGAATACATCCTCAAAGTCCACTAGAAATGGAGGTAAGGCCCTAGGAGCGACCGCCCCAATGACCGTATTCATGCAGTTTTTATTACAGAATTCACTCCATTGGCTTATCTCTCTGGATTGCCAATCAATAACCGGGTTATGCTTAGTTAACCAAGGAAGGCCCAGCACTATAGGAGTGGGAAGACCCTCCAACACATAACAAGACAACAGTTCTTTATGTAACGCCCCCACTTGAAGATCTATGTTATGCACTGCTTGCAAAAAACTTCCCTGACCGAGAGGTCTGGCGTCGATCGAGAATATGGGGACGGGTTTAGTCAACACACTCAATCGCATACCTTGAACCCGGGCAAAGCGAGCATCCACCAGGTTAGCCCCGGACCCACTATCCAGAAGAACAGATATCCTCTCAGTTCTTGCACCCACCACCACCTCCGCCGGTACGAGAAACTGAGACGAACTTAGGGACGAAATACTTACTCCCAGATTGCCGTCCACCACACAATCTGGGATCAATAGTTTTCCGGCGACTTCTCACTCTGCAAAGGACGGGATGGACACCCCCTAATAAAATGTCCCTTTTTTCCACAGAAGAAACAACCTCCTGTTTTGTGGCGCCCCACCGATCCCCTCCCCCGGAATGATGTCCCTCCTAATTGCATAGGCTCCTCTGGACTGGCCAGGGGAAGCTCCATATAAGGGACCCTTGAGGAAGGTGGAGTCATCACAGGGGGCAAGGTTACCCCGCACCTCTCCCGAAGACGTCTGTCAATACGAATAGCAAGGGCCATAGCGGCTTCCAGTGACGTGGGAGGGTCATACTGTGCCAGCACATCCTTTAATTTGTCAGATAAACCTTGACAAAACTGGCTCCTAAGAGCCGGGTCATTCCACTGGGTGTCCGTGGCCCACCTACGGAACTCCGAACAGAATTCCTCTGCCGGACGATCTCCCTGCTGGATCCTACGTAACTTAGATTCAGCAAGGGAGACCCGATCCGGGTCATCATACACAAGACTCAGAGCCGTAAAAAACCCATCCACTGACTGGAGAGCTGGGGAGCTCGGGGGAAGAGCGAACGCCCAGGATTGGGGGTCTCCCTGTAGGAGCGAGATGACAATCCCCACCCTTTGCTCCTCACTCCCAGATGACCGAGGTCGCAGCCGAAAGTACAATTTACATGCCTCCCGGAAAGTAAAAAACTTGTCCCGCCCCCCAGTGAATCTGTCAGGGAGAGCTACTTTAGGTTCAGGTCCGGCCTGCTCCAGGGGGTACAAAACCTTGGACTTAACGTCCGCCAGCTCCATGGACAAACTCTGCAACTGCCGAGCTAGACTGACTACTGACTGTATACAGGAGGTCTGGGGTCTATGCTGACCCTAAGCTGGGGTCCTGACTAATCCCTCTACCTGGAGGTACTGTTGATGGTACAGAGGTCCAGGCCGCCAGCGTAATCCCTACCTCCTGAGGATCCCTGAACCTCAGTGATCCAGTCCTGAGAAGGACCCTGATCACAACACCGGGGACTGGTAGGTATATGCCTAAACACAGTAATAAACGAACGAGACAGTACAAGGGGTAAACTAAAATCCACCTTGCATACAAAAGTCATACCAGAGGAAACAGAGGGGACACCAACGGGTACGGAGATAAATGATAAAGCGAGGAGGGGAAAAAAGACCACACAGGTACTCTTAACTTCAGCCTTCACCATACAACGATCCGCTCTGCTGGTCTGCATGAATGCTTTCACCGACACTTCCCCAGCAGACAGGCAGGTATTTGAAGGAAACCAATTACCACAACATTAATTGCAGCTGAGCGAGGCTGGTCTAGTCCAGCACAGAGAGAGGAAGAATTAACTCCCTCTCTGCCGAAAAACACCCAGCACCAGAAACTCAGCTGTGAGAAGTCAGGGTGTGCAATCGCGACGATCTTTGCAGCGACACACCCATGACAATTACATTCTTTCCTTATAATGGCAGCAGGCCGTAAAAGAGACCCAGTTTGGGAATATTTTAATGAAGCTCCTTCGCCTATCGGTAAGGCAGGCATGCGTGCAAAATGCAAACGATGTAACAAAGAGATGCAAGGCCTGGTGGCGCGAATGAGGCAACATCATGAGAAGTGCGGTGATGAAGATGACCAAAGAAACACTTCTGAACAGGCAGGATCTTCAGGTTGGTAAACATTTTTATTGAATCCTATTTCTAAAGACTGAACTGTCATGTGTGAGAAAAATATATTTCTTATTATTACTGCATGTTACTGTCATTTGGTACAGTTATGAAGAAAAACAAATATTCCTTTTGGGGCAGTGCTGTGTTATGTACAATAAGCAGAAATTGTATAAACAATAAAATAACAGCATTGACTTTTTTTGTTTAGGGGAATTCATGGATTCTGGAAACTATCCACCTCCAAGATCACCATCATCCTGTTCTACAGTTTCAGAGTTATCCATCCAGGATAGTGCTTCATTAGCAGCAGCATCATCATCAGACACCCACAGCCACATATCACCATCACCCAAAAGGAAGAAAAAACCTTTACCTCCTGGAACCACCATAGATAGGTTTGTGATAAGAACTAGCAGATTAGAAAAAGAGTTGATTGATGAAAAAATTGCCCAGTTTATTTATGCAACGAACTCTTCTTTCCGTCTGACTGAGAACCCACATTTCATTAATATGGTTCAGTCACTGAGACCAGGATACAGTCCACCCAGCAGAGCTGATGTTGCAGGGAAACTGCTGGATCAAGTGTATGACAGAGAAATGGAGCAATGTGCAACAGCTCTGGAGGGTAAAATTGTTAACCTAAGTATTGATGGGTGGAGTAATGTCCACAATGATCCTATTGTATGTGCTTGTATAACAACAGAAGAAGGTAAAGTCTTCCTTGCACAAACAACTGATACGTCAGGAAATGCACACACAGCAGAATACTTACAAGAAGTGGCAGTAAAAGCTATAACAACATGTGAACAAAAATTCAAATGTCTAGTACGCAGTTTGGTCACTGACAATGCTGCAAACGTATCCAAGATGAGAAGAAATTTAGAAGAGCAGGGAGGGAATACAAAGCTAATAACATATGGTTGCAGTGCTCATTTGCTGCACCTCTTAGCCAAAGACTTAAGTGAAAGTGTTCCAGAAATAAAGGCTAATGTTGTTGAAATTGCTAAATACTTCCGTAATAATCATTTTGCTGCAGCAGCTCTGAAAAGGATGGGTGGAACCAAGCTAACGCTCCCATAAGATGTTAGATGGAACTCTGTGGTGGACTGTTTTGAGAAGTATATCAAAAACTGGCCTATTCTGATGACACTTTGTGAAGAAAATCGAGATAAAATAGATGGCACTGTCACGGCCAAAATCCTCAACATTGGGCTTAAGAGAAATGTTGAACATATGCTGAGCTTCCTGAAACCCATCTCTCAAGCTTTAAACAAAATACAGAAAAATAGCTGTTTTATTGCGGATGCTGTTGAAATTTGGAAGGAACTGAGTGAACACTTAAAAACAGAACTACACATGGACAGAATTAAATTACAAGCAGTAAACAAACGAATGGGACAAGCACTGACTCCAGCTCATTTTTTGGCAAATATTGTCAATATCCAATATCAGGGTCAAAACCTAAGTGCTGAGGAAGAGGAGTTAGCTATGACATGGGTATCCAGCAATCATCCATCTTTAATGCCAACTGTAATAAACTTCAGAGCTAAGGGGGAACCATTCAAGAAATATATGTTTCTGAAGATATTTTAAGGAAGGTCACACCAGTAAACTGGTGGAAGTCACTTAAGCGCTTGGATTTAGAGACTGTTCAAGTAATGATTTCACTTTCAACAGCAGTAGCTTCTTCTGCAGGCGTTGAAAGAATATTCTCTTCCTTTGGACTCATTCATTCTAAATTGAGAAATCGGTTGGGACCCAATAAAGCAGGAAAGCTTGTTTTTCTTTTCCAGATTATGAATAGGAACAAAGAAGAAGATGATGATGAAGATGACGACGAGTGAGCTACAGAGGACAGCAGGGACAGTAGTATTTAAGTTTTTCATGTGTCGGCTGGGCTGACAGTCTAAGTTTCTTAAAATATATATATATTTTGTTTAGCCAAATTAGTTAACAAACATGGATGTTTGTTTAAGCAAATAACTTATGCTGTAATGTTGTTATTGTTTCAGTTGAATAAATCTATTTAAATTGTTTTTAAGGTCAGGATTATTTTTCTCCTTCCTAAGTACAACAGAACAGTGGTGTCCAAATATGAATGATTAACCCATTAAACTGGGGAGAAAAAAGTAATATAAAAAGTGATTCTAAAAATCTTCATCTACTTGCATGTTAAAGTAGCAAGAACTAGTTTAGGTAGAAACTTTGATTTAAATCACTGATTTAAATCAAGCCTTACTGACTAGTGATTTAAATCGTGATTTAAATCGTGATTTAAATCAGTTTGATTTAAATCAAATCCACCCTGCTTTAACCCCTTATTAACCCATTCGCCACCGCTACAGGGCAATGGGAATAGACGGGCAAAGTGCCAGAAAGGGCAAATCCAATTATAGATTTGCCTTTTCTGGGTGTCTGGGGCAGATGTTAGTAGCCGGGGGGGGGCCAAAAATAATGGTCCCTCTCTGGGCTATTATTATCTGCCCCCACTCGCTGGCTTTGTCTGTCTGGTTGAGAAAATAGGGCGGGAGCCCACGCATTTTTTTTCAACAATTTTACACCTCATATATATATATATATATATATATATATATATATATATACACACACATGTCATTAAATTTGTGACACATATATATATATATATATTATATTTATAGTTCATACACTTCTACATAGTATAATAGCCGCTAATTCAATTGCCGGCTTTTGTGAAAATACAGAAGCCGACATGAAATGACACATGGTTTACATAGAGTTAACCATGTCATTTCATGTTGTTTGATATATTGTTTTCACTAACAATTACATGAGTGTATGTGTACAAAATTTGACACATGTAGGGGTTAATTAAAGGTGTAAATTCGTAGCAAAAAAGTCCGTTTTTTTACAACGAATTTACACCTTTAATTAACCCCTACAGGTGTGAAATTTTGCACACATACACTCATGTAATTGTTTGTGAAAACCAGATATCAAACTACATGAAAAGACATGGTTAACTCTATGTAAACCATGTGTCATTTCATGTCGGGTGCTTCTGTATTTTCACAAAAGCCGGCATTACCCGGCAATTGAATCAGAGGCTATTTTACTATGTAGAAGTTTATGAACTATAAATATATGTATATATATATATATATAATATATATGTCACAATGACATGTGTATATATATATATATATATATATGTATTCTATGTGTGTATATTTAGTGTTTACAAGGAAAGGGGTTTTTTTAGTTCCGATATTTCTGTCCCATTGACTTGCATTGTGTTTCCGGTATCAGATCGGCGAAACCCGATACTTTTTGAGTATCAGGCCGATCCAATCCGATCCGATATTTTAGGATATCGGGCAGTATCGCTCAACACTATCCACGAGCAACGAGCCTGCAGGAGGCAGCGTGGTGAGACGTTAAATCCTTTACCTCACCACAGCTGGAAGGAGACCCAAGACAGTGTCATGTATAGTGTACAGTTCCTATAGCGTCTTGTGCTTGGGTGCGAGGAAAACACAGGAGACATAGGTTGAAATGAAATGACTTGTATTACTTCATACAAGCATGCTGAAAAGTTCACACAGTTTGCAGGAACAGCGACAGGAGACACAGCAGGCCAGAGTAACTTCAAGCACTACAATAAATCTCCAAAGCAGGTTCAGGATCTCTTCTCTGTACCGTCATTCCTCTGCAAACATGGATTCACCAAACAGCAGGTTTCCAGAGTCCAAAAGTGTTCCAAGGTTCCTCAGTAGGGAATAGCTGGAGTACAAGTCCAAGGTTTCCAGGAGTCAGGTCACAGACTGACTGAGGCTTGATTCAGGAGCACTGATTGTTCAGCTGAGGCTGCTTAAGAAGCAAGAGGGAAGAATCAGGGCGGGAACATGAAAACTGAAACTCCATATTAACTGAGGGCAAGAGCTGCAGAAAGACAGAAAGCAAAATGGCCGACGGAAAACTGAGTTTCAAGGAACATGTCAACAGAGACAAAGAACCTTACATTACTCCCCCCTTAGGGACAACCTCCGGATGACCTCAGACCAGGCTTGTCAGGGTACCTCTGATGAAACTGGCGGAGCAGGCGAGGAGCATTTACATTATTGACTGGTTCCCATGAGTTGTCCTCCACTGGGTAGCCCTGCCATTTAATCAAATATTGCAACTGATTTCTGTACAACCTGGAATCTAGAATCCTTTCCACCATAAATTCTTCCTGACCATCGACCAGCACTGGGTCAGGGCAAGGAGAAGAACGTCCAGGAAACGTATTGGGTGTTGCAGCCTTTAGTAGGGATACATGAAAAACAGGGTGGATTCTCATAGTTCTGGGCAGTTGAAGACGACAAGCAACAGCACTTATAATGTTACTGATCTTATAAGGTCCAATGTACTTATGTCCCAATTTAGACGATGGAATCTTTAATTTAAGATTTCTGGTTGACAGCCAGACCAAATCTCCTACCTTGAAAGCTGGTGCAGGTTTACGAAATTTATCTGCTGCTTTCTTGTACCTTTCCTGAGCCAATTCTAGATTTTCCTTTAGAAGATCCATATTCTTTTGTAAAGATGTGATTCTTTCAGCCACTGCCGGCAAGGGCGTATTTATGGGAAATCGAGGAAGAATGTTAGGATGATAACCTAGATTGGAGTTAAAAGGAGACTGCTTAGTGGAGGCGCTCTGAGAGTTGTTATAAGAGAACTCAGCCAGTGGAAGTAGATCCACCCAATCATCCTGTAGGTGGCAGATAAAACAGCGGAGATACTGCTCCAGGGTCTGATTGGTTCGTTCTGTCTGTCCATTAGTCTGGGGATGAAAAGCAGAAGAAAGGTTTACTTTAATGTCCAATGCTGCACAGAAATTTTGCCAAAACCTTGAAGTGAATTGCACCCCTCGATCCGAAATGACCTCATCCGCTACTCCATGTAAGCGAAACACATTCTTAATCATCAAGTCTGATGTCTGTTTTGCAGTGGGTAAGCCGACACAAGGGATAAAATGAGCTGCCTTTGTTAGACGGTCAACCACCACTAGAATGGTGTTCTTCCCTTGAGAGGTTGGTAACTCCACAATGAAGTCCATAGAAATATATCCCCACGGGCGGGACGGGGTGGGAAGAGGTTGCAACAGACCAGTTGGTGAGGAGCGAGGTGTCTTGCATCTTGCACAGACTTCACATGAAGTGACATAGTTTAAAACATCTTTCCAGTAAGTGGGCCACCAAAAGAAACGAGAAAGAAATTCTTGTGTCTTTAGAATTCCCCTATGCCCGGCTATCTTGGAATCGTGGATGAGTTGCAATACTCTCAATCTGACTGTTTCAGGTATATACAGACGTTGTCCCTGAATCCACACACCATTCTTAAAGACAAGACTTACGTCCCTTGGAGGTTGAGCCAACAAAGAATCCGCATGGTTTGATTCCTTGATGTCCTTAAGTAGGTCTTGATTATGAATCACTCCCAGGAATCTAGAGTCAGGAAGAATAGTCTTAGGAGGAGTAAGTGGACGTGTCTCTGCTGAATGAATCCTAGAGAGTGCATCAGCCTTTCCATTGCGCGATCCTGGTCTATAAGAAATGACAAAATTAAATTGGTTTAGGAAAAGATTCCAGCGAGCCTGGCGAGGAGTCAGGCACTTAGCCGACCTGATAAATTCATGGTTACGATGGTCTGTCAGGACGACTATTTGCTGTGCAGCTCCCTGAAGAAGGTGTCTCCATTCCTTGAAGGCGGCAATAATGGCCAACAATTCTCTATTGCCCACATCGTAGTTCCTCTCAGCCGAAGACAACTGCTGGGAAAAGAAGGCACAGGGATGCAAGACATTCTTCTCACCTGTTCTCTGAGAGAGTATAGCTCCAACGGCACAGTCTGAAGCATCCACCTCTATTATGAAGGCAAGCTCGGGGTTGGGATGTACTAAGATAGGTGCGGTGGTAAATTTATCCTTGAAACAGGAAAATGCTTCCTGAGCTTGCGGGGTCCAGGAGAACCTAGACTGTTTCCAGGTAAGTTGGTGATAGGTGACACTACCTCAGAAAAATTCTTAATGAAACGTCTATAGAAGTTGGCAAACCCGATGAAACGCTGCACCTCCTTCACATTTCTGGGAATTGGCCAATCCTTGATGGCTTGGGTCTTGCTTCCATCCATACTAATCCCTTGCGTAGATAGTACATACCCCTGAAATTGAATTTCGGTCCTATGGAATTCACACTTTTCAAGTTTGATGTAGAGATGGTTTTGTCTTAGGCGTTCTAAGACCATTCTCACATGTCCATGATGTTCCTCTGTGGAGTTAGAAAAAATTAGAATATCATCCAGATAAATCACCACAAATGTATCTAGGAGATCCCTGAAGATATCATTCACGAAGTGTTGGAAAGTGGCTGGGGCGGTACTCAGACCAAAAGGCATAACTAGATATTCAAAGTGTCCATAGCGTGACCTGAAAGCAGTCTTCCATTCATCCCCAGGTCTAATACGGACCAAGTTATAGGCCCCACGGAGATCCAGTTTAGAGAAAATTTTGGCATGCCGCACTCTCTCCAACAACTCAGGGATTAAAGGCAATGGATAACGGTTTCTAATAGTAACCTTATTGAGTTCCCTATAGTCTATGCAGGGTCTCAGAGATCCATCTTTCTTCTTCACAAAGAAGATGGGTGCACCTGCGGGAGATGAAGAGGGGCGTATGAAGCCCTTGGCTAAATTTTCGTCTATATAATCCTTCAAAGCTTTTAGCTCGGGCCCCGCTAGGGGGTAGATCTTACCAAAAGGTATCTCGGCTCCAGGCAATAATTCAATTGGACAATCATATGGACGGTGAGGAGGAAGCTGATCAGCGTTCTTCTTGTCACATAAATCCACATAGTCCTGGTATACAGCTGGTAGTTCAGGGACTGACATGGTTCCTTTAGGAACAGAGCAAGCTGAAACTCCTTGACTCATCTGTTTCTCCGGAAAGTGTAATTCCTTGGTCTCCCAGTTAATCGTAGGATTCTGCGCCTGCAGCCATGGTAGCCCTAGAATAATGGGAAAGTGGGGAGAAGAGATAAGCATAAAAGACATTTTCTCCTGATGATCTTTACCCATAAGGACCCTCAAAGGCTCTGTTTCTTGATCCACTGGTCCAGAAGTCAGTAGAGAGCCATCCACAGTCTCCATCTGTACTGGAGTAGCCTTCTTCACTGAACGTATCCCCTGTTTCAGAGCAAAGGAGATATCCATAAAATTTCCACTTGCTCCTGAGTCGATCATAGCAGAGCTAGACACCCAGACTGAGTCAACCCAGAGTTTGATGAAAAGCAATGAGAATTGTTTCTTTTACAACTCAGCTGGGACACCGCTGAGGAAACTTGAAAAATTGCAGCGTTTATACCGTCATCGTCCCCAGAACTAACAGAGTTTAAGTCCGAGAAATCAAGATCTCTTGCAGCAGATCTCTCTGGAGCCTGAGGCTCGGACATGACAGAGCTCCTCTCGCAACACTCACAGTGAATGACTGCTGCAGTAGTCTTACGAGAACGGCTGGGGCAGTTTATAATGAAGTGCCCTGACTTACCACAGTAGAAACATAGATTTTCCTTTATACGATGTTCTTTGCGTGCATCACTAACCCGTCTTTGTAAAGAGTCCACCTGCATGGGTTCAGGTTCTGGTTCCCTTGTGATCCTACTCAAAGGTTCCTTAGCTGAGGAGGGAGGTAGTAAAAGGTTAGTGCGATTATTTTCGAACCATCTCTCTTGTCTGCGTTCAGTCAGACGAGCATCAATACGGATACAATAGTTAATAAAGTCACCTAACGCAGTGGGAGGGTCGGCACGAGCAAGTTCATCCTTAATCAGTGGAGACAACCCTTTCCGAAAAATAGATTTTTTTAGCGGAAGTGTCCCAAGTGGTATCAAGAGCCCATCTCCTGAAATCCAGGGCATATTCGGCTACTGAACGCTTACCTTGGCGCAAAGTTAACATGGCTGCTTCAGCTGTTGCACCTCGATTGGGGTCATCAAACACCTGCCCCATGGCTGAAATAAAAGCATCAAGGTGATTCAAACAATCATCCTCAGTCTCAATCAGAGGGTTTGCCCACATCAAAGCCTTATTGGTAAGCAACATGATTATAGTAAGCACTTTGGATCGTTCAGTGGGAAATTGTGAAGCATGTGCAGAGAAAAATAAATTGCATTGATTAATAAATCCCCTGAATTTCTCACGTTCACCGCCAAAACGAAAAGGAGGTAATTTGGGGATCCCAGAACTCGGGGTTATGGCAGGAGCCTGGGCTCGTTCCTCTAGAGCCTCAATCCTGGCTCGCAATTCCTGGGTAGTTTGTCCAAACACTTGCAAATTATGATTAGTGAGGTCCTGTAGGCTTGCAAAACGGGTCTTTATAGTCTGTATATCTGCAAGGATTGTATCAGTCACTCCGCAAAGCTCCTTTATGCGGGCCTCCATCTTCCAGATCTTTTAAGGCAGAAGTGCTGGAAGGAGAAGAGGAAAGGAAAAAAAAAAAAAACAATAGTGTTTACCTGTGGTAACACTCCAGAGTAAAATTTTAAGGGAATGCGCTCACCTGGAATGGTTGTGAGAAGTCACAACCACTGTCATCACATAAGGTATTAAACGGACATCTGATATCCACAGTTACAGCAGACACGGCTTTCCCAGACCCAGCAGACACTAAACATTGGCTCCTGAATCTTGTCATGTATAGTGTACAGTTCCTATAGCGTCTTGTGCTTGGGTGCGAGGAAAACACAGGAGACATAGGTTGAAATGAAATGACTTGTATTACTTCATACAAGCATGCTGAAAAGTTCACACAGTTTGCAGGAACAGCGACAGGAGACACAGCAGGCCAGAGTAACTTCAAGCACTACAATAAATCTCCAAAGCAGGTTCAGGATCTCTTCTCTGTACCGTCATTCCTCTGCAAACATGGATTCACCAAACAGCAGGTTTCCAGAGTCCAAAAGTGTTCCAAGGTTCCTCAGTAGGGAATAGCTGGAGTACAAGTCCAAGGTTTCCAGGAGTCAGGTCACAGACTGACTGAGGCTTGATTCAGGAGCACTGATTGTTCAGCTGAGGCTGCTTAAGAAGCAAGAGGGAAGAATCAGGGCGGGAACATGAAAACTGAAACTCCATATTAACTGAGGGCAAGAGCTGCAGAAAGACAAAGCAAAATGGCCGACGGAAAACTGAGTTTCAAGGAACATGTCAACAGAGACAAAGAACCTTACAGACAGTAATCCGGTTGTCAGCCGTATCAAGGAGCTGATAACTCAAGAAGGTTCCTCCTTGGAGAAGGATGCGTCTCCACCAGCAAGGCAGCTGTGGAATGAGAGAAGCCGGCTGTTCACCTATTGTGAGAAGCTGTGCCGGAGGTACGTCAATCCAAAAACCCACGAGATAGTTTGGCAGATAGTGGTTCCCAGAACGGACATCCAGATGGTGTTGGAAGCCTACCACGATCAAACGGGGCACTTTGGCTGGAAGAAGCTGGAGACCCTGTTGAAGTGTCGTTTCTACTGGGTGGAAATGTGCAGCTCCATTGAGAGGTGGTGCAAAAACTGTGGACCCTGTGGCCTCAGAAGAAAAGACTACAGCAGTCAGAAGGCACCCCTGCAACCCATCAAGACGACTCGACCCTTAGAGATCATGGCTCTGGACCATATCAAGTTGTCACCCAGCCGGTCAGGATACTCCTACGCCCTGACCATGGTGGATCACTACTCCAGGTTCCTGGTGGTCGCCCCTGTCAAAGATCTGATGGCAGAGACAGCAGCAAAGACGTTCCAAGCGTATTTCTGCAGACCACATGGATATCCTGAGCAGGTGCTAACTGACCAAGGCCCAGCCTTCGAGACCAAATTGTTCAAAGAGTTCTGCCATCTGTACGGTTGTAAGAAGATAGGAACCACACCGTACCACCCACAAACCAATGGTCTCTGTGAAAAGATGAATCACATCGTCATTGACCTGCTGAAGACCTTACCACTTGAGGAGAGAAATCAGTGGCCAGACCTACTACCTGACCTGGTAGACATGTACAATCACATACCTGTGAGTTCCACCAATTGCACCCCAGCTTATCTCATGCGGGCAAGACCAGGAAAGCTGCCCATGGATCTGGAGCTTGGTGTTGTAGAACCAGAAGCAGATATGACTACTGAGAACTGGGATACGACCAGACAGGAACAGTACAGAAAAGTACAGGCCTGCTTTGAAGATAGTCTCAATCGGGTGAGAGACAAGCAAGAGACTCACTACAACAAGTGTGCGCCAGCAGAACCCTTCACACCTAGTGAAGTCGTGCTGAAAAGAGGAGGCTGCACAAACTTGACGATCAGTGGGAAAGAGAGCCCTACACTGTGCTGAATTCAAGGTTTGATAACAGGAAAACGTGTCTAATCAGTAAAGATGGAGGGAAAACGACTACAACTGGATCCAGAGATCACCTAAAGTTGTGTCCGGATCTGTTAAAACTCCAAGAGGAAGAACCTGTCATCAATAAGGAGGAACATGACGAAGCAGTCATACATACAGAATTAGGAGATTTCCCAGCGGATTGGCCCCGAATTGGAGAAGCCGTTATCATCCCTGTACTCCAATTCTATCAACAACAAGGAGAACCTCTACATCAAGTTGAGCCGGTTGCCGCAGCAGAGTCTGTTCCAGAGGAACCGGCTCCAGAAGAATCCCAGGAAGAAGGATCCCCTGCAGAGACAGAACCGGATAACCCAGCCCAAGGTATACTTGCCAGTCCTCTAGAGAAATTAAGGCAATTCTATAACCTACCTGCACGTAGAACAGACAGGGACACTGACACCATGCATTCCCCCGCACTACGTAAATCGACCCGTAGTACGAAAGGACAGCTCCCTGCAAGGTATAAAGACTAGGCAACTTCCTAATAAAAGTAGTTACCCTAGAGGTATTGTACATAATTGTAATATATCGTTATTTCTAGTATGTCTAGACCAGTTGTTTATTAATTTGTCTTTTGCTTTTCATGCCAATTCAAGTGAAATGGACATTATTTACTTGTTCTTCTATTACCCTTTGAGCAATCTTTCCAAAAGAGACTCGGACTTTTCGGTTGCTCACTCCCTAATTGTTTTTAACATGTACCTATGTATATAGTTATTTATTTGTCTATGCAACAGTTCAAGTGCCTCACCTCCCGTAAAGGGAAGATATAGTTTGTCTAATGTTTACTGTTTTGTTTTGTAGAAAAAGTATTTCAGCCCCGTAGTGCTGAGCTGTACTA
This sequence comes from Oophaga sylvatica, assembly GCA_033576555.1. Taxonomy (NCBI): domain Eukaryota; kingdom Metazoa; phylum Chordata; class Amphibia; order Anura; family Dendrobatidae; genus Oophaga; species Oophaga sylvatica. The sequence continues at coordinate 203,795,363 of JARQOD010000005.1, read as the reverse complement.
GGGGGAATGTGGAGCCCAGCTTCGCTCAGTTCCACAAATCCTAGAAGGGTGCATGAAGGATTGAACCACTAGAGGTCTCACTGCATACACACACCTTCACCCATCCCCTAAGACCACCAGAGGGAGCCCTAATAGGAATATAAAAGGAGGGTGAAGTCAGGAAGCCAGAGCAGAATTGAGAGAAGTGCAGCTCAGTCTGCAGCGAAGTTGAGTTCTGCTCAGTGCAGTGCAGTGCAGAGAAGAGACTGAAGTTAGTTAGTCTGCAGAGCATAGTTGAGCCTGCAGAGCAGAGTGGAGTTTGCAGTGAGAGACTCAATAGCTCAAGTTAAAGAGCTAGGAGGGTGCCGACGCTCTGAGAGCGGCAGAAGAGGCAGCCCATCAACTGCCAGTGTGTATGATCTTGTGAGGGCCCGAGTAGGCCGAAGGCAAGAGGGAAGTGGCAAAGGGGCAGAGGAGCCCAACCAGCTCACCCCAGCAAGTATAAACCGGACACCGGGTCCGAGCATACAGGGATCTCCACGACCCAGTAGGAGAACACCGGAATTCCTGGAGGACTACAAGTCCCAGGAGCACCACAGAGCTGATATGTAACAGGGCCAGGAGGACGGAGTTCAGGCAAGCAGGGCCCTGCAAGCAAGGACTGTGTACTTCTAGAGAAGGTCCAACCACAAGGTCAGCCAGGTGCAGGACAGAGATTAAGTTAGGCCCAGCTACATGCCGGCCAGCACTTCATTACAGAAAGACAAAGAATAAGGAGGCCATATACCTACTCAGTGGGAGAATCTGGATGTGCACCCTTCACCCTATCGTGCTCCGGGATGTACCTGCAACATCTTCAGTAAAGGCACCAAAGTGACTTGTGTGTGTTCACCTTCTTGTCCCTACCCTGCCGGGTTCCCCTCCGTCCTGCATCCCTACTCATCTATCTGCCCTGGATGGACACAGCCTCACCTGTAGGAGGCCAAGCATCTAGCTGCTCAACACCATCCCTTCCAGAGGATCTGCAGAGCAGCGCTGGTCCCCCTGACCAGATACTACAGGTGGCGTCACGACCGATTACACGAACATTTATTCCCCTGTAAATATCCCCCCTTTATGGTGAGCGTCCAGGGCCACGGACCAAGCTGTGTTGCCGTGACATCCCCCATAGGAGTTAATAGGCTCGGATCCGAGTACCCCCACTGGCGGGAGGCTCAAACTGCCTCTAGGCAGAAGATGATAATGGTGGTAGTAGTTGGTGCATTTGAGCCCCAGTCATGAAGCAGCCGTAAGGATTTAAAACAGAAGTCTTTTTACTGAAAGTAATGGGGCAAATTATTACTTACAAACAGCAGTAAACTGAGTTACAGGATTACACTCACGGTTGATGATTGCTGTGTACCTGCAGACAGGCAAATCTTAGTAACTTCTGGTTTTATTAAGTCTGAATATTTCTTCTTCAGCATGGTGCTCTGTTTCTGCCCTGAGCTAATTCTTCCTCCTAAAGGTGCAATGGTAGTCTTCCTCATATGAAGACTAACTCCCCTTATCGTGCCAGTCCCCTTTTTAAGCAAAGCCGACAGGGAGAAGGTAGGTAATTCATTCACCTACAAAATGGTTTCCTCTTCTCAAGATGTCCGACTACCAACTGCCACTTCAAATTTAAAACTCTCCCCCAAGACTTGGCTCCTCCCCTTCTATGTGACTGTAGAGCTGCCGTCATTGGCTGACTGCCCTGAGGCATTTTTCCAGAACCTTCTGCATATTAAAACAGAGCTGGGTCACCTGATCAAGCCTGGGAGGAGGAGATTAACCCGTTTTTCCACATAAAAATTCACAGCATTTATATGAAAACACACTATAAATCCAGTATCCCATAGAAATGGCCACTTTGTGGGATACCACACATGTCTAATGCATCAGGCGTCTCCAAACAGCCGCTAGGAGACAAGCCTGGGGGACACGTCTGTCTGCCCCCAACTTCCGCCCGCCCCTGGTTATCAGCCCTTAAAGGGAACCTGTTACTTCCCCAAATGCCAGCTAACAAAACAGCTGGTTTAGCATCTTCTTCAGTACTAAGCCACCTGTCAGTGCTGGAGTGCGGTTACAGCTGCCGCTCACTACGTTCTGAGCGTGACTGAAAGTCCAATGCCGCCGGGAGGAATAAAGTGAACTTCTTTCCTGTAGCTGGGCTTTCAGTCTAGCAACCGTGCAGCTGTAGAATGTTCGTACTAAGAGTTCACTTACACGAGTGTATAAATTGGATTAGTGCAATAGGACCAATGTTATACTATGGGGCAGTGCAGGTCAGCAATTATTTTCTCATGCCGATTCGGTATGAGAAAACAATCACAGCATGCTTCAGGTTCATCTGAGAATTGGTTCGCACGTGCCCATACAAGACTATGGCTGCGAGTAAAACATTGGACTGTACTCAGATGTCATCCGAATGCAGTTCGATTACCGCAGATGCTGACAATGGAGGAGATGGAGTAATTAGTTTCTCAGTCTCTTCCGCACCTGTGCTGTAATTCACTCATGCAAGAGAGTCAGAGCATAGAGCCAAGACACTTGGCTCAAACTCTGACAGTCTGAGCCATATATCTTTGTATAATCAGCCCTAATTCTCTCACATGAGAGAATCGATGACGGTGTGACCCCAGCCTAACCTGTAGATAAAATCCATATCTGCAGGTTAATAGCATTTGGGGCATGACAGGTTCCCTGTAAAGACAAACAATTCTGAAGAAACAAATGCAATTGGGGAGATTTCATAATACTGGTGAAATCTTTAAACTTTAATAGCTTGAGGATAAAATAAAAATGAACTGTACACAAAGGAAAGCAATACACACAACAACACTGTTTTTTCAAACTTTAATGCATCATTATTTTTGTAGATTTTATTAAGTGCTCAATTTTTCATAGTGGCACAAAATATCTGTACTTCATGGCATCATTTTAACCATCACTCTGTCACATAGCTTATTATTTTTCATACTACTAGGACTGGTCTGTCATGCTCTGCTTATAAAGTTGGAGAGAACCTGTCACCAGAAAAAAAAAACCTATTAACCAGCAGATATGGGGTTAATCTGCATGTTAATAACGTTACTAACCTGCCTGGTGCCTGCACGTAGCCAAATGCTGTAGGGAGAAAGTTTACTTTATTCTCCCTGGCAGCATTCAGTTTTAGTGATGGGAGCGGCACTGGCATGGAGTCAGCAATCACTCTGAGTATACAGAGCGGCGTCTGTAACCGCGCACCCGGTGCTGACTGATACTAGCTCTGCATTAGGGTTCAGAGGTCTTTCTGGGCAGGTAACAGGCTCCTGGCACTGACTGACTGTCTCTGCATTAGAGCTAAGATGTCAGTCTGGGCTGGTAACTGGCCCCTGACCATGACTAACCCTAGCTCTACATTAGGGCTCAGCGGTCAGTCTGTGCTGTTAACTGGCCCCTGACAATGACTGACCCTGGCTCTGCATTAGGGCTCAGAGGTCAGTCTGTGCTGGTAACTGGCCCCCGACCATGACTGACCCTGGCTCTGCATTAGGGCTCAGAGGTCAATCTGGGCTGGTAACTGCCTTCCAACCCTGACTGACCCTGGCTCTGCATTAGGGCTCAGAGGTCAGTCTGTGCTGGTAACTGGCCCCCGACCCTGACTGACCCTGGCTCTGCATTAGGGCTCAGAGGTCAGTCAGGGCCGGTAAATGGCCCCCGACCCACCCTGGCTCTGCATTAGGGCTCAGAGGTCAATCTGGGCTGGTAACTGCCCTCCAACCCTGACTGACCCTGGCTCTGCATTAGGGCTCAGCGGTCAGACTGGGCCGGTAACTAGCTCCCGACCCTGACTGACCCTGGCTCTGAATTAGGGCTCAACGGTTAGTCTGGCCTAGTAACTGGCCCCTGACCATGACTGACCCTGGCTCTGCATTAGGGCTTAGAGGTCAGTCTGGGCTGGTAACTGGCCCCCGACCCTGACTGACCCTGGCTCTGCATTAGGGCTCAGAGGTCAGTCTGGGCTCGTAACTGGCACCTGACCATGACTGACCTGGCTCTGCATAAGGGCTCAGAGGTCAGTCTGGGCTCGTAACTGGCACCTGACCATGACTGACCTGGCTCTGCATTAGGGCTCAGAGGTCAGTCTGTGCTGGTAACTGGCCCCCGACCCTGACTGACCCTGGCTCTGCATTAGGGCTCAGAGGTCAGTCTGGGCTCGTAACTGGCACCTGACCATGACTGACCTGGCTCTGCATAAGGGCTCAGAGGTCAGTCTGGGCTCGTAACTGGCACCTGACCATGACTGACCTGGCTCTGCATTAGGGCTCAGAGGTCAGTCTGTGCTGGTAACTGGCCCCCGACCCTGACTGACCCTGGCTCTGCATTAGGGCTCAGAGGTCAGTCTGGGCTGGTAACTGGCACCTGACCTTGACTGACCCTGGCTCTGCATTAGGGATCAGAGGTTAGTCTGGGCTGGTAATTAGTCCCCGACCCTGACTGACCCTGGCTCTGCATTAGAGCTCAGCGGTCAGTCTTGGCCGGTTATTAGTCCCTGACCCTGGCTCTACATTAGGCTCAGCGGTCAGTCTGAACCAGTAACTGGCCCCCGACCCTAATTGACACTGGCTCTGCATTAGGGCTCAGCTCACAGTCCGGGCCGGGAGCACAGTTACTGGAGCCGCTCTGTATACTTACAGTGGTTACTGAACCTGAGCGGCTCCGCTCCTATGACTAAAACTGAATGCTGCCTTAGAGAATACAGTTCATTTTCTCCCCGGGGTTTTTTGGCTACATACAGCCGCCGAGCAGGTTAATAACACTTTTAATCTGCAGATTAACCCCATATCTGCAGGTTAGTAGCATTTTTTCTGGTGACAGGTTTCCTTTAAGAGAAGAGGAATAAGCTGTAACCTTTCCTGCCCATGGATATTTATGATAGATAATGGGTCGGTGGGATAATGCACCTAATCTTCTTGCTGGCTTAGTGACTATGCCAAGCAAGTGCTTTAAAGGGAACTTGTCACTTGATCCATGCTAATCAACCATGGAAATCAGAATGAATGAATCCTGACCATGACTAACCCTAGCTCTACATTAGGGCTCAGCGGTCAGTCTGTGCTGTTAACTGGCCCCTGACAATGACTGACCCAAAAGCCGGCAGCGCTTTGGAAGGAGCAGACGTGCTGCGTCAAAAGCGCTGCCAATACTGACGATGGAAACTTACCCTTACAAGTCTCTCCTTATGTGCACTCATAGAAGAGACCAGTCAATCTCATCTTTCCTGGCCGTCCCTCCAAAGTATGTTTTTTGTAAAATGAATTACTGGAGCGTTGCAGAGAAAAACATTTCTGATTGCAATTGCGCTGTATGTAGTTTGGGCAGCATAAATCAAGTGACTGGTTAAAATAGAACAACACATGGCCGCACAAAACCTATTCATACAAAGAAAACGTGACACAAATATTTTATTGTATGGCATAAATGGCCGTGATGTTTATTTAGGGTTACATAAATTAATCAATAAATACTTCAATAAATAAATCCATATAAATTATTAAACTTCCAACCATAACCAATCCACCCATCACTTGGGCGATTTTCCCACAAATGAACATCACGACAAATATAATAAAAAGGGGGAGGGCGGGAGGGATCTTCTTTTCTTCACAGACGATGACAGGACCAATGGGCGACAGCAGGGCTATTTATATCCATAAAGCAGCCCGCCAAAACCTTCTTAAACCAATCAAAAGCATTTAAATTTAGGCGCCAAAAGCCAGAAAAAAACGGTTTAAGCCTGCTCGTGGACACCCCACAGCTTACCTGAAGTACCACATTGACAAAACACATACCAATTATTTCATGCAATATTCATGGATTATGCAGCCATGAGTCCCCCCCTTTATTATACTCTTTGTATGTAGGGGGGGCTAAAATGGCCGCACAAAACCCATTCATACAAAGAAAACGTGACACAAATATTTTATTGTATGGCAGAAATGGCCGTGATGTTTATTTAGGGTTACATAAATTAATCAATAAATACTTCAATAAATAAATCCATATAAATTATTAAACTTCCAACCATAACCAATCCACCCATCACTTGGGCGATTTTCCCACAAATGAACATCACGACAAATATAATAAAAAGGGGGAGGCGGAGGGATCTTCTTTTCTTCACAGACGATGACAGGAGCCAATGGGCGACAGCAGGGCTATTTATATCCATAAAGCAGCCCGCCAAAACCTTCTTAAACCAATCAAAAGCATTTAAATTTAGGCGCCAAAAGCCAGAAAAAAACGGTTTAAGCCTGCTCGTGGACACCCCACAGCTTACCTGAAGTACCACATTGACAAAACACATACCAATTATTTCATGCAATATTCATGGATTATGCAGCCATGAGTCCCCCCCTTTATTATACTCTTTGTATGTAGGGGGGGCTAAAATGGCCGCACAAAACCCATTCATACAAAGAAAACGTGACACAAATATTTTATTGTATGGCAGAAATGGCCGTGATGTTTATTTAGGGTTACATAAATTAATCAATAAATACTTCAATAAATAAATCCATATAAATTATTAAACTTCCAACCATAACCAATCCACCCATCACTTGGGCGATTTTCCCAAAAGCCGGGACTCGGAGAGTCAAGGCCCCCCACAACAGCACAGCCATTTCTCCACCATCGTTTGTAAATTCAAATTAAAAATATCTAGACCAATGTCAGATAGATGGACTAAATCATTTCTGTACAACCCAGGAACAAAGCCTTCCAAGTCTTCATGCCGAAAAGAGAAACCACCCAAAAGGGGCAAAAATTTGCACATACCTCTATTAATTCTTTTACGAATTTTGTCTAAAAATGAAGAATTACCCTTAGACCAAGACAGTCTAGGAATGATCTCGGAAAAAACAAACACAGTATTCGGGAAAGATTGCTTCAAGCCAGTAACATCGGATCTTAGAAAAGCTAGTAAATCTAGTGTCTTAATTTTTCCGAGATCATTCCCAGCAACATGAAATATCACTAGATTTGGGTAAGGAAGGTAACTACAGCATTTCTTGAATTCAATAACAAAATTCGCCCACTGTAAACCTCGAACACTGTGCCAAAAATCTGAACCTGGTCAGGACTAAAAGAAAGGTTCTCCGTATAAGATCTTTGACCAGCTCGCTTCTGAGCCCAATAAAGAAAAGAGTGACCGATAATCAAAACTATCAAAGGACCTGCAAACAAATTAAAATTAATAATCATACAAATCGTGGCGAACATATAATTTATAACGCTCAGATTCCCATCTACCTAGCTTCCTAATATCAGAAGAACACCAACCCGATCTGGCAGCTTCAGTAGCTGCGCCAATCCTAAAAGAATGGGAAGTGATTTTAAGATTATCTTTACCTAGGTAACATAAGCATTTTTTTAAAACGGAGTTAAATTGAAAAATGGTAACCGGGGATCTATCTTGATGAAGGAACAATGGGCCCATAGCATTGGGCCTACAACCTAGCCATTTTTTGATGTTGAACACCGGACAAATATCATCTGGAACAGATTCCAATTTAATTCTAGACCCCCTACCACATTGATCCGTTTTGTATTTCCTAATAAAGAGAAAAAGAACAGAATCAATCAAACTGATGTCCGATATCAAAAGGCCAGCAGGCTCCAATTTTTTAACAGAAATTAATTCACTAACCCGAAGGGCTCCGAAAAAAGCAATAGAAAACGCAGAGGCAAACAAAGTGGCTTCGAATGAATTCAAACAAACGCTTGCTAATGCCAAACAAAGGTCCCTCAACAAAGAAAGGGATATGGGACGTCGAGAGTCAGGCTTAAAATTACCTCTTTTAAACCCTTCAAAAATTGTTTTATTGGAAAAAAACCCTGTTAACGGGGGACTACCTGACAATTTGAAAAAGAAGACATGGGAAGACATTTATCGAAAAAATATTCATCTTCAAAATAAAAACCAAGGGAATTAAAACCATCCGGATGTACCGGAAGAATTCTGAAAGCTGACTTGATGTCCGACTTTGACATTAAACAATTCTTCCGGAATTTTCTCAGCAGATCCACGGCTGAATCAAAAGAGGAATAGCAGACTGAGCATAAAGATTTGTCTACCTCATCATTCACCGAGGACCTTTTCGGGTAAGATAAATGATGAATTAAACGAAAGGAACCTAATTCCTTTTTAGGAACAATGCCTAAAGGGGATATACGAAAATTAGAAAAAGGAGGAGATGAAAATGGACCCGCAACTCTACCCAAAGCGATTTCGTTAAAGAATTTTTCCCTAGCTACATCGGGATATAAAGATAAAGAAGAAAGATTCTTTGATAATTGACAACCGAGACCTTTGAAAGGAGGAATGCGAAAACCAAAAGCAAAACCGTTAAATAAGAGGCCACTAATCTCCTGATCTGGGTAATTGTTTAACCAGATTAACATTTTTTCCAATTTCACAGGAGTCCGGGCCTTTTGCAAAAGTATCCCTGGAAGCTGATTGTTGAGCGGCCTGTTTTTTGTAACACTTGGAAACTGGGTGTGAATTACCGCAAAAGGAACACTCGTGTCGAAAACGACAACTGTTGTTCCACTTACACGTAGAGTCGTTAAACGCAAAGCAGAAACCTCGTTTAACTGCAGGATTGGGATTTTGCTTATTTATGTACTGACACTGCGGGAGCAAAAGGTTAATCCATAATCCTACATCCTTAACGCCCCATTTTAATTCAGGGTGGACAGCTAGTTTTTGTCTAAAAGCTTCGTCATAGTTTAACCAGGTGAAGCCACCAAAATTCCTAAAAGCTTCTAAAATGATGTCTACATGCTGGAATAATTGGCTACAAAGGGTCGGGGATTTTTCGCCAAGGACAGCTGAGTAAATTGAAAAAAGCTTGAATCCAATTGTTAAAGGATTTCAAGGAGTTACGCCTGACTTCATCAGACTCAGATTTATCTTTTTCAGCTTTACCCAACTGCTCCTTGCGAGGGAGAAGCGAGAATAAATCAACATACTTTCCTTCCCAAATTAACTCTTTAGTGGCTGAGCTTAGGTGAAACCCTATAGGAGATAACTCGCAAGTGAGAGCTTCCTTAAAAGGGTTATGAGGGGTTAAATTAACAGGCTCCGCTGATTTACTGGACTCAGTAACAGATAGAGGGGAGGAGCCTGAAAAGCTTCACCCAAAGCTTCAACCAACAATGATTTAAAAATAGATTTAAAATCGTTATGGGGGACAGACAGGGGCACATTGAAGTTCTCACCCCTTCCTGACAGGCACTGGTCCGTGTCTTGATCCGAAGAACAGCCAGCCCTCGAACCCTGTGAACCAGGGGAGAGCAGCTGAGAGCTGGTGGATGCAGGGACATCATTTTCATCTCCTGGCTGAACTGTCTGGAAGCGTCTTGGAGAAGCATTCCTGCTGCCGTGAGCCACTGTAAGCGAAGCCGCAGCGGTACGGGATGGTGTCACCGCCGCAGCGCTTTTACGGCCACGACGGGTACCCGCACCGCCGGAGGCTTCAGCTGACGTCGGCAATTCCTGAAGATGCCGGCCGAACTCCCGCGCCGGACTCCGAGACTTCGTAGGAGGAGGGCGAGATGATTTATTACGTGCTTCCTGTGCACGGCTTGATGATCTTGCTGGCGACGCTGAGGGAGAGAAGGATGTCCGGGGCTTCCTGGATCTTGAAGAGCCACTCTGGCTCTGAAGAGAAGTCCTGGCTTGACACGGAGGCTGCTGCTGAGGGCACGGTTCATGTGGAGGAGGAACGGCTTCAGGAGCTGCAGTGACAGGTTTTATAGCTAAGCAGCTCCTCAGCCAATTCTCTCCGTCCACTTCCCCGGCTCTCGCTATCAGCTGCTGAAGGAGATTCTCCATCTTCGCGGTAATCTGTTATCTCTTATCTTCTTTTCTTCACAGACGATGACAGGAGCCAAAGGGCGACAGCAGGGCTATTTATATCCATAAAGCAGCCCGCCAAAACCTTCTTAAACCAATCAAAAGCATTTAAATTTAGGCGCCAAAAGACCAGAAAAAAACGGTTTAAGCCTGCTCGTGGACACCCCACAGCTTACCTGAAGTACCACATTGACAAAACACATACCAATTATTTCATGCAATATTCAAGGATTATGCAGCCATGAGTCCCCCCCTTTATTATACTCTTTGTATGTAGGGGGGCTAACAATCTTTGATTTCATTTTACATTCAATCTGGTAGGTTTGCAATGAATAACAAAACTATAATTAGAATTAATAACATTACTTGTTATTTTGATTATTATTCTATAAAATAATAAAGCTACTATTGATTGCCGGACATAAAAATATACAGACGGTACATAATTATGTGTATGTGCTCTCATATAACTAGTTCCTAACATCCCAAAACATTACAAGTGCAATTAAACATTACGGAATAGATTTATTTATATTTTCAAGGTAAGGGGACTCTTGATGAAATTCATATGTGTTAAGGGTGTTTTTCACTTTGGAACCATTTTTTTTGTTTTTTTTGTTTTATCTTTAAAAAGGATCAGAAAGGCATAATAAAAAAGTGAGTAGCAATGACACTCTGACAGAAGGAAAAGTGACAAGCTGCAGCTAGTCACTGGCTAAAGCTGGTCACTCTGGCAACCAGGGTTTTGCTGAACTGTCATTTCATAGTGAGAGAGACCAAAAAACTAGAGGGGGACCTAGTAAGCACTGGAACTGGAGAATCAAGGAATAAGCGAGATAATGGTCTTTTTTTTATTATAACATATATTCTATTATTTCTAAACACTGTTTTTCGGTGATTACTTTGTATCTCCATTCATACTGCACCCAAAACACAAATGATACACTATTTGAAAGGAAAACTTGCCCCCTTCAGCAAGAAAATAGCCAAACAAACCACACATCCACGATTTGATCATAAAATACAGTTTAAACATTAATTTTCATAAACCTGCAGTAAGGAAAAATGTCCTGCAGGTGGCACCACAGTACCCACAAGCACACTACCACAAAGCTGCTTACATACATCACAAACAAATCCAAACATTTGTCTTGGAGGATTTCCAGCTTGCTGAACTGCTTGCCCAGCCTATTTTAGCCAAATTGTAGGATTGCACACTTCACTGCAGGTGAGGCACATATGCAAACACATTTGTAAACATGCACTGCCTATTGAATTGCCCACTTGCTCTGTTCATACTCCACCCACACAAACAAATGATACACCATTTGAAAGGTCAAATTACTTGCAGGTGGCACCACAGTACCCTCAAGTACACTACCACAAAGCTGCTTACAGACATCACAAACAAATCCAAACATTTACCTTGGGGTCTTTCCAGCTTGCTCAAGTGCTTGCCCAGCTTATTTCAGACACATTGGAGTATTGCACATTTCACTGCAGGTGAGTCACATATGCAAACACATTTGTAAACATGCACTGCTTTTTCGCTGATTACTTCGCCCCACAAACACAAATGATACACCATTTGAAAGGTAAACTTGCTCCCTTCTGCAAGAAAAGAGCCAAACAAACCACACATTCACAATTTTATCACTAAATACAGTTTAAACATTTATTTTCATAAACCTACAGAAAGAAACAATGACCTGCAGGTGGCACCTCAACCGGAAGACATTTTTTGGCCTCTACTTATCAAACCAATTTTTTGTATTAACAACCTAAATATATAAATACCTGTCTGTGTTCATCATCTCATGAAATACATTTGAAAAGCTTGCTTTTTCTGAAATTGCCTGCGCCCCCGACGACCAATGTGCGAAAATTTTGCACGGGCCAAGCTTGTTTTCATATATTTAAAGAAAAATTCAATATAAGGTATATAATCTGTTTAATGGGCAGAATGCCAATTGCAAATTCTATACAAATTTGATTTGTATTACATTATAAATGTGAAATTAATAGTCAATATACTGATTGTTTAATTACAGCATCCAGAAGCACATGGCTGGCGTGATTAGATCTGTGCTATGTTAGGCTTCATGAACGTTACTTTAGGCCTCTTTCACGCATCCGTTTTTTGACTTCAGGCATGATCCGGCGTGTTTTAAAAAAAAACGGATCCGGTACTGGATGCGTTTTTTTAGCATTGACTATCATTAGCGCCGGATCGCGCCTGATGTCATTGCGTTGCATCCGTTTTTGTCTGGATCCGGCGGACATGTACATTCCGGCGGCCGGACAAAACGGTCACTGCAATGTTTTTTTTTTTTTTCCGGAGCCGCCTGATAGTGCCTGAAGCGGCGCATCAGGCGGCCGGAAATAATACAAGTGTATGGAACCGGACCAGTCTTTTGTGAAATCCGTCAAAAGACTGATCGGATTCAGGAAACCAAGGTCTCTCTCTCTCCTCGGTCCGGACATGCGTACCTGCATTTTCTGCCTGCAAAACTTGTAAATCGGGTTCAAAAGTTCAGGTCGGATCCAGCAAAAAAACTGATCCGTTGCATCAGTTTTTTCATTTCAGCGCCGGATCCGTCCCTTCAGGCATTCGACGGATTATGCCTGACAGAAAAAAACGGATGTGTGAAAGAGGCCTTACTGTGGCTTTCCAGTAAAAAAAAAATCTTCATGGCATACCATACTAATAGCACATCCACCCCCTATTAAAATCAAAAGGGGGTAGATGTGCAGTACCCGGTCATGGCCACTATTACGTCGATGGAGCTGTGTTGTGCAGCCCCGCAACACAGCGGTACCAGCCACCGCCGACAACGGCAGTAGTTGATCGATGGGGTGCTGAATGTTGCACCCCCCACCAATCAGATATTGATGAACTATCAGAAGGATAGACCATCAATGTGAAAGTCCCAGAAAACTCCTTTGAAATCCTTAGTAGTATAGTTCAAATCTTAGACAACTTTCATATCTAAAGTAGACAGCCATGCAACAATTAGGAGGAGAACAATCATTGCAAAGAAAACATTTACATTTTCATTATCTGGTGATTGGTAAACTGCTCTAGTTGGACGGGAAGTTACATAATTCTCTGTTGGCCAGAAGATTTTATTATCTTGTTGATAAACTCTCGAAGGTGCTCGGGGATAGAATGCTTCTGGCTTGGACGTAGTAGCCATTGTTTTATCTTCACTGACTGGATTCCAGTGACACACCTGCATCTTACAAGCCTCACAATACTTCTTTTCATGAGGTCCCTCCACAACATCACTGTAAACCTCAGGTTCCAATGGTGACCTTGTATTTTTCCGCTCATAAAACTTGCTTTGGATTTTGCTGATTAGATTGATGATGACTCGCTTGCAGTTCTCTTCAGAAATTTCAGCCTTTTCAAAAGTAGAAACGTTACACCGTCTACATCTTTGCTTAAAGATCTTCATTTTGACATTGCCACATCTAGATCTTGCATCCAACCTTATCAAAAAGAGAATATGTACTTGTGCTGAGTTCCACATCGACAACAGTGTGAGCATTGGAACCTAAGACAAGAAATAACCATACAAATAAATATGATATTATAGTAATAAACTGACTATAGATATGTTTCTTACATACAACAGTGATATAACTTAGTGCATAACCATACAGTACTCATTACTGATAGGCCGGGATCACACATGCGAGTAAATCGTCCGACGCTCACATGTGAAATCCCAGCTCTGGCGCCGGCACTCGGGAGTGGAGTGCGCGACTGCATGTAATTATATGCAGCCGCTCGCTCCACTCCCAAGTGGCGGCGCCAGAGCTGGGATTTCACATGTGAGCATCGGACGATTTACTCGCATGTGTGATCCCGGCCATATGTGAATTTACTGAAATGTGTTATTTTTTATAATACTAGAATTTATTATTGTGCTTTGGAAAAAGCACTATATTGTTATTCACATTATTCTTTTTCCGTGTTCTTCTTCTTCTCCAGATTTGCGCAATTAATACAGCCCGAACCGCTCGGTGTACAGACTCCGTTCAAACAATGTTTTGAAGCTAGCTGCCGTGACAGGTGTGCTAAGTATTTTTGGAGTCGATCGGATTTTTTGCTTTTTAACCCTTTACGTTTGAAAAAAAAAATCTTCCCATTGGAATGCATTGATTTTGAACTTAAATGTATGTCTCGGGCTTGGAATTTTTTAAAATCGAAAAATGATATTTTTCCTCTGACTGTTAACCCCCTGAGGACATTTTTGTAGAAAAAAAATTTTGCCACCTCAAAACGTGCGTAAAAAAATGGCGTAAAAATAAATTGCCATAGGAATTAATGGCCCCATTGTAATCAATGGGCTCCCATATAAATCAATAATATAGCTGTGAGGCGTTTGTAAGGACCAACTACCACACCAGCTATAAATAACCCGGTTGCTAGGTGACAACCCATGAACTATAGTGACCCCGGGTAGTAGGTGGCACAGCCATGAATTTTAATGACCTGAACTGGAAACACAAACTCCCATAGGAATTTAAATAGCCATAGATTATTGCGGAGGCTGCCATGTATGCAAATCTAGCATCATCACATGACCTTATTGGCCAATAGAATCTTGTAGGTACTTCATTCACGGCCTAACTGGGATACACAAGGTCACATGACAACTACTGGCCAATGGAAGCTCCCAGGTTCTAATGTTGTTGCCTCACTGAACTGACAGTCAAATATTTCTTCTCCAGAACGTCCCAGGGCCCTGCAATTTTGGCCCCCAAACATCACAGTGGCCCCGCAATGTTGGCCCCAAAACGTCACGGGGCCCCGCAATGTTGGCCCCCAAACGTCACGGGGCCCCGCAATGTTGGCCCCCAAACGTCACAGGGCCCCGCAATGTTGGCCCCCAAACGTCACAGGGCCCCGCAATGTTGGCCCCCAAACATAACGGGGCCCCGCAATGTTGGCCCCCAAACGTCATGGGGCTCCGCAATGTTGGCCCCCAAACGTCACGGGGCCCTGCAATGTTGGCCCCCAAACATCACGGGCACCGCAATGTTGGCCCCTAAACGTTACAGGGCCCCGAAATGTTGGCCCCCAAACGTCACAGGGCCCCGCAATGTTGGCCCCCAAACATCACGGGGTCCCGCAATGTTGGCCCCCAAACATCACGGGGCCCCGCAATGTTGGCCCCCAAACGTCACGGGGCCCCGCAATGTTGGCCCCCAAACGTCACGGGGCCCCGCAATGTTGGCCCCAAACATCACGGGGCCCCACAATGTTGGCCCCCAAACGTCACGATGCTCAAGGGTTAACGGAGCATGTCCGAGCATGTTCGCTCAACACTACCGGGCACCAATTCAAAGCACAATCTGTAGTTCCTTCAGGAAATACACATCTAGTTAAGATTGTACACCATCTTATGTAATGGTATTATGTGACCGGGTTTTTGCTACCCCATCTGTGAGCAGCATGGTATAGGGGCAGAGTTTCCAGTGATGTGCCACTTACTGGGCTGCTTGATGCAGTTTTAATGGGAACCTGTCAGGTCTCCCGCACCCCCAGAAACCACCAGTGGTTGTGTCTGTATCTAAATTCCCTGCCTAACAGTCCCTTTTACCACATTAAACATATGAACAGATCTTTAGAAAAACTATTTCTAAAGCGCATTTATGACATATAAATGAACCCTTTGACTAGTCGATGTAGCGTTAAGGTACTGTCACACTTAGCGAGATCGCTAACGAGATCGCTAACGAGATCGCTAAAGAGTCACCGATCTCATTAGCGACGCAGCTGTGTGTGACATGTAGCAGCGATGTGACCCCTGCGGAGATGTCGCTGATCGCTTATGAACGTTCTGTGCCGTTTTTTGGTCGTTGGTGTCCCGCTGGTGAGCCTGAATTGCTGAGTGTGACACCCTTTATGAACGACTTTACCAGTGACGCGCACCACATTGGTGGTACCAGGGCTATGGGGTACTCGGAACCGAGCCCATGGAAGTCTATGGGGAATGTAACTGGCAGCAGAGCTCAGTCCGTGGCCCTGGCGGTCATGCAATGGGGAATATTTACAGGGGATTTTAGAATAATAGTTTGTGACGCCACCTGTGGTATCTGATCTGACTGACCAGCGCTGCAGGGTAAATCTCTGAGGGGATGTTATGGCAGCTAGATGTTAAGTCCCCCACAGGTGGGACTGATCCCTCAAAGTCTATGGTGGTGCAGGGTGCAGAAAAGAAGTCAGTCACACACAATGCAGTCTCTTTCCATACCTTTACTTGTAGATGTTGCAGGTATGTCCCGGGAAGCTGGTCAGGTTGGATTATGCACATTCAGGGAATTGTTGAGCAGGTTAAAGGCCTCCTTTCTCCTTAAAGTGTATGTGAGTACAAACTTGCATAAAGTCAAGTGCAACTCTTTCTGTAGCAACTACGCCCGGCCGACATTGTGGTGGAGCCTTCTATGTCTCTGATTACCAGATGTTGGAAAGAACTAAGTCCTTACTTTTGCCGTGCACTGGCTCAAAGTCCCTGTTCTCCCTGGCTTCGTTTACGTATCAGCGCTTAGGGCTACCTTCTGCGACTTGAAGTCCAGCAAGGCCTCCGGTTTTCTTATTACTAGACGTGAAGTACTAGCAATGCTTCGGACCCCGGTGTCCAGTTTACTAAGTGAAGGTGATCTGTCACCTAAGTCACTTGTCTTTCTATCTCCACTCGCCCGTCGCCCTACTCTCGCCCTTAACATAAGCACGGTAGCAGTGGGTGTTGTCGTAAGCTTTCCTTCCAGTGCTCACTGACCTGTTCTCAGTTGACTCGTTGTTGTAGCTCCTGTGCTTCCCTTCCTTCTTTCCTTCCTTCCAGACTCTGTCCAGAGCGGTTATCAGGAACTCTGTCAAACTGATTTCAATGCACGCTCTGAGAGTCACTTTCCACGTCCTTAAGGAACACAGGCAGCTTGTTCTGAGGTAACAGGTTAAATGTAGTTCTGACTAGGCTAGAGTGATTCTTTACACTCCTACTAGCCTCCACTTCAAACATGAACTCAATTCGCTCTGTCAGGAACTAGTCTGTACTCCTCTCCCTCCAAGACTAGGAACTGAACTGCTCTGTCCTGAGACAGGAAGCTTGAATGACTAAACTCTTTCCTACTGCTACGTCACACTACTAAATAGTCTGAAATGCCTCTAGTGGCAGTGTTGGGAAATGTGTGATGTGAATGAATATCAGGCTTTACAGTTACCTTCTTGTGCATTTTCCAGGAGACATGTGTGCCTTGCGCAGCTGGGCCACACATCCCCCCCTAGTTAAACTCAGCACTCCCGGGCTGAAATAGAAAAGAAAAACATTTTTGTTTTGCATATAACAAACATTTTAACTCATCCCTTGCAGGAGGTAAAGACTCTTTAACGTTACAATTTGTACATAGGTCAGTAAAAAATTATCAAAATACTTTTCAATAAATACACACAGTATAAGACAAGATTCTTGTGGAGGACCCGCACCAAAAACCTCCCACGTGGGTCCTGGGTGGGCTGCAGGACTTCTGAGCTGCCGACCTCACTCTAGGCCACACCATACGGGTTTTTCTTCAGAGGTAGTAAGGCTTTATGTAAAACCAAGATGGGGCACCGAAGTGCAACTATTTACAATGAAAGTTTTTGGGCTGGCAAAGTCCTCAGCCACGCAGTCCTTGCATGATAAAACACATTTCACATGTCAAGAGAAATCACATTTCACTTTAACTCTGTACCCAGCTGGGTATTCTACTTTAAATAAGCAAACATTATTAAACATTTCAATAAAGTGCAAATTTTTCTTCAATAAAACTTCTTCAACTTTATACATGTTCAGGTGCAGTAAACCCCTGTCTGGGTCCTACTGTTTTTCTTCTTTCTTGCTTATAACAATTACTTTTTCTACTCCTGGGGCCAGAAGTATACGATGCCCTTGGGAACCCATTACAAGAAGATCGTGTCCTGCAATATACGTTTGTGTAGCGACATCTTTTGGTTGATCCTCCAAGGACCCAACGGGTACATCCTCAGAGTAGAACGCAGGTTGCGTTGTAAAAGGTGCCGCAGTATACAATTCAGGTTGCGATGCAGAAATGGTCGCAGATTGCGATGCAGAAGTGTACGCAGGGGCGATGCTGAAGTAATCACAGGTTGCGATGCAGAGCAAGATCTGGGTACAGAAGTGTACGCAGGGGGCGATGCTGGTGCACGGCCTAGCACTGTGGGAGCCCGGGATTGGGACGCTGCGGCATGGTGTACGTTACCGGCGTCGGGGACGGAGTCGCTGACAATAGAGACGTTTAGGGCATACCATCCTTTTAGACCCCAGTGACGTGTGTAGCTAACGATGTCCCCGTTAATGAGATCCCTTCCCGGGTGTCCGATGGGCAGGTGGGACTCTACATCCCTGCGACTCACGAAGACCTCCTGATACAGGCCCGGCTCGTGGATGAAGCCTCAGCCCTTGTGGAGTTTGAATCCGGTGATGCACCCCTGACGCCGCGGTTCCCGGAGCGTACCTTTATTCCTGCGGACACTCTCCTTGTCGGCGAGGAACTCCTCATGGTACCGCTGACGAGTCTGCTGCGCTTCTCTCTCCTCCTGCTGCCGTCGCTTCTCCTGATCACGGCGTCGCTGCTCGTCTTCCAACTTTGCAGCATAGGTGATGTCATCCAGATACTCCATTTGCTCCCAATCGATTTCCGACTCATACTGCTGGGTTCCCTCCGGTGTCCCTACCGGGGACGGTGCTCCGCGGTGGCCTCCTGGCCTGGCTGGCACTCCGGAACGGGCAGGGCCTCCTCAGCCTCCTTCTCTTCCACCGCTCCATCGGTGGGGTCAGGTACAGCTCTTTCGGGGCCGGCCTCCGGTTCTCCTTCAGCCTTTTGCAGCGGTGACACAGGGAGTTCAGGTAACGGCGTTGTTTCTGTAGGAGAGAGCACTGCGTCCCACAGCAGCCGCTGTTTCTGGGCACGCCAGCGTCTCTCGGTTTCCTCCATGTCTGCATGGTGCTGTAAAATTTTCTGAGCGCCGCATTTTCCTCCTTTAACTCCAGCATGGTTTGTTGAAGGTCCCGTACTGGGGACGGCTCCGGCACAGGCAGTAGCTTTTCTGGGGAACAGGGCCTGCGCGCCGCCGCTCCTCCACATAGCTGCTCCTGTCCTTCCGCCATCTCTCTCCAGGCCAGACTGTGGTTTCCATCAGGAACAATCTGGTCTCTTCCGTGGAGGCGGGATTTGCGCTTCCTCTTTTTTGCATAGAAGATGAAGAGGAGGCGGATCTCCCTTGCAGTGGGGTAGGATCTCACATTATAGTAGCATTTTGAGAGGGCGGCCATAACTTTCGCGCCACAGGGGGGGTACGCCCACGAATGCACGCCCACCTTCTTCACCAGCGCCTCAGGGCGCGAATATGGCGGTAAAATGGCGGAAAATGGCGCCAAAAATCACAAAACAGCAACACAGTCTTTTTGCACAAAACAGTTCAATAGGCACACAGGACTCACATCCAGTAAGCTTCGTATCCTGTTCGTGACGCCAAAGATAACGCGCACCACATTGGTGGTACCAGGGCTATGGGGTACTCGGAACCGAGCCCATGGAAGTCTATGGGGAATGTCACTGGCAGCAGAGCTCGGTCCGTGCCCTGGCGGTCATGCAATGGGGGAATATTTACAGGGGATTTTAGAATAATAGTTCGTGACGCCACCTGTGGTATCTGATCTGACTGACCAGCGCTGCAGGGTAAATCTCTGAGGGGATGTTATGGCAGCTAGATGTTAAGTCCCCCACAGGTGGGACTGATCCCTCAAAGTCTATGGTGGTGCAGGGTGCAGAAAAGAAGTCAGTCACACACAATGCAGTCTCTTTCCATACCTTTACTTGTAGATGTTGCAGGTATGTCCCGGGAAGCTGGTCAGGTTGGATTATGCACATTCAGGGAATTGTTGAGCAGGTTAAAGGCCTCCTTTCTCCTTAAAGTGTATGTGAGTACAAACTTGCATAAAGTCAAGTGCAACTCTTTCTGTAGCAACTACGCCCGGCCGACATTGTGGTGGAGCCTTCTATGTCTCTGATTACCAGATGTTGGAAAGAACTAAGTCCTTACTTTTGCCATGCACTGGCTCAAAGTCCCTGTTCTCCCTGGCTCCGGTTACGTATCAGCGCTTAGGGCTACCTTCTGCGACTTGAAGTCCAGCAAGGCCTCCGGTTTTCTTATTACTAGACGTGAAGTACTAGCAATGCTTCGGACCCCGGTGTCCGGTTTACTAAGTGAAGGTGATCTGTCACCTAAGTCACTTGTCTTTCTATCTCCACTCGCCCGTCGCCCTACTCTCGCCCTTAACATAAGCACGGTAGGAGTGGGTGTTGTCGTAAGCTTTCCTTCCAGTGCTCACTGACCTGTTCTCAGTTGACTCATTGTTGTAGCTCCTGTGCTTCCCTTCCTTCTTTCCTTCCTTCCAGACTCTGTCCAGAGCGGCTATCAGGAACTCTGTCAAACTGATTTCAATGCACGCTCTGAGAGTCACTTTCCACGTCCTTAAGGAACACAGGCAGCTTGTTCTGAGGTAACAGGTTAAATGTAGTTCTGACTAGGCTAGAGTGATTCTTTACACTCCTACTAGCCTCCACTTCAAACATGAACTCAATTCGCTCTGTCAGGAACTAGTCTGTACTCCTCTCCCTCCAAGACTAGGAACTGACCTGCTCTGTCCTGAGACAGGAAGCTTGAATGACTAAACTCTTTCCTACTGCTACGTCACACTACTAAATAGTCTGAAATGCCTCTAGTGGCAGTGTTGGGAAATGTGTGATGTGAATGAATATCAGGCTTTACAGTTACCTTCTTGTGCATTTTCCAGGAGACATGTGTGCCTTGCGCAGCTGGGCCACACACCAGCGTCGCAGGTGGGACTAGGTTTTCCCAACGACCGCAGAGGTCGTTATACAGATCGCTGATCTCTGATGAGATCTTTGTGTTTGGAAGCTAACTAGTGACCACATAGCGATCGCACTAGCGATCTCGCCAGGTCGTGTCGTTGTCGTGATCGCTAGTGCGATCGCTAAGTGTGACAGTGCCTTTAGTTTCTCTAGACTAGCCAGCCCACTTAGCCTGTTATCACATGCCTGTGGCTTTGTTTCCTCACATCATCAAGCCTCTGAAACAGGGTGTACGTGTCCTGGCTTCAGAGAGGAGATCTGCACATGATCATAAGTCTTCTGCACTTTCAATCATGACCAGTGCGCCTCTCTGAAGCCTGGATGTGTACACCCGGCTTCAGAAGCTGAATGATGTGAACAAAGCCGAGCGCATCCTCAAGACTTGTATAGCACTGGTGATGACAAAGGGTCTTGTAAATCATGTTATCATGCCCACAGGGGTGTGATAAAATACTAAGTGGGCTGACTAGTCTGGGGAAACTAACGCCCCATCGACTAGTCAAAGGGTTCATTTACACATCATAAAAGGACTTTAGAAATACTTTTTCTAAAGATCTGTTCATGTGTTTAATGTGATAGGTAGACATAAATGCTAACTGCTGCTGGTTCTGGGGTCACTGAAGACCTAAGGCTACTTTCACACATCAGGCTTTTTGAATCAGGCGCGATCCGGCGTGTTTCTAAAAAACCGGATCCGGTACCGGATGCGTTTTTTTAGCATTGACTTACATTAGCGCCGGAACGCGCCTGATGTCCCTGCGTTGCATCCGTTTGTGGCCGGATCCGTCGGAATTGTACATTCCGGCGGCCGGACAAGACGGTTTTTGTAACTCACTCTCTCTCTCTTCCCCTCCCCCCCCCCTCGTTCCAGACATTGATGTCTGTATTTTCAACATGGAAAATGTTATATTTCCAGGTTGAAAAGGTCAGGACGGATCAGGCAAAAAACCTGATCAGTTGCATCAGTTTTTTTAAATCAGCGCCGGATCCGTCCTTTCAGGCATAGGACGGATGGCGCCTGATTCAAAAAGCCTGATGTGTGAAAGTAGCCTTACAGGTTCCCTTTAAAGAGGTTGCCTGGGCTTTTTTAATATCTTATGCATCTACCTAGGATACAGAATGCTGACAAATAATATACTTTTTGTCAGAATTCTGCACCATTGCCTATATACCACATTACGGCATGTGACCATAGTCATTTTGGATTTTGTAGGATCAAGTCATATTCTGAGTCGTTTCTTACTGTTCAGAGACATGTCATGACTGATGTTATGCCCAGTCTCCAATAGACCATTCTCTGGTTCTTTTGCACAAGTGCTGGATGCGATTCCAGAACCAATGCAGTGAGCACCTTCTGCCTCCCAATGCCTGCACAGTAGTGCAAGGCAGCACTTGCATGCAACAACTTATTGGACTAACAATTTTCCCTTGGGAAATAACACAGGCCTATGTAGCACTGCGGTGATTCCGGATGTGTTCAATGAGCACATCCGGATTCACCGCGCGTTCACAATGGGACAGGGCTTTGGGCGGAGCAGACTTTCCGCTCCGTCCAAAGCGCTGTGTTTCCTGATCGTGGAAACACAGCCGTAGACTGTCCTGAATTCAGGGACCTGTCCAGTTATCCTAGGAAATCATATGTATTTCCTGACTTCAGCTGTATCTGTGGCCAAAGGTCACAGATATAGCTGAATATAACGGCGCAGCAGGGAGCTTCTTTCACCGTTCAGTCTGCCAGGACCTTTCCATCACGTGATAATCTCAGGTCACATGACTGGCAGTGAAGAAAAGAGGAGAGTAGTACAGCCAAGTTGTGTACTGAATTTGCAGAGATGTGAATGTACGTGTTGCTTACGTTTCCACTGAAATACATGTGTGTTGTTGCAATGTAGATTATGTGTGCCATGTTTAGCAATGTGCTTTAATAATAATAGATTGCATTTTGCCCAGAAGCAGGAAGTTAATAGGGACAGGTAGAGTTAATATACCTGCGGAGTCATCATACTGTGTAGTGAAATGTACTGTTGGAAACATACTGTAAAGGGGGACTGTACTGTGGGGCCATCAAACTTAGAGGGGAATGTATTGTGGGGAAACAACATACTGTGTAGAGGTAATGTAATATAGTGGGACATCATATTGTAAGTGTGGGTGGGGGGATGTAGTGAAGAAGCAATATATGATGTGGTGAAATGCTTGGGAACTTTCAGACCCCGCATATGGTCTCTGGGATCTTATACGTGTATATTTTTTGCACTAATACACTATATTGTTGGATTTTAATTCTGGTTTTGGCATCTCAGCTTTAATATTTGCATATAGCTTGTTACACTACATACAGTGGTATGGAAAGTATTCAGACCCCTTAACATTTTTCACTCTTTGTTTCATTGCAGCCATTTGGTAAATTCAAAAAAGTTCATTTTTTTCTCATTAATGTACACTCTGCACCCCATCTTGACTGAAAAAAAAACAGAAATGTAGAAATTTTTGCAAATTTATTAAAAAAAAACAACTGAAATATCACATGGTCATAAGTATTCAGACCCTTTGCTCAGTATTGAGTAGAAGCACCCTTTTGAGCTAGTACAACCATGAGTCTTCTTGGGAATGATGTAACAAGTTTTTCACACCTGGATTTGGGAATCCTCTGCCATTCTTCCTTACAGATCCTCTCCAGTTCCATCAGGTTGGATGGTGAACATTGGTGGACAGCCATTTTCAGGTCTCTCCATAGATGCTTAGTTGGGTTTAGGTCAGGGCCAGTCAAGAATGGTCACAGAGTTGTTCTGAAGCAACTCCTTTTGTTATTTTAGCTGTGTGCTTAGGGTTATTGTCCTGTTGGAAGGTGAACCTTCGGCCAAGTCTGAGGTTCAGAGAATTCTGGAAGAGGTTTTCATCCAGGATATCTCTTTACTTGACCGTATTCATGTGTAAGAAGATGAGCTGAGACAGAGTCAGTGGTTTCCAGTGCCCTTCAAGGCCGGAACTATTGGGACTGTCACAACTGTTGCCAGGGGAAGGTTCTTCTGGGGGGGAGGACCTTTGCACTGGTCAGCAGGGTATGTGGGGGAGATAAAAGGGACCGAGAGCGGGAACAGGGAAGACTTGGCGGGAAAGCGACAGGAGAACAAGGAGAAGGTTGACTCCCTCCCCACTGTTCCGAATGCTAACTCCACATCATCAATTTCCCAGTGTTCTGACTGTCAAACTGACTGTCTCCTGACTGAGCTGTCCTCAGACCCTTCCTTGCTGGACGGCTCCTTCCCTCCTGCAGTTGCAGATAAGCTGACTTGCTCCGTTTCTAGAGACTGCTCCAGAGGATCACACACTGCCGCGGCCTGCGATCGTGCCCACGGTTCGTGTTGGGCGCCATTCGACAGGAATCTAAATAAAGGACTGTTTCTACATACCAGCGCACCCAAGCCAGGCAGGACCGGATACATCGGCACAGTCGGGAGGCGATGCTTTTCGTTCCTCCGTAACAGAGCCAGAGACATTGTCCGCGATCTGCGACGTCGGCGAGAGATATTCCAGCCTTTCCCCAACAAGAACTGCAAGTGATAAGTTAACTTTTTTCTGTATACTGTAGCCTTTCCGGGGGTTTTAGCTCTGAGATCGCTGTCTGGGTAGACAGAATGGCATGGAAACAGTTCATTCAGACAGCAATTATGGTAAAAACTGGCCGCAACCAGTTTTATTAAAGTCCACAGCACACAGATAAAACAAAGCATAAACAAAAGACCTGGGCTTGTCTAGCCACTAATTACACTTATATAATGTCCCTTTCTATCAGGAACCCAGACTCTATCAGTCTGTGCCCAAAACAACACATATGATATATGTTACCAGTATGGAGTCTCCCAGATACTCCTCCTTATGTCTGAAGGTCCACACGACTTCCAGACTTGAGAAAGATCCACTCCTATTCAGTAGTCATTATGCTGGAGGTTCACAGAGACACTCCTGTGTCCGGGGTCCTTCCTGCACCCAGACTGAGACGGCTCCCCTCCTCTTCAGTAATCATCAGCATGGAGGTTCACAGAGACACTCCTGTGTCCGGGGTACATCTAACCCAGACTGAGATGGCTCCCCTCCTCTTCAGTAATCATCAGCATGCATGCTCACAGAGACTGCTTCCTTGTGCCAGGACACCTCTCTGTGTCCAGGCTGAAGACAGCTCTAACACTCTTGGCTTATCCGCATGGATTCTCACAGAGACTGCTTCCTTGTGCCAGAACACCTCTCTGTGTCCAGGCTGAAGACAGCTCTCACACTCTTGGAGACACCTTCTGTGCCTGGACCCCTTGTCCAGACTGAATGAGCTCTCTGACTGTGTTTCCAGACACCTATTTCTGGCTTCTTAATTAACAGCTGAGTGGTTACAGGTTTGAGCTGCAAGTATGCACTGAGTGGAAGGTGTAATGACCTTTCTCTACCACCAGGTCTACAAAGCCATACACCTCCCTTATACCAGTCAGCAAAGCACCCAGGTGAAATATACACCCCATCTAACCCACATATTCTCACTGTCTCACATATCCCCCCCCTCTTCTCCAGACCGGAGGGCTGGTCATCCAGACCGGAGGACTGGTCAACAAACCTCAAGAGACAGTGAACACAGCTCAAGTCATGGCCCACATCATCTTCATCTTTATCTTCCATTAAGCAGGGTTTCTATACCCTTACACACACACACACACACACACTGTGTGATGTCACAGTCATGTGACCAGTCAACTGAGGAGAAGGAACCTGGACAGTCAAAACAGACATACTGATCCATTAAATGAATGCCAGCCAACGCTGCATTACCGATCCGTCCCCTCTGCATACAGCTTTATCCTAGGTATTTAGACACATACCCCTTAGGTGGGTTTGTAGGTGACTGGACCCGCCCAGCTCTCCAAGTCACCTGGAAGCCTCCCAATGTATAGCACAAGTCTCAGCAGTAGATCTGCTGAACCAAAATATATCCAGGCTTCCATCACAGGGCCACCCACCTCTGCGATACATACCGTCCATCCATCACATGCCTCCATGCATATCCCGAGGGCCATACACAGTGCCCCCTCTGTTCAAACTTGTGGGTTGAACACTTGTTACCCGACCAGAGATCCTTCTCGGTCGTCTCTGCCAGTCACCCCGTCTCAGTTGATTTTGGGCACTATGCAATATCACCTCTTTGTTAGGCCTCTTCCGCCCCCAGCGGTCAGAACGTTGGCCTTGTCCTTGTGTCGGTGTCACCTCACCCGACCTTTCTTTCCCGAACTGACTCCTACCGTCGTTGCGGTCACGAGTCCATCGTCCAGTCAAACTTACTGGTAGTTCTGAGTCTGACTCTCTGTCTTTTCGTCCGCCACCGGGTCTTACCCATAGGTCACTCAGCCCTGAGCTAACCGGATCGTCATTTTTACCCCTCAGTGTTTCAGCCCGTCTACTACCAGTCCCTAGAGAGGCCTCTTGTCTCTCTATATCTTGGGCTGGAAGCAGTTGCCATCTTCGTTTTACCTCATGCAGCTGTTCCTTTATCTGCTTTCTTACTGAAATCAGCTGCTCTACTTCTCGTAGGTATGTTATTCGATACTCCAGGAGCGTTCGGATGTTCTTCAGGCTCTCCACCGAGCCGACACTAATGAACGGAACCATATCTTCTCTCAGCCACCTTGATCTCGCCATCAGCTGGAATCCTCACTCTCCTTACATCGGCTCTATCCACCATTTCCTGCATCACTTTTCCAAGTCTTCCGACGATTCTCCCCACCAAATTTCTGGGTACTGGAATTACCTCTTCTGCCAAACCCAGCCGATTTTGATCTTCCTTGGCCTGCTCCAGACGGTGAGCGGCTTTCATGTTACTTAACATAATCATCTGTTTTGCGTGAAGACACTGCAGATGCATATCCTTCAGGAGAGCCACCAGCTTCTCTGTGTCTTCTCCCTCTGCCAGGATCACCAACTGGTTCGTCTCTGGTGCCCAATTCACACTATAGGCTTTTACTGCCTTCTTAAAGGCCTCATGCACACCCTCACTGGCACAGGCTTCTCGCATGTCTTCAGGTACTTGTACCACACACTTGAAGAGTGAAGTCTCCTTCTCTTCCTGGTTTACCTCGGACCGTTCCTCCAAGACATCTGCCACGACCAGATGAGTGTCTTGTTCAGTTCTTTGCTCAAGACCCTCCTGAATTTTAGCTTCTTCAAGGCTCCTTGCCAAGATAGATACTGGCACCTCCGCCTGATCATCACATGGGCATGGCCGCTTTGCGTCTTCAACCCGCAACTTCTCCTTCTGCAGAAGACCTCTTACTGCTTCTCTGAGCATTTCCACATCTTCCCTTATGGTCTTATTCACACTTTGCCACTTTACCAAGTGACCTCTGAGCTCAGAGACTTCATTCTCTAGCTCATCCACTCTTTGCTCAGCAGTTTGTCTCAGAGCTTTTTCTTGTTCCACATGTTCTCTCAGGGTCTTTATTTCAGCCTGATGTAGACCCCCACGATACATTAATAGCTTCTCATTTTCATCAGCACCTCCTTGTGCGGTATTTAGTATCAGAGTCCTGCCTTCAAAGCTCAGCTCTTCTTCTTTCACCTTAGTCTTCGCCAGGGCATTGGCCAACTGTAAAACATCTTCAGACGCCATCTTCTGTCCGGCTGTAAGGTCCGCATCAGCTTTCTTCTCAGGACTCTCAATCTTCTCGGCTACCGTGCCTTCCTCATTGGCACTGGTTGCTTTATTGTCATCAGATGACACACCATCATTACCACTGTCCTTTGTATCTTCAGAGAGCTCCACACACTCTAATTTTTTTCCAAGAGGTTCTTCCTCATTGACCTCCTTACTGGGTGCAAGGGGCTCACGCTCTTTGCGCCCTTTACGTTTCCGGCGACGGGAGGACTTCTTCTCCTTGTGGGGCCCTTCATTACTGGACTCCCTCTCTCCATTAGAGTCACAGTCACCTGCAGAGTCTAAGTCACATCCCCCTGTATCGTTAATCCCCCAGTTACCCTCTAACTGGGTGTCCGTTCCAGACATGTTAACTATCACATTATTATCAGTTCGTCCGTCATACACTTCAGGTGACATGTCAGTAAGTTGGGCAGACGCACCCTTTCTTCTGGTGTCACCGTCGGCTATGTCACCGAGTTGGTTAGATCCGTCAGTTTGGGAAGGAGTCACTGTCCCACTTTCTGCCACCCCAACAGTAGCAAGGCCTCCCTCTTGCTGCCTAGAAACTCCTCTGTCCCATAAACCGGAGAGTAGTTTAAAGTCCTGACCTATAACTACTGGACATGACAAATTTGGGTCTACAGCGACATCCTGTACCTCAGTGTCGCAGCCAACATCAAAGATCAGTCTGGCCACTGGATATTCCCTAATGTCCCCATGGATGCAAGTGACCCCGATCTTTCTACCGGTCAGCTGCCATCCCTCAGGTATACCCCTCACTAGCGTCACCGGGCTTTCCGAGTCGACCAGACCCACCGCGTCTTCAGTGTTTATCTGTAAGGCACACCCCTTAGGAGTGTGCCTGGTGGATAATTCATAAGGCAGACTGGACACCGATAACCCATTTGCGCCGGGCAACAGTTTGTCAGCACCTCCCCTTTTCTGTTGGGACACTCCACCCCCTTTTTGCGTACCATCCCTGCGGGTGTGTTACCGCCCTTTTAGGCCACGCCCCCTCCCTAGGGACACCACCCCACTCCGGGATACACCCTGTGGACTCCCCCACAGCTTTCTTAGGCACAAACCACTCAATACAAGTTTATCTCTTTTGGGCTGTTACTGGCCCTTTAAGAGTCTGTGTGACTTAGTTCACACTGTCTGATTGCACCACACCAGCTCCGGCTGAAACTGCCGCCGCTCCCGTTGCAGCCACAACCACCAACACCTTCAGATGTGGCTCATAAGCCGCTGTGGCTGTTACTGCAGCTCCTGCGGAACCTCTTGCTGCAAGTCCCTGTAGCTCCTCCCACGAGAAGACTTGCACGCTGCGCTGTCTTGCCGCTTGTCACCTTCGTGACCCCACGAGTCACAGCCAGCCGCTTGTCACCTTCGTGACCCCACGAGCCACAGCACACACCACAGTCATTTCTACAACAAATTCAGCTTGCTGTGCAAACACCTTTTTTTTTTTTTTTTTTTTTTCTTTGCAAAGTCTATTAGGGCTACTGTCTCTTTAAGACTGCTTCCAATAGACGTTTCTGCTGACACACTTTTTTTTTCCTCTGTTGCTATTTCAATAGACTTCACCTTTAATGCTGTCTCTTGCCACTGTGCTGCATGCACACTCCAGCACTAACTGTACCAGGCCCTGCGCTGCCCAAGCATTCTCCACCAATTGTAGCCTTTCCGGGGTTTTAGCTCTGAGATCGCTGTCTGGGTAGACAGAATGGCATGGAAACAGTTCATTCAGACAGCAATTATGGTAAAAACTGGCCGCAACCAGTTTTATTAAAGTCCACAGCACACAGATAAAACAAAGCATAAACAAAAGACCTGGGCTTGTCTAGCCACTAATTACACTTATATAATGTCCCTTTCTATCAGGAACCCAGACTCTATCAGTCTGTGCCCAAAACAACACATATGATATATGTTACCAGTATGGAGTCTCCCAGATACTCCTCCTTATGTCTGAAGGTCCACACGACTTCCAGACTTGAGAAAGATCCACTCCTATTCAGTAGTCATTATGCTGGAGGTTCACAGAGACACTCCTGTGTCCGGGGTCCTTCCTGCACCCAGACTGAGACGGCTCCCCTCCTCTTCAGTAATCATCAGCATGGAGGTTCACAGAGACACTCCTGTGTCCGGGGTACATCTAACCCAGACTGAGATGGCTCCCCTCCTCTTCAGTAATCATCAGCATGCATGCTCACAGAGACTGCTTCCTTGTGCCAGGACACCTCTCTGTGTCCAGGCTGAAGACAGCTCTAACACTCTTGGCTTATCCGCATGGATTCTCACAGAGACTGCTTCCTTGTGCCAGAACACCTCTCTGTGTCCAGGCTGAAGACAGCTCTCACACTCTTGGAGACACCTTCTGTGCCTGGACCCCTTGTCCAGACTGAATGAGCTCTCTGACTGTGTTTCCAGACACCTATTTCTGGCTTCTTAATTAACAGTTGAGTGGTTACAGGTTTGAGCTGCAAGTATGCACTGAGTGGAAGGTGTAATGACCTTTCTCTACCACCAGGTCTACAAAGCCATACACCTCCCTTATACCAGTCAGCAAAGCACCCAGGTGAAATATACACCCCATCTAACCCACATATTCTCACTGTCTCACAATACCTTCTTCTCAAGCATTGTGTTCATGTGCAAATCCCGTTGTTGCCATTACTGATCTCGTCTCCCTGCGTGGAGTATTACTTGTTAATTGCCTGTTCAGTAAATCCTGTTATCCCCTTCTATGCCTCCAGCTCTTCACTCCATCCAATGAACCACTCTCCTTTACACATGTTTCCTTCAATGTCAACCAGTCGTCCTGTCCCTGCAACTGAAAACACTCCCATAACATGATGCTGCCACCACCATGTTTCACTGTTGGGATTGTATTGGACAGGTGATGAGCAGTGCTTGGTTTTCTCCATACATACCGCTTAGAATTATCACCAAAAAGTTCTATCTTCGTCTCATCAGACGAGAGAATCTTATTTCTCATAGTTTGGGAGTCCTTCATGTGTTTTTTCTCAAACTCTTTCCGAGCTTTCATATGTGTAGCACTGAGGAGAGGCTTCCTTTGGGCCAAGATGCCATAAAGGCATGATTGGTACTGGAATACTTTCCGTACCCACTGTAACTATACTTTATGCTGTGTGGCATCTATATACTTTTTTTTTACTGCTGGCCAGAAAACATTGTGTAAACAGGTATGTGTAATTCTGACCACTTATCATGGTGAGATTATTTGATTTTTATACTAAACAAAACAAAAAAACACAACACTTGTTTTTGCTCCCATTTTTCATGAGCTGAACTCAAAAATCTAAGACTTTTTCTACTATGTAAACAAAAGGCCTTTTACTCTCAAATATTGTTAACAAAGTAGTCAAAATCTGTGTTAGTAAGCACTTCTCTTTTGTACATCCACCTCACAGGTGAGGCATATCAAGATGCTGATTAGACAGCATGACTATTGCACAGGTGTGCCTTGGACTTGGCACAATAAAAGGCCAATCTAAAATGTGTAGTTTTACATTATTTGTAGGGTCCGGGGGAGTCAGAAAACAAGTCAGTATTTGGTGATACAACCATTTTCCTCACTTAGTGCAACACAACTCCTTTGCATAGAGTTGATCAGGTTGCTGATTGTGGCCCGGACACCCCCAACTCCAGGATGTTGGTCTCAGGGGGTGCTGCCTTATCCTCATCATCAACCAGCACACAAAAGGGAAACCTGTCAGACTCGGGCTGGATTTGAGTTTTCTTGAAGCGTGACCTGGCTGTCATCTGAGTAACCAGGGGCCCCATATTCTCCCACAAGTCCCAAAACAAGGCAAAGTCCAACCCTACTATAACAGGGTGTAACAGGTCCTTGACTATTCCAACATCATGGGACTCGGTGCCACAGTTTGTGTCAATGACTTCTCAGGCCATAGGGATGTCTTTAGCGTCCCCATCAGTGATGTGCAGTCAGAGTCAGGGAATCTGAGTTAGTGTCCATTTTGATGAGGTCGGAGTTGGTAAAGATGGGTACAGTAGTTCAATGCAGTATGTGCTGAGTATTTTTTCATAAAAATTTGGGAAACTTATGAAATGTCCAATAAATGCCTGATATTTTCCTGATCTAAGGATCTGGGCTTTTAGTTGAGACGAATCTGTGTTGCACCTTATGTACATGCTCAGTAGTGAAGTTCCTCCTCTACAGAACAGAGGAAAAATACACTTTTAACTGGTAAGTAGTTATGAGTGAGCATGCTCGTAAGTGCTCTGTGCTCAACCGAGCATTTCACTACTTGAGATGCTTCCAGGGTTGATCAGAGGGAGTTCAGGTTCCCGCCCTACATGTTTGGCGCTTTTTAGAGCACCAATCAACATGCAGGGATTGTCTGCCACACACTGTAATGCTGAAGCCATGTTGGTTGTGGCATTACAGTGATTGGCTGGCCGCACAGCATCATCAGGACTATAAGAGACTGGGCGGCGTCATGATCATCCCAGTCTGATGAGCCTAGACTGCTTTTCTTCAAAAGCAATCCAGAGCACGTGTTTTTTTTTTGCTCCATTTGCTTGTTGGCACTGCAGAATACAACCAGATCCGTTACATATTACACCTTGAAAATCCAGCTATTTTAAACAGGGGTCTGGCCGTCACAGTGATCACATCTGAGTGCGCAGAAAATTCTGTCTTTTCTGGGCTCCTGTAAAATTTTGTTGGAGTGTCTTATACAAGTTATTGACACCAGTTTGCTGAAAAAAAATAGTTACATACAGGCAAGCTATTTTAAACAGGGGGTTGGCCGTCGCAGCGATCACATGTGAGTGCGCTGAAAATTCTACGTTTTCTGGGCTACTGTAAAAAAATTTTGGAGTGTCTTATACAAGTTATTAATACCAGTTTGCTGGAAAAAAAATAGTTACCTACAGGGCATATATTTTAAACAGGGGTTTGGCTGTCACAGGGTTTACATCTGAGTGCGCTGAAAATTCTGACATTTCTGGGCTACTGTGAAAAATTTTTTGAGTGTCTTATACAGTTTGCTGAAAAAAATAGTTACCTACAGGCCAGCTATTTTAAACTCAGTCATTTGTAGAGACCATGCAAAATATAGTCCTCTCCATTTAAAAAGAGCAAGACGCGTGGCAAGGGACGCTGAAGTGGACGTGATGGTGATGGTGCATGCAGAGGCCGAGGCAGTGGGCAGGCTGAAATTGTGCCACAACAAACACCCATATCTTCTCGCCCAACCTTCCTGTCCCAATTACAGTCTAGACCGCATATTCCTCACCCTGATCCTCCTTCCTCTCACCATGCCGGAGACAACTGATCCCACACTTGGACACTCCGAAGAGCTGTTCACTTTTCCATTTATAGATTCGGGCCTCTCGCCCAGTCCACTTGAAGTGGGGCAAGAGGAGATTGCATGTAGTGATGCCCAAATATTTGAGCAGCCAGGGTCACACGAAGGCGATGGTGGGAACGTGTCACAAGAGGTGGACAATGATGAGACACAATTGCCAGAAAGTCAAGAGGAGGACCAGGGTGCGGAAGTTGACGTTGAGGTGGTTGATATAGTAACTGACACAAGCTGGTAGGAGGACATGCAGAGTGAGGACAGCAGCACACAAGGGGAGGGAGGTGTTGCACCCCACCATGCAGGATGAAGCAGTGTGGTGGCCGCAGAAAGAAGGCAGGGAACCATTCCCCGTAACACCAACACGACTGAAGTTGCCAGTACAACTGTTAGGTCTTCCCAAGTCTGGTTGTTTTTTAAAAACTCTGCCGATAACCCCAAAAAGTCCATTTGCACCACCTGCCATGCCAGCATCAGCAGGGGTTGAAAAACTATCAGACTGACCACCACCAGCATGATCAGGCACATTGCAGCAAAGCACCCGACTATGTGGGCCGAATGCCAGGGTCCAGGAACAGTGAGGGTGACACCACTGCTTCTTCCACTGTTGTGCATGGAAGCCAATCCCCTGTCCATTGTGGATGCAAAGATGCCTCCTGCCCTGCACATGTCGTTGCACACACTCAACTAGCACCATCAGCAAGCACGTCCATGTCCTTGTCCCAGCGCAGCGTTCAGTTGTCCATATCCCAGTCCTTGGAATGCAAGCGCAAATACACAGCCAACTGTTGTGAATGGACTTGAAATGAGTTCTGAGCAGAGGATCCCTCTGGTGGTTACAAGCGGTGCTGGACTGTCCAGTGAAGATTGTGAGGAGTGGGAATCAGGTGTTACTGACTGGTCTTAAATAAAGGAGTCGCCTTCCCATCAGGGTTGCCGGTGATCAATTGTTCTGGTCTCAATCCTTGAGTCCTGTTTCCTTTGTAGCCTGCTGTGTCGTGTCTGCATCTCCTGCTAACAGATAAGACTTTTTCTTCTTTTTGTTTTTGTGCTTGATTTTTGCATTTTGTCCTGCACTTCTGTGGGGGCCTTCAGGGTCCCCTCCGGGGGCTTTTGCCCTCTCAGTTTAGTTCAGCCACTGATGTTTGTACTTTTGCTTTTTCCAGTTTTTTCAGTGGCTGCTGTTTTGATTTTGTTACACCAGAGAACTAATTTAGGTGGTAGAGGTCGTGTGATCTCAGGTGATTTTGAAATTAGTAGAGCTGGTGCTTTTCAGGGTTTTTTGGGATTGCAGTAAGTGCCCTTCCTATCCTTTTCTATTTAGGTAGTTTGGGCCCCAACGTTTGCTCATACTATTTTCTGTCTGTGTCAGTATTTATTCTTGTCTAACCGCCATTACATGTTTGGGGGCTTTTTATGTTCTTTGGGGATCTGCTCCGGGGCAGATAGCTTTCCTCTTTCTATCTTTAGGTGTAGTTAGTTTCTCAGGCTGTGACGAGGCGTCTAGGACCAACGTAGGAACGCTCCACGGCTGCCTCTAGTTGTGGTGGTTAGTCAGGGTACTGAAATCTCATAGATTCCAACTGCTCTGGTGTATTGCCTTTTTTACCTGCACTCCTCAGCTACCGAAACACAACAGTATCACCGGCCTAAAAATTGAAAATTGTATGGTACTCACAGAAGGGAAAAAAAATTGTGAAAGAAAAACGGTTGTCAGAGTTGTCAGAGATATTTTTCTGTTTGTTGCATTTTTTTTCCCTCTGTATCTCTGGGTGCTGGGGAGGATTTTTTTTTCTCTCAATGGAGTTTGCACAGTTGTCTGGCCGTGTGGATCAGCTTGCCACTGAGGTTCGGAGTATTGCTACCTATCTTGCTAGGTTGCCTGTTGTGGAACCTAGGATTCCCATGCCAGATTTGTTTTTAGGGGATCGAGCTAAGTTTCAGAATTTCAAAAATAATTGTAAATTGTTTTTTGCCTTAAAATCTAAGTCCTCAGGGAACGCAGCGCAGCAGGTTCAAATTGTCATCTCTCTCCTGCGCGGCGATCCTCAGGATTGGGCTTTTTCCCTGACACCTGGGGATCCTGTTTTGAGTGATGTTGATGCATTTTTTCAGGCTTTGGGGTTATTGTACGATGAGCCTAATGTCACTGATCAAGCTGAAAAAGCCTTGTTGGCATTAAATCAGGGGCTTGATGATGCTGAGTTATACTGTCAGAGATTCCGTAGGTGGGCAGTCCTGACCAAGTGGAATGACGACGCTTTGGCGGCCCTTTTTCGGAAGGGTCTGTCAGATAATGTAAAGGATGTTATGGTGGGATTCTCTGTCCCCTCTGGTCTCAATGATTCTATGTCATTAGCGATTCAAATTGACAGACGTTTGCGTGAGCGGAGAAGTATGCGTGGAATAGTGTTGCCTTGTGAACCTGCTTCTGAACCCATGCAGTGTGATAGAGTGGTGTCTGGGGCACAGCGTCATGAGTTTCGAAAGTGCAATGGGTTATGTTTCTACTGTGGTGATGCCTCTCATGCTATTTCAGTCTGCCCTAAGCGGGGAAGACGTTTTGCACGCTCAGTTGTCTTGGGTAGTGTTCAGACTAAGTTTTTATTAACTGTCACTCTGATATGCTCTCTGTCCTCATTTTCTGCTCAGGCTTTCGTTGATTCTGGAGCAGCTATTAACCTGATGGATTATGATTTTGCTAAACGTTGTGGGTTTCCCTTGATACCCCTACAGAAGTCTATTCCCCTACTGGGGATCGATTCTACCCCTTTGGCTGAGAATAAACCTCAGTTCTCTACTCAGGTGATAATGAGGGTTGAACCTGATCATCAGGAGTGCTGTAAATTTTTGGTTCTGTATAATCTGCATGATATTATCGTACTGGGCTTCCCTTGGTTGCAGTCTCATAATCCTGTTTTGCATTGGAAATCTGTGTCTGTAACCAGTTGGGGCTGCCAATGTGTTAATACCAACACTCCTGTTTTTTCTGCCTCCCCACAGGCTCAGGATGTTCCTGACTTTTTGATTGATTTTTCTGATGTGTTTAGCGAAAGTAAATCTGCATCCTTGCCTCCCCATAGGAGCTATGACTGCGCTATTGAATTAGTGCCTGGTAGTAAATTCCCTAAAGGTCGCCTTTTTAACTTGTCTGTACCTGAACATGACTCTATGCGGTCTTATATCAAGGAATCATTGGAGAAGGGTCATATCAGACCATCCTCTTCACCCTTAGGTGCGGTTTTTCTTTGTGGCCAAAAAGGATGGTTCATTAAGGCCGTGTATTGATTATCGTCTTTTGAACAATATTACTGTAAAATATCAATACTCGTTACCTTTGATTTCTGACTTGTTTTCCAGGGTGAAAAACGCTACTTGGTTTACCAAGTTGACCTCAGGGGGGCATATAACCTTATTCGCATTAAGCACGGGGATGAATGGAAGACGGCATTCAATACCCCTGAGGGGCATTTTGAGTACCTTGTGATGCCCTTTGGGCTCACTAATGCTCCTTCTGTCTTCCAGTCCTTCATGAATGACATTTTCAGGGATTTTGTGGATAAATTTCTGATTGTTTATTTGGATGATATCTTGATTTTTTCTAATGACTGGGACTCTCATGTGAAACATGTTCGAACTGTATTCCAGATTTTGAGAGAGAATGCTCTGTATGTGAAGGGATCAAAGTGTCTTTTTGGCGTACAGAGGATCTCATTTCTGGGATTCATTTTGTCCCCATCTGTTATTGAAATGGACCTGGTCAAGGTTCAGGCCATCTGTGATTGGGTCCAACCTACTTCATTAAAGGCTCTTCAAAGATTTTTGGGTTTTGCCAATTTTTATCGTAAATTTATTGGTAATTTTCCGGTTATTGTTAAACCATTAAATGATTTGACCAAAAAGGGTTCTGATGTGGTGAATTGGCCTCCTGAGGCAGTCTCTGCATTTCAGGAACTTAAGCAGAGATTCACTTCTGCTCCTGTTCTACGGCAGCCTGATGTTTCTCTGCCATTTCAGGTGGAGGTTGATGCCTCTGAAATTGGGGCAGGTGCCGTTTTGTCCCAAAAAGATCCAGAGACCTCTAAAAATAACCCTTGTGCCTTTTTCTCTCGAAAATTTTCTCCTACTGAACGTAATTATGACGTGGGTAATCGGGAGTTACTGGCCATGAAGTGGGCTTTTTATAGAGTGGAGACATTGGCTGGAGGGAGCCAAACATCAGGTGGTGGTCCTTACGGACCATAAGAATCTGGTTTATCTGGAATCTGCCAAGCGACTCAATCCTAGACAGGCCAGGTGGGCCTTGTTTTTCACACGTTTTAATTT
Source organism: Oophaga sylvatica (assembly GCA_033576555.1). NCBI lineage: Eukaryota > Metazoa > Chordata > Amphibia > Anura > Dendrobatidae > Oophaga > Oophaga sylvatica. The sequence continues at coordinate 203,758,159 of JARQOD010000005.1, read as the reverse complement.
TGTGGTTTCCTTTCTTCCTGGCACTAAGAATGTTAAGGCGGATGCCCTCTCGAGGAGTTTCCTTGCGGACTCTCCTGAGTTATCTGATCCTTCTGTTATTTTGAAAGAGGGTGTAGTTCTTTCCGCCATCTCACCTAATTTGAGACTTGCTCTGGAGGGGTGTCAGGAGGATAGGCCCGAGCGCTGCCCTGTTGGAAAATTGTTTGTCCCGGACCAGTGGAAAAAGAGTGTGATGTCTGAGATTCATTGTTCCGCGTTGGCTGGGCATCCCGGAATTTTTGGTACCAGAGACTTGGTTAGTCGGTCCTTTTGGTGGCCTACCTTGTCTCGTGATGTCAGGGAATTTGTGCAGTCCTGCGGGACTTGCTCTCGCTCCAAGCCTTGCTCTCGCTCTAGTGGTTTGTTGATGCCATTGCCTGTGCCCAAGAGACCATGGACCCATATCTCTATGGATTTCATTTCCGACCTCCCTGTTTCTCAGAGAATGACCATCATCTGGGTGATTTGTGATAGGTTTTCCAAGATGATACATCTTGTGCCATTGCCTAAGTTGCCTTCCTCCTCTGAATTGGTGCCTTTGTTCCTTCAGCACGTGGTTCATTTACACGGCATTCCTGAGAACATTGTGTCTGACAGAGGAGTCCAGTTTGTTTCCAGATTTTGGAGGACCTTTTGTTCTAAACTTGGTGTTCAATTGTCTTTCTCCTCAGCGTTTCATCCTCAGACCAATGGTCAAACTGAGAGAACAAACCAGACATTGGAGACTTATCTAAGATGCTTTGTGTCTGCTGATCAGGATGACTGGGTCTCTTTTTTGCCTTTGGCTGAGTTTGCTCTTAATAATAGGGCTAACTCTGCCACTTTGATGTCTCCATTTTTCTGTAATTCTGGGTTTCACCCTCGATTTTCTTCAGGACAGACGGAGGCTTCTGTCTGTCCAGGTGTTGACTCTGTTGTGGAGCGTATGCAACAGATTTGGGACCAGGTAGTGGAGAGGTTGTCCCTCTCTCAGGAGAGGGCCCAGCGGTTTGCTAACCGGCATAGGACTGATGGTCCTCGGTTTAAAGTGGGGGACTTGGTCTGGTTGTCCTCAAAAAATATTCCTATGAGAGTGGCATCTCCTAAATTTAAGCCTAGGTTCATTGGACCTTATAAGATCATGGAGATTCTTAATCCTGTTTCTTTTCGTTTGCTTCTTCCAGGGACATTTAAGATCCATAACGTGTTCCACAAGTCCTTGTTGAAGAGGTTTGTTGAGCCAGTGGTTCCTACTGCTTTGCCTCCTGACCCTGTTCTGGTTGAGGGCAATATGGAGTTTGTGGTTGAGAAAATATTGAATTCTCGTTTTTCTAGACGGAAACTCCAGTATTTGGTTAAGTGGAGAGGTTATGGTCAGGAAGACAATTCTTGGGTGTTTGCTTCGGACATCCATGCTAGGAGACTCATCCGTGCGTATCATAGAACTCATCCTGACCGACCTGGTTGCTCAAGTGAGGGTTCGGTGACCCCTCCTCAGGGGGGGGTACTGTTGTGAATGGACTTGAAATGAGTTCTGAGCAGAGGCTCCCTCTGGTGGTTACAAGCGGTGCTGGACTGTTCAGTGAAGATTGTGAGGAGTGGGAATCAGGTGTTACTGACTGGTCTTATATAAGGGAGTCGCCTTCCAATCAGGGTTGCCGGTGATCAATTGTTCTGGTCTCAATCCTTGAGTCCTGTTTCCTTGTAGCCTGCTGTGTCGTGTCTGCATCTCCTGCTAACAGATAAGACTTTTTCTTTTTTGTTTTTGTGCTTGATTTTTGCATTTTGTCCTGCACTTCTGTGGGGGCCTTCAGGGTCCCCTCCGGGGGCTTTTGCCCTCTCAGTTTAGTTCAGCCACTGATGTTTGTACTTTTGCTTTTTCCAGTTTTTTCAGTGGCTGCTGTTTTGATTTTGTTACACCAGAGAACTAATTTAGGTGGTAGAGGTCGTGTGATCTCAGGTGATTTTGAAATTAGTAGAGTTGGTGCTTTTCAGGGTTTTTTGGGATTGCAGTTAGTGCCCTTCCTATCCTTTTCTATTTAGGTAGTTTGGGCCCCAACGTTTGCTCATACTATTTTCTGTCTGTGTCAGTATTTATTCTTGTCTAACCGCCATTACATGTTTGGGGGCTTTCTATGTTCTTTGGGGATCTGCTCCGGGGCAGATAGCTTTCCTCTTTCTATCTTTAGGTGTAGTTAGTTTCTCAGGCTGTGACGAGGCGTCTAGGACCAACGTAGGAACGCTCCATGGCTGCCTCTAGTTGTGGTGGTTAGTCAGGGTACTGCAATCTCATAGATTCCAACTGCTCTGGTGTATTGCCTTTTTTACCTGCACTCCTCAGCTACCGAAACACAACAGCCAACGCCCCACAGGCCACGCTACTAAATTCACACATTTCTCGACTGCTTGAGCTCGAAATGTTGCCTTTTAGGCTCATGGAGATGGAAGCTTTCCACAATCTAATGGCGGTGGCCGTCCCTCGGTACTCGGTCCCCAGCCGCCATTATTTCTCCGTTGTGCTGTCTCTGCATTACATAAGCACATGTCCCACAACATTAGCCGTGCCCTCAACAATACAGTAACTGGGAAAGTCCATCTAAACACGGACATGTGGAAAAGTGCTTGTGGGCAGGGATGGTACATCTCGCTGACGGCACAGTGGGTTAACATAGTGGAAGCCGGGACTCAGTTAGACCTTGGTATGGCACACGTCCTCCCGACGCCGAGGATTGAGGGCCCTAGGTCAGTCAGGGTTGCCCCCACAGTCTACAGCTCCTGCACCTCATCCTCCTCCTCGTTCTCCTTTTCAGCCTCCATCTCCGAAATGACCACATCAGTCACAAGCTGGAAGCACTGCAGCATTGCCTAAGCCAAGCGGCAACACGTTGTGCTGAAGCTAATATGCTTAGGTGACAAACTGCACAATGCTGAACAGTTGTGGACCGCTCTAAAAGAGCAGGCAGATCTGTGGCTGACACCGCTAAACCTACAGTCAGGCATGGTCGTGTGTGAGAATGGCTGGAACCTGGTGGCTCTGAGGCAAGGTGAGCTCACACAGATACCATACCTGGCCCATGTGCTTAACCTTGTGGTTCAGCAGTTTATCAAAACCTACCCGGAGCTGCCAGATCTGCTTGTCAAAGTATGCTACCTGTGTGCCCATTTTAGAAAGTCGCCTACAGCTTCCGCCGGCCTTGCCGTGCTTGAGCAGCATTTGTAGCTTCCGGCTCACCGATTGATGTCCCCACATGATGGAACTCTACACTGCAGATGTTGGGAAGGATTTGTGAGCAGAAGAGGGCAGTTGTTGACTACCAGCATCAACAAGGCAGTTGGTATTCAGTTCAGACTCCACACATAAGACCTCACAACCACATGGATGTCAGGTCAGACACATGTACCATCCTCCAAAACTTTGAGGACTCCACCAAGATGGTGAGTGGCGATGATGCCATAATTAGCGTCACCATCCCACTTCTCTGTCTTCTGAAATGCTTTCTGCTCACAATCAAAGAGGATGCATTGCAGGCGGAGCACGATGAGATGGAAAAATGAACCATACAGGGTGATTACACACAGCCCAGCCTCATCTCATCCCAATGTGGATTGAGCAACAATGAGGAAGAGGAGGAGGAGAAGAAGGAGGAAGAACAGGAGTTAGTTTCATGCGCTATAGATGGTACTACCTGCACATATGTCATACCGTCTGTTCAGCGTGGATGGCCTGAAGACAGAGACAAGGAGGAGAGCATGGTCAGTCATCCTCTTGGTGATGACACGGAAGTCTTGCCTGTTAGCAGTCTCGCACGCATGGTTGAGTTTATGTTACGCTGCCTTTCCCATGACCCTCGCGTTCTTAAAATTTTGGGTGACAGTCATTACTAATTGGTGACACTTCTAGACCCACGCTACAAGGAGATCTTTCTATCGCTTATTCCCGAGGCGGACAGGTCTACTAAAATAGGGCAGTACCAGAAGGCACTTGTTGCAGAATTATTTAAAAAATTCCCATCTGAAAACGCTGGCGGCAGAGGTCACAGTTCTTTGGACAACCAAGGAGTACAGGCGAGAGAGACACAACTCCAATCCAGCAGAGGCAGGGGAACACTCTCAAAATTCTGGGATAGTTTTCCCTGACCCTCCCATCGCACAGGCCCTGTGGTGCGGGGTAATCTCACAAGGTGTGCAAAGTTTGGGAAGATGCTGAGGGAGTACCTTGCTGACCGTACCAATGTCCTCCATGATTCCTCTGTGTCTTATAATTATTGGGTAAATTGCGAGCAGCTGACAGCACAACAGGAGTGTTTGGGATGCACGCTTCCAGTTCAAGGACCCAATTGAACCAAGAAAATCATAAGAATATATAAAGCAGCATCCAGTCCAGGTGAAAAAGTAAAAAAAACTTCTTTATTCTGCCATCAAAAACATCAGATACAACGTTTCGGCCATAATGTGGCCTTTTTTTTTCATATACTTGAAAAAGGCCACATTATGGCCGAAAGGTTGTATCTGATGTTTTTGATGGCAGAATAAAAAAGTGTTTTTACTTTTTCACCTGGACTGGATGCTACTTTATATATTCTTATAATTATTGGGTATTCAAGCTGGACACATGGCATGAACTGGCTCTCTACGCATTGGAGATCCTGGCATGCACTGTCGCTAGCATTTTGTCAGAGCGTGTTTAGTGCCGCTAGTGGAATTATAACTGATAAGCGCATCTGTGTTGTGAGTGGGCTTGGGATGAGTTCTGAGCAGAGGCTCCCTCTGGTGGTTACAAGCGGTGCTGGTCTGTCCAGTGAAGATTGTAAAGATTGTGAGGATTGGGAATCAGGTGTTACTGACTGGTCTTATATAAGGGAGTCACCTTCCCATCAGGGTTGCCGGTGATCAATTGTTCTGGTCTCTATCCTTGATTCCTGTTTCCCTTGTAGCCTGCTGTGTCGTGTCTGCATCTCCTGCTAACAGATAAGACATTTTCTTCTTTTTGTTTTTGTGCTTGATTTTTGCATTTTGTCCTGCACTTCTGTGGGGGCCTTCAGGGTCCCCTCCGGGGGCTTTTGCCCTCTCAGTTTAGTTCAGCCACTGATGTTTGTACTTTTGCTTTTTCCAGTTTTTTCAGTGGCTGCTGTTTTGATTTTGTTACACCAGAGAACTAATTTAGGTGGTAGAGGTCGTGTGATCTCAGGTGTTTTTGAAATTAGTAGAGTTGGTGCTTTTCAGGGTTTTCTGGGATTGCAGTAAGTACCCTTCCTATCCTTTTCTATTTAGTTAGTTTGGGCCCCAACGTTTGCTCATACTATTTTCTGTCTGTGTCAGTATTTCTTCTTGTCTAACCGCCATTACATGTTTGGGGGCTTTCTATTATCTTTGGGGTTCTGCTCCGGGGCAGATAGCTTTCCTATATCTATCTTTAGGTGTAGTTAGTTTCTCAGGCTGTGACGAGGCGTCTAGGACCAACGTAGGAACGCTCCACGGCTGCCTCTAGTTGTTGTGGTTAGTCAGGGTACTGCAATCTCATAGATTCCAACTGCTCTGGTGTATTGCCTTTTTTGCCTGCACTCCTCAGCTACCGAAACATAACAGTATCACCGGCCCAAAATTTAAAATTGTATGGTACTCACAGAAGGGAAAAAATTGTGAAAGAAAAAACGGTTGTCAGAGTTGTCAGAGATATTTTTCTGTTTGTTGCATTTTTTTTTTCCCTCTGTATCTCTGGGTGCTGGGGAGGATTTTTTCTCTCAATGGAGTTTGCACAGTTGTCTGGCCGTGTGGATCAGCTTGCCACTGAGGTTCAGAGTATTGCTGCATATCTTGCTAGGTTGCCTGTTGTGGAACCTAGGATTCCCATGCCAGATTTGTTTTTAGGGGATCGAGCTAAGTTCAGAATTTCAAAAATAATTGTAAATTGTTTTTTGCCTTAAAATCTAAGTCGTCAGGGAACGCAGCGCAGCAGGTTCAAATTGTCATCTCTCTCCTACGCGGCGATCCTCAGGATTGGGCTTTTTCCCTGACACCTGGGGATCCTGTTTTGAGTGATGTTGATGCATTTTTTCAGGCTTTGGGGTTATTGTACGATGAGCCTAATGTCACTGATCAAGCTGAAAAAGCCTTGTTGGCATTAAATCAGGGGCTTGATGACGCTGAGTTGTACTGTCAGAGATTCCGTAGGTGGGCAGTCCTGACCAAGTGGAATGACGACGCTTTGGCGGCCCTTTTTCGGAAGGGTCTGTCAGATAATGTAAAGGATGTTATGGTGGGATTCCCTGTCCCCTCTGGTCTCAATGATTCTATGTCATTAGCGATTCAAATTGACAGACGTTTGCGTGAGCGGAGAAGTATGCGTGAATAGTGTTGCCTTGTGAACCTGCTTCTGAATCCATGCAGTGTGATGGAGTGGTGTCTGGGGCACAGCGTC
>JARQOD010000005.1:203712405-203751623 GCA_033576555.1 Oophaga sylvatica | reverse complement strand
TTTTTTGCTATCATTTGCTGGGGCAGTAGTGTGCGAGTAGCTGACGCTTATAAGCTCAACAAACTTATCAAGAAGGCAAGTGCAGCTGTTGGCCTCCATCTTGACTCTTTTGAGGAAGTAGTGGAGGATAGGATTCAAAAGAAGTGCAGGGCTAAAATGAACAATAATACACACCCACTTTTACGAGCTGTTCTTGAATCAGAAGAGCACATTCAGCAGCCGTCTAATCCTTCAAGGTGCAAGAAGGAGAAATTCAGGAAATCGTTTGTGCCTACCGCTATGGGGATGTATAACAATTCACTAAGGGTGAAAGATGGCTACGACCTAGGACTGGCGCACTAATGGAAATGATTAGAGATTTGTGTACCTTTGTTTGTTACGTATTGTGGTTAGTCATATGCAAGATCTGTGTCTAGTAATTACTCTATGTAATTCTGTTTGTAATGCTTTGTTTGTAATGCTGTTGTAACGCTGATGTGATACCATAATTTCCCTCGGGATCAATAAAGTGTATCGTATCGTATATTGGGAGCCAGGATGCATATACAGGTCCTTCTCAAAAATTAGCATATAGTGCTAAATTTCATTATTTACCATAATGTAATGATTACAATTAAACTTTCATATATTTTTAGATTCATTACACACTAAATGAAATTTGTCAGGTCTTTTATTGTTTTAATACTGATGATTTTGGCATACAACTCCTGATAACCCAAAAAACCTGTCTCAAAAATATAACATATCAAGAAAAGGTTCTCTAAACGACCTATTACCCTAATCTTCTGAATCAACTAATTAACTCTAAACACATGCAAAAGATTCCTGAGGCTTTTAAAAACTCCCTGCCTTGTTCATTACTCAAAACCCCCATCATGGGTAAGACTAGCGACTGACTGATGTCAAGAAGGCCATCATTGACACCCTCAAGCAAGAGGGTAAGACCCAGAAAGAAATTTCTCAACAAATAGGCTGTTCCAGAGTGCTGTATCCAGGCACCTCAATGGGAAGTCTGTTGGAAGGAAATAATGTGACAGAAAACGCTGTACGAGAAGAGGTGACCGGACCCTGAGGAAGATTGTGGAGAAGGACCGATTCCAGACCTTGGGGGACCTGAGGAAGCAGTGGACTGAGTCTGGTGTAGAAACATCCAGAGCCACCGTGCACAGGCGTGTGCAGGAAATGGGCTACAGGTGCCGTATTCCCCAGGTAAAGCCACTTTTGAACCATAAACAGCGGCAGAAGCGCTGACCTGGGCTACAGAGAAGCAGCACTGGACTGTTGCTAAGTGGTCCCAAGTACTTTTTTCTGATGAAAGCAAATTTTGCATGTCATTCGGAAATCAAGGTGCCAGAGTCTGGAGGAAGACTGGGGAGAAGGAAATTCCAAAATGCCTGAAGTCCAGTGTCAAGTACCCACAGTCAGTGATGGTGTGGGGTGCCATGTCAGCTGCTGGTGTTGGTCCACTGTGTTTCATCAAGGGCAGGGTCAATGCAGCTAGCTATCAGGAGATTTTGGAGCACTTCATGCTTCCATCGGCTGAAATGCTTTATGGAGATGAAGATTTCATTTTTCAGCACGACCTGGCACCTGCTCACAGTGCCAAAACCACTGGTAAATGGTTTACTGACCATAGTATTACTGTGCTCAATTGGCCTGCCAACTCTCCTGACCTGAACCCCATAGAGAATCTGTGGGATATTGTGAAGAGAAAGTTGAGAGACGCAAGACCCAACACTCTGGATGAGCTTAAGGCCGCTATCGAAGCATCCTGGGCCTCCATAACACCTCAGCAGTGTCACAGGCTGATTGCCTCCATGCCACGCCGCATTGAAGCAGTCATTTCTGCAAAAGGATTCCCGACCAAGTATTGAGTGCATAACTGAACATTATTATTTGATGGTTTTTTTGTTTGTTTTGAAAAAACACTTTTATTTTATTGGACGGTTGAAATATGTTAATTTTTTGAGACAGGTTTTTTGGGTTATCAGGAGTTGTATGCCAAAATCATCAGTATTAAAACAATAAAAGACCTGACAAATTTAATTTGGTGTGTAATGAATCTAAAATATATGATAGTTTAATTGTAATCATTACATTATGGTAAATAATGAAATTTAGCACTATATGCTAATTTTTTGAGAAGGACCTGTATAGTACAGCCAGGATGCATATATATGGGGGGCCAGGATGGATATATGGGGAGTCAGGACAAGCGACAAGGAAGGATACATGGGGGTCCAGGAGAGATATATGGTGGGGCAGGACAAGGGAAATATGAGGGCCAGTATGTATAGCTTGGGAAGCGGAATAGATATGTGGGAACAAAGCAGGACAAGGGACAAAGGGGTCAGGCTGGGCCATATTATAAAATAAAAGGGGCCAGGCTGGGGTATATTATAAAATAAAAGGGGCCAGGCTGGGGCATATTATAAAATAAAAGGGGCCAGGCTGGGGCATATTATAAAATAAAAGGGGCCAAGCTGGGGCATATTATAAAATTTAGGGGGCCAGGCTGGGCAAAATTATTAAATAAAGGGGCCAGGGTGAAGGACTTAATTACTGTTCGAGGGTCAGAATGAGGAATATGCTATATTAGTTTATGGTGACAAGTCGGGAACATAATTTCTTTAGGGTCCAATTAGGGGCATTATTACTACTGTAATATAATTTACTTTTTACGAAATGGTTTTCCATGGAGGGAACAAAAGGGAGATCCTGTTACTGTGCAGGGCGGCACTATGTTGCTTTTCTTCTTCATCTGATGTAGTGTAGACGTTAGGGAAAAAGTGGGGAAAGTGCTCTGGAAGCGATCAGCTATTGATGACTGTGTGTTATTTTTTGCAGAGAGGAGTACTGTCTGAAAGAAGTGATGGCGGTCTGTGCTGGTTGAAGAAGAAAAGCGAAGATGAAGGACTTCAACTACAGACGTCACTGGTGAGTCAGTGTATTACATGTACACGCTGTGGTACACCAAAGGGGATCCTGCTGGATGGGAGATATATTTCTTCTAGCAAACTGAAGTTTGCTCAGGATTTTCCATGATCACAAGGACCTGTGATGAGGTCATAGTCACGTGATCACGTGATTATGCAAATAGCAAGCACAAAAAGAAAAGCAGAAAATATCTTATCTGAAAGCAGCAGACAAAGGCAAGACACCAGCAAACTTCCAAATGAACCAGGAACCACAATAGAGACCAGAACAATTGATCACTGGCGACCATCATGGGAGGGAACCTCCCTTATATCAGTCCAGTCAGTGATCCCAGATTGTTATGCCTCGCTGGAAGGTTCAGTACTGTCTGTAACCACCATAGGGAGCCTCTGCTCATTCACAACATGGATGCACATACGGGGGTGCTAGGATGGATACACATACGGGGGGCCAGGATGGATACACATGGGGGCCAAGGGCAGGACAAGGGACCAGGATGGATACACATGGGGAGGCAGGATTGATACACATATGGAGGGCCAGGATGGATGCACATACGGGGGGCCAGGATGGATACACATATGGGGGGCCAGGGGCAGGACAAGAGGCCTGGATAGATACACATAGGGGGCCAGGATGGATACACATGGAGGCCTGGATGGAGATATGGGGGGACACGACAAGGGGCTGGATGGATACATATGGGGGGCCAGGATGTATATATGGGGGGCACAAGGGACCAGGATGGATACATATGGTGGGCCAAGATGGATATATGGGGGAGCCAGGATGCATATATAGGGGGGGCCAGGATGGATTTATGGGGGCAGGACAAGGGACCAGCATGCATATATATGGGGTGCCAGGATGCATATATATGGCGGCCAGGATGCATATATGGGGCGGGTAGGATGAATATATGGGGCGGCCAGGATGAATATATTAGGGGGCCAGAATGCATACATGGGGGGCCAGGATGGATATATGGGGAGGGGCAGGACAAGGGACCAGGATGGATATATAGTCATGTATATACCTCCATCTTCTAGCCAAGAGGCAGCTAGGGAAGTGTTGGGGGTGTTGGCTTGCCTTCAGACAAAGCACCCAAACTCGTTAACATTAATCTCTGGGAATTTTAACAGAGTCATGATCGCAAAGGCTCTTCCAAAATTCTATCAATATGTTAAGTGTGCAAAAAGGGACAGTTGTATATTGGATCTCCTCTATGCAAATGTTAAAGACGCCCTATTCATCGTTTGCATTACCCCACCCCCGGGGAAATCTGACCACAACCTCATACTATTGTCTCCATCTTATCAACCTGTTGTCAGTAAACAACCTGCCACAATAAAACTAATCAGGAGGTGGTCTCCTGCAGCTGAAAAAGCTCTGCAAGACTGTTTTGACCTCACAGACTGGGAGGTGATATGCGACAGAGGAGAGCATGATGATGTAAATTATATTGTCGGGAGAGTGATTACATAAATTTTTGTACTGATACTGTAGTACCAGTTAAAAAGATTCGATGGTATGCAAATAACAAGCCTTGGATTACAAAAGAATTGAAATACTTCCTAAATGAGAAAAAATGGCATTTAAAATGAAGGATACTAAGAAACTGAAATTGATACAAAGGGACTTAAAAGGGAAAATTAAGAATGCCCGTGAGGCGTTCCGAATTAAATTAGAAAATAAACTGTCACACAACAATTCCAAGGAGGTGTGGTCGGGCATGAAGCAGTTAACTGGGTTTAAGGCAAGGCCGGAGTGTGGGGAAGTGGATCTGCCCATGGCTAATGAAAAGAACGAGTTTTTCAACAGATTTACCAACACATGTGCTGCGTCATCAGGAATGAGGGATGGAGCTGAGGAACGATCGGCAGCATTGACTTTGGGTGATGAACTGTCTGCTTTCACTGTCTCCCCAAGGGATGTGAGGAAACAGTTTCGTAAACTAGTCATTGGCAAAGCAGCTGGGCCTGATGGCCTCAGTCCACGTGTCCTTAAAGTGTGTGCAAACCAACTGTGTAATGTCTTTTAGCACCTGTTTAACAGGAGCCTACAATCACAGAGAATACAAGTGCTGTGGAAGACCACCTGCCTGGTGCCAGTTCCCAAGATCACCTCTCCAACGTCCAGTGGCCTTAACATCGCATTCTATGAAATCGTTGGAGAGAATAGTACTTGCCTACTTGTGCCCGAGGGTGAGGGCCTACACTGACCCCCTGCAGTTTGCGTACCAGCAGAGATTGGGGGTGGATGATGCGGTAGTGTCTCTGCTACATACAATGCATTCGTTCTTGGACAATGAGTTCTTTGACTTCTCTAGTGCTTTCAATAACTTACAGCCGCCCTTATTACGAAATAAGTTGACTGCTATGGCGGTATATGAGGGGATGGTGAACTGGATAAGTGACTACCTGACGGACAGGCCGCAGTTTGTAAGGATGGGGAGGTGGTATCTGGCAGTGTACAGAGCAGTGTGGGAGTCCCTTAGGGTACAGTGCTGTCGCCCTTCCTCTTCACATTGTATACAGCTGACTTTCAGTATAAATACAACTTCTGTCACCTGCAAAAATTCTCAGATGACTCAGTGATTGTAGGGGGCATTGTGGAGGACCGGGGGGAGGAGGAATATAGAAGGGTGGTTTCTGACTTTGTGGATTGGTGTCAGACTAACTGTCTAGAACTAAATGTGAAGAAAACCAAGGAGATGGTGGTGAGTTATAGAAGGAAGGATGATTACTTACCGATCACTATTGCTGGCCAGGAGGTGGAGATGGTTGAGAGCTACAAATATGTGGGGGTTCACCTTGACAGCAAACTTGATTGGAGGTGTCATACAGAGAAGGTTCACAAGAAGGGAATGAGCAGACTGTACTTTCTGCGGAAGCTCAGGTCGTTCAATGTGTGCAGCAAAATGCTGGAAATGTTCTACCAGTCCGTTGTAGCAAGCGCCATCTTTTTTGCTATCATTTGCTGGGGCAGTAGTGTGCGAGTAGCTGACGCTTATAAGCTCAACAAACTTATCAAGAAGGCAAGTGCAGCTGTTGGCCTCCATCTTGACTCTTTTGAGGAAGTAGTGGAGGATAGGATTCAAAAGAAGTGCAGGGCTAAAATGAACAATAATACACACCCACTATACGAGCTGTTCTTGAATCAGAAGAGCACATTCAGCAGCCGTCTAATCCTTCCAAGGTGCAAGAAGGAGAAATTCAGGAAATCGTTTGTGCCTACCGCTATGGGGATGTATAACAATTCACTAAGGGTGAAAGATGGCTACGACCTAGGACTGGCGCACTAATGGAAATGATTAGAGATTTGTGTACCTTTGTTTGTTACGTATTGTGGTTAGTCATATGCAAGATCTGTGTCTAGTAATTACTCTATGTAATTCTGTTTGTAATGCTTTGTTTGTAATGCTGTTGTAACGCTGATGTGATACCATAATTTCCCTCGGGATCAATAAAGTGTATCGTATCGTATATTGGGAGCCAGGATGCATATACAGGTCCTTCTCAAAAAATTAGCATATAGTGCTAAATTTCATTATTTACCATAATGTAATGATTACAATTAAACTTTCATATATTTTAGATTCATTACACACTAAATGAAATTTGTCAGGTCTTTTATTGTTTTAATACTGATGATTTTGGCATACAACTCCTGATAACCCAAAAAACCTGTCTCAAAAATATAACATATCAAGAAAAGGTTCTCTAAACGACCTATTACCCTAATCTTCTGAATCAACTAATTAACTCTAAACACATGCAAAAGATTCCTGAGGCTTTTAAAAACTCCCTGCCTTGTTCATTACTCAAAACCCCCATCATGGGTAAGACTAGCGACCTGACTGATGTCAAGAAGGCCATCATTGACACCCTCAAGCAAGAGGGTAAGACCCAGAAAGAAATTTCTCAACAAATAGGCTGTTCCCAGAGTGCTGTATCCAGGCACCTCAATGGGAAGTCTGTTGGAAGGAAATAATGTGACAGAAAACGCTGTACGAGAAGAGGTGACCGGACCCTGAGGAAGATTGTGGAGAAGGACCGATTCCAGACCTTGGGGGACCTGAGGAAGCAGTGGACTGAGTCTGGTGTAGAAACATCCAGAGCCACCGTGCACAGGCGTGTGCAGGAAATGGGCTACAGGTGCCGTATTCCCCAGGTAAAGCCACTTTTGAACCATAAACAGCGGCAGAAGCGCCTGACCTGGGCTACAGAGAAGCAGCACTGGACTGTTGCTAAGTGGTCCCAAGTACTTTTTTCTGATGAAAGCAAATTTTGCATGTCATTCGGAAATCAAGGTGCCAGAGTCTGGAGGAAGACTGGGGAGAAGGAAATGCCAAAATGCCTGAAGTCCAGTGTCAAGTACCCACAGTCAGTGATGGTGTGGGGTGCCATGTCAGCTGCTGGTGTTGGTCCACTGTGTTTCATCAAGGGCAGGGTCAATGCAGCTAGCTATCAGGAGATTTTGGAGCACTTCATGCTTCCATCGGCTGAAATGCTTTATGGAGATGAAGATTTCATTTTTCAGCACGACCTGGCACCTGCTCACAGTGCCAAAACCACTGGTAAATGGTTTACTGACCATAGTATTACTGTGCTCAATTGGCCTGCCAACTCTCCTGACCTGAACCCCATAGAGAATCTGTGGGATATTGTGAAGAGAAAGTTGAGAGACGCAAGACCCAACACTCTGGATGAGCTTAAGGCCGCTATCGAAGCATCCTGGGCCTCCATAACACCTCAGCAGTGTCACAGGCTGATTGCCTCCATGCCACGCCGCATTGAAGCAGTCATTTCTGCAAAAGGATTCCCGACCAAGTATTGAGTGCATAACTGAACATTATTATTTGATGGTTTTTTTGTTTGTTTTGAAAAAACACTTTTATTTTATTGGACGGTTGAAATATGTTAATTTTTTGAGACAGGTTTTTTGGGTTATCAGGAGTTGTATGCCAAAATCATCAGTATTAAAACAATAAAAGACCTGACAAATTTAATTTGGTGTGTAATGAATCTAAAATATATGATAGTTTAATTGTAATCATTACATTATGGTAAATAATGAAATTTAGCACTATATGCTAATTTTTTGAGAAGGACCTGTATAGTACAGCCAGGATGCATATATATGGGGGGCCAGGATGGATATATGGGGAGTCAGGACAAGCGACAAGGAAGGATACATGGGGGTCCAGGAGAGATATATGGTGGGGCAGGACAAGGGAAATATGAGGGCCAGTATGTATAGCTTGGGAAGCGGAATAGATATGTGGGAACAAAGCAGGACAAGGGACAAAGGGGTCAGGCTGGGCCATATTATAAAATAAAAGGGGCCAGGCTGGGGTATATTATAAAATAAAAGGGGCCAGGCTGGGGCATATTATAAAATAAAAGGGGCCAGGCTGGGGCATATTATAAAATAAAAGGGGCCAAGCTGGGGCATATTATAAAATTTAGGGGGCCAGGCTGGGCAAAATTATTAAATAAAGGGGGCCAGGGTGAAGGACTTAATTACTGTTCGAGGGTCAGAATGAAGGAACATGCTATATTAGTTTATGGTGACAAGTCGGGAACATAATTTCTTTAGGGTCCAATTAGGGGCATTATTACTACTGTAATATAATTTACTTTTTACGAAATGGTTTTCCATGGAGGGAACAAAAGGGAGATCCTGTTACTGTGCAGGGCGGCACTATGTTGCTTTTCTTCTTCATCTGATGTAGTGTAGACGTTAGGGAAAAAGTGGGGAAAGTGCTCTGGAAGCGATCAGCTATTGATGACTGTGTGTTATTTTTTGCAGAGAGGAGTACTGTCTGAAAGAAGTGATGGCGGTCTGTGCTGGTTGAAGAAGAAAAGCGAAGATGAAGGACTTCAACTACAGACGTCACTGGTGAGTCAGTGTATTACATGTACACGCTGTGGTACACCAAAGGGGATCCTGCTGGATGGGAGATATATTTCTTCTAGCAAACTGAAGTTTGCTCAGGATTTTCCATGATCACAAGGACCTGTGATGAGGTCATAGTCACGTGATCAGGTCAGCTGATGTGTACCTCACCTGAGGGTGTGGACTAGGCCTATAAAACAAGCAGCTGTTGGTGGGTGTGGAAGGAAGGAGTTTGGCTGGAGTCAGCCTGGAAGCTTGTTTTTGTTACAGTGTGTCAGTGTGCACCAAGAAGTAAGTACCAGACCACCTAGGAATGGCACCTGGCGGTCTCTGCTGACCTGCAGCCGCTTAGTTAAGCCCGTCCCAAGCAAGGGTGAGTCTGGGACCAGTGGTTCTCCAAACTGGAGTGATTTATGTTCTGTTTTGTTTTTGTTATCTGGACTTTTGTTGAACCCGTCATTAAAACCACTGAACTTTAAACTGAAAGCCTGTGTGTTTGCCTCATTACTGCGGTCCAGCCCTGCCTACCAGAGCGGATCCCTACAATTGGTGGAGAATGCGGGCATACGCAGTGAGGTCAGGCTGTTGTTTTTTTTTGTGGATGTTTTTTTTTCTGCATGACAGTAAATGTCCTGGGTGAAGAAAGTGACACAAAACCAGGTGGATAACTGTCCGGAGATGGAGAACACAGTAAAAATGCTGGTGGAGGCTATGCGACAGCAGCAGCTGGCTATACAGCAGCAGCAGGTTACGCAGCAGCAACAGCAGGCTATGCAGCAGCAGGCTATGGAGCAACGGCAGGCTACGCAGCAACAGCAGGCTATACACCAGCAGGCTATGGAGTGGCAACAGGAAACCAACAATCTACTAATACAGCACATCACAGCGCCGCAGACAGCAGGAGCTGCCCCGGGACGCCAAGATGTCCGGAAAGTGGTACGCACAGCGATTCCGAAAATGGAAAAGTCAGATGACGTCGAGGTGTACCTGGAGATGTTTGAAGGCATGGCTGAGAGGGAGAAACTACCCCGGGACCAGTGGGCTGAGATCGTGGCTCCGTTTTTGGCTCCAGGACCCACGAAAGCCTATAGAGACCTACCCCCGAGCACCAGAGGGACTACGAGATCGTCAAGGGTGAGATACTCGCACGTCTTGGGGTAAATGTGTTAGTCCGGGCCCAGCGGGTACACCAGTGGAAGTTCTCCCCTTCCGAGCCAGCTCGGTCCCAGTAATATGACTTGATACACCTGATAGAAAAGTGGTTGCAGCCGGAGGTGTTGTCGCCCCGTGCTATGCTGGATCGTATAGTGACTGATAAATTCTGGAGAACTTTGCCACACACCCTGCAAACCTGGGTTGGACAGGCAGCCCCTACTGATGGTCTCCAGATGGTAGACCTCATTGAAAGATATGGGACTACCAAGGAGATACAGGGAGAGACTACCCGGAAGGTAATGAGTAAATTTCCCAAAACTTCACCCGCCGTTCGGCGAGCAGAGACTCGGAAGGCCGCCCAGGACACGTCTAGGGACGAAAGGGGCCCCATAATCTGTTGGCGGTGCCAAGAACCAGGACATGTGAGAGCTGATTGCCCCCACCTGACTGAGCCTATGGACACAAACTATGGGTACTATCTGTTGTGAATAGGCTGGAAATAAGTTCTGAGCAGAAGCTCCCTCTGGTGGTTACAAACGGTACTGGACTGTCCAGTGAAGATTGTGAGGATTGGGAATCAGGTGTTACTGACTGGTCTTATATAAGGGAGTCGCCTTCCCATCAGGGTTGCCGGTGATCAGTTGTTCTGGTCTCAATCCTTGATTCCTGTTTCCTTGGTAGCCTGCTGTGTCGTGTCTGAATCTCCTGCTAACAGATAAGACATTTTCTTCTTTTTGTTTTTGTGCTAGATTTTTGCATTTTGTCCTGCACTTCTGTGGGGGCCTTCAGGGTCCCCTCTGGGGGCTTTTTCCCTCTCAGTTCAGTTCAGCCACTGATGTTTGTACATTTGCTTTTTCCAGTTTTTTCAGTGGCTGCCGTTTTGATTTTGGTTACACCAGAGAACTAATTTAGGTGGTAGAGGTCGTGTGATCTCAGGTGTTTTTGGAATTAGTAGAGTTGGTGCTTTTCAGGGTTTTTTGGGATTGCAGTAAGTGCCCTTCCTATCCTTTTCTATTTAGTAAGTTTGGGCCCCAACGTTTGCTCATACTATTTTCTGTCTGTGTCAGTATTTCTTCTTGTCTAACCGCCATTACATGTTTGGGGGCTTTCTATGTTCTTTGGGGATCTGCTCCGGGGCAGATAGCTTTCCTCTTTCTATCTTTAGGTGTAGTTAGTTTCTCAGGCTGTGACAAGGCGTCTAGGACCAACGTAGGAACGCTCCACGGCTGCCTCTAGTTGTGGTGGTTAGTCAGGGTACTGCAATCTCATAGTTTCCAACTGCTCTGGTGTATTTCCTTTTTTACCTGTACTCCTCAGTTACCGAAACATAACAGTATCACCGGCCTAACAAATTGAAAATTATATTGTACTCACAGAAGGGAAAAAAATATTGTTAAAGAAAAAAAAAAAAAAGTTGTCAGAGATTTTTTTTTTTCTTTCCCTCTGTATCTCTGGGTGCTGGGGAGGATTTTTTCTTTTCTCTCAATGGAGTTTGCACAGTTGTCTGGCCGTGTGGATCAGCTTGCCACTGAAGTTCGGAGTATTGCTACCTATCTTGCTAGGTTGCCTGTTGTGGAACCTAGGATTCCCATGCCAGATTTGTTTTTAGGGGATCGAGCTAAGTTTCTGAATTTCAAAAATAACTGTAAATTGTTTTTTGCCTTAAAATCTAAGTCCTCAGGGAACGCAGCGCAGCAGGTTCAAATTGTCATCTCTCTCCTGCGCGGCGATCCTCAGGATTGGGCTTTTTCCCTGACACCTGGGGATCCTGTTTTGAGTGATGTTGATGCATTTTTTCAGGCTTTGGGGTTATTGTACGATGAGCCTAATATCACTGATCAAGCTGAAAAAACTTTGTTGGCATTAAATCAGGGGCTTGAGGACGCTGAGTTATACTGTCAGAGATTCCGTAGGTGGGCAGTCCTGACCAAATGGAATGACGACGCTTTGGCAGCTCTTTTTCGGAAGGGTCTGTCAGATAATGTAAAGGATGTTATGGTGGGATTCCCTGTTCCCTCTGATCTTAATGATTCTATGTCATTAGCGATTCAAATTGACAGACGTTTGCGTGAGCGGAAAGGTATGCGTGGAATAATGTTGCCTTGTGAACCTGCTTCTGAATCCATGCAGTGTGATAGAGTGGTTTCTGGGGCACAGCGTCATGAATTTCGAAAGCGCAATGGGTTATGTTTCTACTGTGGTGATGCCTCTCATGCTATTTCAGTCTGCCCTAAGCGGGGAAGACATTTTGCACGCTCAGTTGTCTTGGGTAGTGTTCAGACTAAGTTTTTATTAACTGTTACCCTGATATGCTCTCTGTCCTCATTTTCTGCTCAGGCTTTTGTTGATTCTGGAGCAGCTATTAACCTGATGGATTTTGATTTTGCTAAACGTTGTGGGTTTCCCTTGATACCCCTACAGAAGTCTATTCCCCTACTGGGGATCGATTCTACCCCTTTGGCTGAGAATAAACCTCAGTTCTCTACTCAGGTGATAATGAGGGTAGAACCTGATCATCAGGAGAGTTGCAAATTTTTGGTTCTGTATAATCTGCATGACATTATCCTACTGGGTTTCCCTTGGTTACAGTCTCATAATCCTGTTTTGGATTGGAAATCTGTGTCTGTTACCAGTTGGGGCTGCCAATGTGTTAATACCAACACTCCTGTTTTTTCTGCTTCCCCCAGGCTCAGGATGTTCCTGACTTTTTGATTGATTTTTCTGATGTGTTTAGCGAAAGTAAATCTGCATCCTTGCCTCCCCATAGGAGCTATGACTGCGCTATTGAATTAGTGCCTGGTAGTAAATTCCCTAAAGGTCGCCTTTTTAACTTGTCTGTACCTGAACATGACGCTATGCGGTCTTATATCAAGGAGTCATTGGAGAAGGGTCATATCAGACCATCCTCTTCACCCTTAGGTGCGGGTTTTTTCTTTGTGGCCAAAAAGGATGGTTCATTAAGGCCGTGTATTGATTATCGTCTCTTGAACAATATTACTGTGAAATATCAATATCCGTTACCCTTGATCTCTGACCTGTTTTCCAGGGTGAAAAACGCTACTTGGTTTACCAAGCTTGACCTCAGGGGGGCATATAACCTTATTCGCATTAAGCACGGGGATGAATGGAAGACGGCATTTAATACCCCTGAAGGGCATTTTGAGTACCTTGTGATGCCCTTTGGGCTCACTAATGCTCCTTCTGTCTTCCAGTCCTTCATGAATGACATTTTCAGGGATTTTGTGGATAAATTTCTGATTGTTTATTTGGATGATATCTTGATTTTTTCCAATGGCTAGGACTCTCATGTAAAACATGTTCGGACTGTGTTCCAGATTTTGAGAGAGAATGCTCTGTATGTGAAGGGATCAAAGTGTCTTTTTGGCGTTCAGAGGATCTCATTTCTGGGATTCATTTTGTCCCCATCTGTTATTGAAATGGACCCGGTCAAAGTTCAGGCCATCTGTGATTGGGTCCAACCTACTTCATTGAAGGCTCTTCAAAGATTCTTGGGTTTTGCCAATTTTTATCGTAAATTTATTGGTAATTTCTCGGTTATTGTTAAACCATTAACTGATTTGACCAAAAAGGGTTCTGATGTGGTGAATTGGCCTCCTGAGGCAGTCTCTGCATTTCAGGAACTTAAGCAGAGATTCACTTCTGCTCCTGTTCTACGGCAGCCTGATGTTTCTCTGCTATTTCAGGTGGAGGTTGATGCCTCTGAAATTGGGGCAGGTGCCGTTTTGTCCCAAAGAGATCCAGAGACCTCTAAAAGTAACCCTTGTGCCTTTTTCTCTCGAAAATTTTCTCCTACTGAACGTAATTATGATGTGGGTAATCGGGAGTTATTAGCCATGAAGTGGTTTTGAAGAGTGGAGACATTGGCTGGAGGGAGCCAAACATCAGGTGGTGGTCCTTACTGACCATAAGAATCTAGTTTATCTGGAATCTGCCAAGCGACTTAATCCTAGACAGGCCAGGTGGGCCTTGTTTTTCACACGTTTTAATTTTGTGGTTTCATTTCTTCCTGGCACTAATCGATGTGAATACTTTTCCATCCAATTATGACAAGAGCATTCTTAAGGTGATACCTTTATTGGCTAACCAGAAAATTATATGTTCGCAAGCTTTCAGAGCGCAGAGGCTCCTTCTTCAGGCAAGATTACATTTGGAATAATAAGAAAGACACATTAGATGCTTACTATAGTAGGAAATTTGTTCAAGACCTGGGAGGTGTGATGCCTTCAAAAGATAAGCAAAGGAAATCAAATTAGCATTTTCTTACAAATGGAGAGCTAGTGTGAATGTGTTATTGGCTATCTGGAGTCCTTCTGGTGAAGGTGTGAACTGTGTCTATGTAATG
This sequence comes from Oophaga sylvatica, assembly GCA_033576555.1. Taxonomy (NCBI): domain Eukaryota; kingdom Metazoa; phylum Chordata; class Amphibia; order Anura; family Dendrobatidae; genus Oophaga; species Oophaga sylvatica. The sequence continues at coordinate 203,737,267 of JARQOD010000005.1, read as the reverse complement.
AGTCATAAAACCGGGTGTTAAGTTGAGTCCTAGTGTCAAAGTATTGAACATCCTAATAAGTTTGAATTCCCATATTTTTCTCTCCCTGTCATCCTTAAAATGACCTTTTAGTATTAAGACTTTTAAGTCTGTCATACAATGTCCAGTTCCAGAGAAATGTTTTCCCACAGGCGTGTCCATTTCATTCCTGATCGTATGTCTGTGTAGATTCATCCTTGTTTGTAGTTTTTGCATGGTTTCCCCAATATAGATAGCTCCAGGGCACCTTGTACATTGTATCATGTACATCACATTGGAGGATGTACATGAAAAGGAACCCATGACCTTATAGTCCAGATTTGTGTTTGGCACACGGGACTGTATTTGTTGGTAATATGTGGGTACAAGTTTTGCATTTTTTGTTGTTACATGGGAATGTGCCAGTCACTGATGGTGACGAAAGGACACTTCTGACAAGGAGATTCCTTAAGTTAGGGGGCTGTTTGTAGGAGAGGAGTGGTAGTTCTGGGAATATGTCTTTCAATTTGTGGTCCCTGTGGAATATGGGTTGGAGATCAGCACCAATTTTCCTTAGGATGCTCATGTGGGGGTTGTATGTGACCACAAGAGGTACCCTGTTGTTGTCCTCTCTCAGTTTGTAATCCAGGAGGTTGCTTCTTGGGATTCTTGTAGCCCTGTGGATCTGTTCATCTATTGCCAGTGGATGGTATCCTTGTTGTAGGAATGTATTCCTCAGAGATAGCAGCTGTAGTTCCCTGTCTTTACTGTCTGAACAGATCCGAATATATCTCAGAGCTTGACTGTAGATGATGGATTTTTTTGTGTGTCTTGGATGAAAGCTGTTCCATCTAAGGTATGTTGGACGTCCTGTGGGCTTATGGTAAATTGATGTTTGTATGGCGTTGTCCAATACACTGAGGAACTAACACGTATCATCAATGGATTTGATTCTACTTCATCCTCACTACTGGAACTAGTACCAGGCAATCCCAAAACAGGTACCTTCTACATGTTGCCTAAAATACACAAAGAAGGTAATCCTGGGAGGCCCATCATCTCTGGTATTGGGACTTTAACTGAGAATATTCCGGCTGGGTGGAGAACATTCTAAAACCCTTGGTGAGGAGCACACCCAGCTATATCCAGGACACCACGGATATTCTTTGCAAATTGTCAGCGCTGGGCCCACTTCCAAGGGACACGATACTAGCCACCATGGACGTAGAGTCTCTCTATTCCAACATTCCTCATGAGGATGGAATCACAGCATGTAAATATTTCCTTCAAAAGAACAATCTGGCCACAGAACCAACACTGCAATTCATCAGGTTTGTGCTTCATCACAACTATTTTTCTTTTGGTAACAATTTATACCAACAGTGCATGGGCAGCGCCATGGGAAGCAAAATGTCCCCACAATATGCCAACCTATTTATGGCGAAACTGGAGGAGGAGTTTTTGTCATCTTGCCCTATTAAACCTCTTGCATACTTCCGCTACATTGATGATCTGCTAATAATCTGGACAGGCTCAAAAGATGATCTGCTCACCTTCCACAATAACTTCAACAAATACCACCCAACCATCAAGCTCACCCTCAACTTTTCAAAGTCTCAAATACATTTTCTGGACTTGACCATATACATCAAGGACAACGCCATACAAACATCAATTTACCATAAGCCCACAGGACGTCCAACATACCTTAGATGGAACAGCTTTCATCCAAGACACACAAAAAAATCCATCATCTACAGTCAAGCTCTGAGATATATTCGGATCTGTTCAGACAGTAAAGACAGGGAACTACAGCTGCTATCTCTGAGGAATACATTCCTACAACAAGGATACCATCCACTGGCAATAGATGAACAGATCCACAGGGCTACAAGAATCCCAAGAAGCAACCTCCTGGATTACAAACTGAGAGAGGACAACAACAGGGTACCTCTTGTGGTCACATACAACCCCCACATGAGCATCCTAAGGAAAATTGGTGCTGATCTCCAACCCATATTCCACAGGGACCACAAATTGAAAGACATATTCCCAGAACTACCACTCCTCTCCTACAAACAGCCCCCTAACTTAAGGAATCTCCTTGTCAGAAGTGTCCTTTCGTCACCATCAGTGACTGGCACATTCCCATGTAACAACAAAAAATGCAAAACTTGTACCCACATATTACCAACAAATACAGTCCGTGTGCCAAACACAAATCTGGACTATAAGGTCATGGGTTCCTTTTCATGTACATCCTCCAATGTGGTGTACATGATACAATGTACAAGGTGCCCTGGAGCTATCTATATTGGGGAAACCATGCAAAAACTACAAACAAGGATGAATCTACACAGACATACGATCAGGAATGAAATGGACACGCCTGTGGGAAAACATTTCTCTGGAACTGGACATTGTATGACAGACTTAAAAGTCTTAATACTAAAAGGTCATTTTAAGGATGACAGGGAGAGAAAAATATGGGAATTCAAACTTATTAGGATGTTCAATACTTTGACACTAGGACTCAACTTAACACCCGGTTTTATGACTCATTACATAGACACAGTTCACACCTTCACCAGAAGGACTCCAGATAGCCAATAACACATTCACACTAGCTCTCCATTTGTAAGAAAATGCTAATTTGATTTCCTTTGCTTATCTTTTGAAGGCATCACACCTCCCAGGTCTTGAACAAATTTCCTACTATAGTAAGCATCTAATGTGTCTTTCTTATTATTCCAAATGTAATCTTGCCTGAAGAAGGAGCCTCTGCGCTCTGAAAGCTTGCGAACATATAATTTTCTGGTTAGCCAATAAAGGTATCACCTTAAGAATGCTCTTGTCATAATTGGATGGAAAAGTATTCACATCGATTTTTCTGGCTAACACGGTACCACAATATTATTTATTATTGTACACCATGAAAATGGAAGATACCCCAATGTACCGATCACAGATGGATTTGAAAAATCTCCTGAAGAAACTGGCACAAATGAACAGCGACATCTTCTTTCTATCCAGATGCAAAAAGGAAAACCTAATCCCTAAAGGCCTCATGATAAGGAATCCAACAAAATATACCTACAACACCCATTTTTCACAGAAACTTTGCTACAGATCATCTGAGAGACTGCGGAATCATCTCATTGGATTTTTCTACCACAAGAAAAGGACCATCCATAAAGAGATAAATTACCTACAGGACCGAATACAAGGACCGGGTTCACGTTTCATCAAGGAGACGCTACAGGAATTCTACAATAATTTACAACATCACCTCATTATCAACAAGAAAAAGAAACTGGACAGACTCAGGAAGAAAGCAGGTCTCAATGTAGCTGAAGGTAAGCCCCATTTACAGAATCATTTACATACATTGCCCTCTGTTGTGAACCTCTCACAATACAAGCCAAACACAGGAGAAATGCATGTTCTATCAAAGGGACTAACATTCTGTCCTACAAAACAGCTGGATACGGCTCAGTTCTGTAGTGACATCGAGGAATTCTTCCGCAGATTGCGACTCAAAGAATTCTTTCATAACCATGCAGATATCACTTCACAAGACAATGTGAATAACACAGCAAAAAAGAAAAAGAGGACAAACTGGACCCCGCAACCCGGACACAACCAAACTCTGGATCATTACATAGACTGTTTCCGCAAAAAAGTTAAATCTGACATTTTGGACAGACACCATAAAGTGCCAAACAATATCAGCATGGAGGAAAGAAAAGCTATACAATCCTTAAAAGCCAACAACAATATCATCATCAAACCAGCGGACAAAGGAGGAGCTACAGTCATCATGAACACGACAGATTACATCCAGGAAGCAAACAGACAACTCTTGGATATAAAATACTACACTCCACTTCAGGAAGATCCTACCAAACAATACACTGAGGAACTAACACGTATCATCAATGGATTTGATTCTACTTCATCCTCACTACTGGAACTAGTACCAGGCAATCCCAAAACAGGTACCTTCTACATGTTGCCTAAAATACACAAAGAAGGTAATCCTGGGAGGCCCATCATCTCTGGTATTGGGACTTTAACTGAGAATATCTCCGGCTGGGTGGAGAACATTCTAAAACCCTTGGTGAGGAGCACACCCAGCTATATCCAGGACACCACGGATATTCTTTGCAAATTGTCAGCGCTGGGCCCACTTCCAAGGGACACGATACTAGCCACCATGGACGTAGAGTCTCTCTATTCCAACATTCCTCATGAGGATGGAATCACAGCATGTAAATATTTCCTTCAAAAGAACAATCTGGCCACAGAACCAACACTGCAATTCATCAGGTTTGTGCTTCATCACAACTATTTTTCTTTTGGTAACAATTTATACCAACAGTGCATGGGCAGCGCCATGGGAAGCAAAATGTCCCCACAATATGCCAACCTATTTATGGCGAAACTGGAGGAGGAGTTTTTGTCATCTTGCCCTATTAAACCTCTTGCATACTTCCGCTACATTGATGATCTGCTAATAATCTGGACAGGCTCAAAAGATGATCTGCTCACCTTCCACAATAACTTCAACAAATACCACCCAACCATCAAGCTCACCCTCAACTTTTCAAAGTCTCAAATACATTTTCTGGACTTGACCATATACATCAAGGACAACGCCATACAAACATCAATTTACCATAAGCCCACAGGACGTCCAACATACCTTAGATGGAACAGCTTTCATCCAAGACACACAAAAAAATCCATCATCTACAGTCAAGCTCTGAGATATATTCGGATCTGTTCAGACAGTAAAGACAGGGAACTACAGCTGCTATCTCTGAGGAATACATTCCTACAACAAGGATACCATCCACTGGCAATAGATGAACAGATCCACAGGGCTACAAGAATCCCAAGAAGCAACCTCCTGGATTACAAACTGAGAGAGGACAACAACAGGGTACCTCTTGTGGTCACATACAACCCCCACATGAGCATCCTAAGGAAAATTGGTGCTGATCTCCAACCCATATTCCACAGGGACCACAAATTGAAAGACATATTCCCAGAACTACCACTCCTCTCCTACAAACAGCCCCCTAACTTAAGGAATCTCCTTGTCAGAAGTGTCCTTTCGTCACCATCAGTGACTGGCACATTCCCATGTAACAACAAAAAATGCAAAACTTGTACCCACATATTACCAACAAATACAGTCCGTGTGCCAAACACAAATCTGGACTATAAGGTCATGGGTTCCTTTTCATGTACATCCTCCAATGTGGTGTACATGATACAATGTACAAGGTGCCCTGGAGCTATCTATATTGGGGAAACCATGCAAAAACTACAAACAAGGATGAATCTACACAGACATACGATCAGGAATGAAATGGACACGCCTGTGGGAAAACATTTCTCTGGAACTGGACATTGTATGACAGACTTAAAAGTCTTAATACTAAAAGGTCATTTTAAGGATGACAGGGAGAGAAAAATATGGGAATTCAAACTTATTAGGATGTTCAATACTTTGACACTAGGACTCAACTTAACACCCGGTTTTATGACTCATTACATAGACACAGTTCACACCTTCACCAGAAGGACTCCAGATAGCCAATAACACATTCACACTAGCTCTCCATTTGTAAGAAAATGCTAATTTGATTTCCTTTGCTTATCTTTTGAAGGCATCACACCTCCCAGGTCTTGAACAAATTTCCTACTATAGTAAGCATCTAATGTGTCTTTCTTATTATTCCAAATGTAATCTTGCCTGAAGAAGGAGCCTCTGCGCTCTGAAAGCTTGCGAACATATAATTTTCTGGTTAGCCAATAAAGGTATCACCTTAAGAATGCTCTTGTCATAATTGGATGGAAAAGTATTCACATCGATTTTTCTGGCTAACACGGTACCACAATATTATTTATTATTGTATTCCTGGCACTAAGAATGTTAAGGCGGATGCCCTCTCGAGGAGTTTCCTGGCGGACTCTCCTGAGTTATCTGATCCTTCTGTTATTTTGAAGGAGGGTGTAGTTCTTTCCGCCATCTCGCCCAATTTGAGACTGGCTCTGGAGGGGTGTCAGGAGGATAAGCCCGAGCGCTGCCCTGTTGGGAAATTGTTTGTCCCGGACCAGTGGAAAAAGAGTGTAATGTCTGAAATTCATTGTTCCGCGTTGGCCGGTCATCCGGAATTTTTGGTACCAGAGACTTGGTTAGTCGGTCCTTTTGGTGGCCTACCTTGTCTCGTGATGTCAGGGAGTTTGTGCAGTCCTGCGGGACTTGCTCTCGCTCCAAGCCTTGCTCTCGTTCTAGTGGTTTGTTGATGCCATTACCTGTGCCCAAGAGACCATGGACCCATATCTCTATGGATTTCATTTCCGACCTCCTGTTTCTCAGAGAATGACCGTCATCTGGGTGATTTGCGATAGGTTTTCCAAGATGATACATCTTGTGCCATTACCTAAGTTGCCTTCCTCCTCTGAATTGGTGCCTTTGTTCCTTCAGCACGTGGTTCGTTTACACGGCATTCCTGAGAACATTGTGTCTGACAGAGGAGTCCAGTTTGTTTCCAGATTTTGGAGGACCTTTTGTTCTAAACTTGGTGTTCAATTGTCTTTCTCCTCGGCGTTTCATCCTCAGACCAATGGTCAAACTGAGAGAACAAACCAGACATTGGAGACTTATCTAAGATGCTTTGTGTCTGCTGATCAGGATGACTGGGTCTCTTTTTTGCCTTTGGCTGAGTTTGCTCTTAATAATAGGGCTAGCTCTGCCACTTTGATGTCTCCATTTTTCTGTAATTCTGGGTTTCACCCTCGATTTTCTTCAGGACAGACGGAGGCTTCTGTCTGTCCGGGTGTTGACTCTGTTGTGGAGCGTATGCAGCAGATTTGGGAACAGGTAGTGGAGAGGTTGTCCCTCTCTCAGGAGAGGGCCCAGCGGTTTGCTAACCGGCATAGGACTGATGGTCCTCGGTTTAAAGTGGGGGACTTGGTCTGGTTATCCTCAAAAAATATTCCTATGAGAGTGGCATCTCCTAAATTTAAGCCTAGGTTCATTGGACCTTATAAGATCATGGAGATTCTTAATCCTGTTTCTTTTCGTTTGCTTCTTCTAGGGACATTTAAGATCCATAACGTGTTCCACAAGTCCTTGTTGAAGAGGTTTGTTGAGCCAGTGGTTCCTACTACTGTGCCTCCTGACCCTGTTTTGGTTGAGGGCAATCTGGAGTATGTGGTTGAGAAAATATTGAATTCTCGTTTTTCTAGACGGAAACTCCAGTATTTGGTTAAATGGAGAGGTTATGGTCAGGAAGACAATTCTTGGGTGTTTGCTTCGGACATCCATGCTAGGAGACTCATCCGTGCGTATCATAGAACTCATCCTGACCGACCTGGTTGCTCTAATGAGGGTTTGGTGACCCCTCCTCAAGGGGGGGGGTACTGTTGTGAATAGGCTGGAAATTAGTTCTGAGCAGAAGCTCCCTCTGGTGGTTACAAACGGTACTGGACTGTCCAGTGAAGATTGTGAGGATTGGGAATCAGGTGTTACTGACTGGTCTTATATAAGGGAGTCACCTTCCCATCAGGGTTGCCGGTGATCAATTGTTTGGTCTCAATCCTTGATTCCTGTTTCCTTGGTAGCCTGCTGTGTCGTGTCTGAATCTCCTGCTAACAGATAAGACATTTTCTTCTTTTTGTTTTTGTGCTAGATTTTTGCATTTTGTCCTGCACTTCTGTGGGGGCCTTCAGGGTCCCCTCTGGGGGCTTTTGCCCTCTCAGTTCAGTTCAGCCACTAATGTTTGTACATTTTCTTTTTCCAGTTTTTTCAGTGGCTGCTGTTTTGATTTTGGTTACACCAGAGAACTAATTTAGGTGGTAGAGGTCGTGTGATCTCAGGTGTTTTTGGAATTAGTAGAGTTGGTGCTTTTCAGGGTTTTTTGGGATTGCAGTAAGTGCCCTTCCTATCCTTTTCTATTTAGTAAGTTTGGGCCCCAACGTTTGCTCATACTATTTTCTGTCTGTGTCAGTATTTCTTCTTGTCTAACCGCCATTACATGTTTGGGGGCTTTCTATGTTCTTTGGGGATCTGCTCCGGGGCAGATAGCTTTCCTCTTTCTATCTTTAGGTGTAGTTAGTTTCTCAGGCTGTGACGAGGCGTCTAGGACCAACGTAGGAACGCTCCACGGCTGCCTCTAGTTGTGGTGGTTAGTCAGGGTACTGCAATCTCATAGTTTCCAACTGCTCTGGTGTATTTCCTTTTTTACCTGTACTCCTCAGTTACCGAAACATAACAACTATTAGTCTCACTGTGCCGAACACATGTGTGCAGTGGGCAAACCAGAGGGATCCAGTATGAACCATTTGTGTAAAGTGGAGGTGGAGGGTAACCCTGCTGTGGCTCTACTGGACTCAGGGAGTCTTGTGACCCTAATACGAGCCAGCCACGTCCAAATCAGCGAGTACACAGGTCGGAAAATGGGTGTATTGTGTATACATGGGGACCTAAAACATTATCCTACCGCCCTGGTGATGTTCAACACGCCGGCAGGGAGGAGGTGCCACGAGGTGGGGGTGGTGGTTAATTTGCATTATGAGGTAATAATGGGGAGAGATTTTCCGTTATTTTCTCTGCTTTGGCCTGTAATTACCCCTCCCACGGAACAGTCGTCGGCACCAGAGGCAACCAGGTTGCATTCTCCAGAAATCGGGCATGAACCTGGTGGCCCAGAGGAAGAGGTGCTGGCGGTAGGAGTACCTTTGCCTTCGGTAGAGCAGGAAAACCCCTCTCCTATAGAAGTGTTAGCTGGGGAGATGGAAGATTTGCTACCGGGACCGGTATTGTCAGACTTAAATGTGACAGGTGACAATTTTGGTACGGCGCAACTCCGGGACCCTACGTTGGCTCGAGCTCGGGAAAATGTACTGGTTGTCAATGGGGAACCCCGACAACCCAGGGCAGCTACAGTATTTCCCAGATTCGAGCTGAACCAAGATTTGCTGTATCGGATTGAAAAAACACGTGGGGAAATTGTCGAGCAATTGCTGGTACCCCAGTCGTATCGTAAGTTGGTAATGGACCTAGCGCATGCGCATGTACTGGGGGACATCTGGGTCAAAAGCAAACCCTAGACCGAATTCTACAACGGTTTTACTGGTTAGGGGTCTATGAAGAAGTTAAACGGTATTGTAACTCTTGTCCCGTGTGCCAGGTAACCAGTCCGCAGCCTCATTTTCGAAGTCCCTTGGTGCCATTACCAATTATAGAGGTCCCGTTTGAGAGAATAGCTATGGATCTGGTGGGACCTGTTAATAAATCAGCGAGGGGCCACCAACATATCCTGGTAGTTCTAGATTACGCTACCAGGTATCCTGAGGCTATTCCCCTGCGCCACACATCTGCCAAACTGATTGCAAAAGAACTCATGGGTATGTTCTCTCGGGTGGGAATCCCTCAAGAAATCTTAACAGACCAGCGAACCCCCTTTATGTCAAAAATCATGAAGGAACTCTGCCACTTGTTAAGTGTTAAACAGTTGCGCACATCGGTCTATCATCCTCAAACAGACGGGTTGGTAGAAAGGTTCAATAAGACCCTGAAGAATATGTTGAAAAAAGCTGTCTCTAAAGATGGTAAGGACTGGGATCTCTTGTTGCCATACCTTATGTTTGCAGTGCGAGAGGTGCCCCAGGCATCTACGGGGTTCTCGCCCTTCGAATTATTATATGGCAGACATCCCCGTGGCTTACTCGATATAGCTAAAGAGGCCTGGGAAAACCAACCAACTCCCCATAAAAGTGTGATAGAACATGTGGCCAAAATGCAAGAGAGAATGGAGACAGTCCTACCATTAGTCCGAGAACATATGGAAGCAGCACAAAGGTCACAGAGACAGGTCTATAACCGGGAGGCACGGGTAAGGTCCTTTAACCCTGGGGATCGGGTGTTGGTACTTGTGCCCACAGTGGATAGTAAGTTCCTTGCAAGGTGGCAGGGACCCTACGAGATTATGGAGAAGGTGGGTCCCGTAAACTATAAAGTACACCAACCAGGGCGAAGAAAGCCAGAACAGGTATACCATGTGAATCTGCTCAAACCATGGAAAGACAGAGACCCTCTTGGTGAGGATTGTCCACGGCCTGCATGTCCAGTGGAGAGGGCTCCCTTGCCTCAGGAGAAGACAAGAGAAGTCCTCTCCACCGTCAAAATAGCAGACACTTTGTCTCCTAGACAAGTTCAGGAGGTCCGAGAGTTTGTTAGCCGAAATACCGATGTTTTTTCAGAGCTCCCTGGCCGTACCTCCCTAATCCAACATGACATTGTCACGGAGCCGCAGGCTAAAGTCCGATTAAAGCCATATCGGGTGCCTGAGGCCCGGCGACAAGCCATCTCGGAAGAGGTAAAGAAGATGCTGCAGTTAGGGGTTATTGAAGAGTCCCAGAGTGAGTGGGCCAGTCCAATAGTCCTAATACCAAAACCAGATGGGACACTAAGGTTTTGTAATGACTTCAGAAAACTGAATGAAATTTCTAAATTTGACGCCTACCCCATGCCCCGGGTCGATGAGTTAATAGAGCGGTTTGGACAGGCCCGGTATTTTTCAGTCATTGACCTCACAAAAGGGTATCGGCAGGTGCCCCTAACAAAAGCAGCGAGAGAGAAAACGGCTTTTGTAACACCCGAGGGACTGTTTCAGTATATAGTCCTACCCTTCGGGTTGCATGGCGCTCCAGCGACATTCCAGAGGTTAATGGATGTTGTTCTACGTACTCATCGCCGATATGCCGCGGCCTATCTCGACGATATTGTAGTGTACAGTGCAGACTGGGAAAGTCACTTAGCCAAGGTACAGGCGGTGATTGATTCTCTGCGACAAGCAGGGCTAACTGCCAACCCAAAGAAGTGTTCCATAGGGTTGGAGGAAGCTCGGTACCTGGGGTATGTGATTGGGAGAGGAGTTATCAAACCCCAAATAAACAAAGAGGAGGCAATCCAAAACTGGCCCCGTCCCCTCACCATAAAACAAGTAAAAGGGTTTTTGGGGTTAGTGGGATACTACCGGCGGTTTATTCCCAATTTTGCAACCCTGTCGGCGCCGTTAACTGACTGCCTAAAAGGGAGGAAGTCAGTAATGGTGCGATGGAATGAGCAGCTTGAAGAAGCGTTTATAAAACTAAAAGGGGCACTGTGTGGGTCACCAGTTTTGATCACACCCGACTTCAAAAGAGAATTCATTGTCCAAACTGATGCGTCAGAGGTAGGTCTGGGTGCCGTGTTGTCTCAGGAGGTTAACGGGGAGGAGCATCCAATTAGTTTCCTGAGTCGAAAGCTTACTCCAGCTGAAACCAGATACAGCATTGTAGAGAGAGAGTGCCTGGCGATCAAGTGGGCACTGGAGTCATTGCGCTACTATCTGTTGGGGAGAACATTTCGGTTGGTAACTGATCATTCCCCTCTGACTTGGATGAGTCAAGCCAAAGAGAGAAATGCACGAGTCACCAGGTGGTTTCTGTCTCTACAAAATTTCAAATTTTCAATAGAACATCGGGCAGGCAAATTACAGGGGAACGCAGATGCACTGTCCAGAGTTCACTGTATGTCATGTGTCCACCCTCCTAAGGTTGAACAAAGGGGGGAGGTATGTGGTACACCAAAGGGGATCCTGCTGGATGGGAGATATATTTCTTCTAGCAAACTGAAGTTTGCTCAGGATTTTCCATGATCACAAGGACCTGTGATGAGGTCATAGTCACGTGATCAGGTCAGTTGATGTGTACCTCACCTGAGGGTGTGGACTAGGCCTATAAAACAAGGAGCTGTTGTAGTTGGTGGGTGTGGAAGGAAGGAGTTTGGCTGGAGTCAGCCTGGAAGCTTGTTTTTGTTACAGTGTGTCAGTGTGCACCAAGAAGTAAGTACCAGACCACCCGGGAATGGCACCTGGCGGTCTCTGCTGACCTGCAGCCGCTTAGTTAAGCCCGTCCCAAGCAAGGGTGAGTCTGGGACCAGTGGTTCTCCAAACTGGAGTGATTTATGTTGTTTTGTTTTTGTTATCTGGACTTTTGTTGAACCCGTCATTAAAACCACTGAACTTTAAACTGAAAGCCTGTGTGTTTGCCTCATTACTGCGGTCCAGCCCCTGCCTACCAGAGCGGATCCCTACAACGCACACTGTACACTATATGCTATATACAGAGGTCCTGTGTATAATGTCACCAGTGATCACTGTATTACCTGTACACTGACACTATATACAGATCTCCTGTGTATATCACTGTGATCCCTGTATTACCTGTACACTGTCACTATATACAAAGCTCCTGTGTATATCACTGGTGATCCCTGTATTACCTGTACACTGACACTATATACAGAGCTCCTGTGTATAATGTCACTAGTGATCACTGTATTATCTGTACATTGACACTACACTGACACTATACACAGAGCGCCTGTGTATAATGTCACTGGTGATCACTGTATTACCTATACACTGACACTATATACTGAACTCCTGTGTATATCACTGGTGATCCCTGTATTACATGTACACTGACACTATATACAGAGCTCCTGTGTATATCACTGATGATCCCTGTATTACCTGTACATTGACACTATATACAGAGCTCCTGTGTTTAATATCACTGGTGATCAATGTTTTACATGTACACTGACACTATATACAGAGCTCCTGTGTATAATGTCACTAGTACTCACTATATTATCTGTACACTGACACTATATACAGAGCTCCTGTGTATAATGTCACCAATGATCACTGTTTTACCTGTACACTGACACTATATACATAGCTCCTGTGTATAATATCGCCGCTGATCACTGTATTACGTGTACACTGACACTATATATAGATCTCTTAATGTATAATGTCATGTGTGATCACTGTATTACCTGTACACTGACTCTATATACAGAGCTCCTGTGTATAATGTCACCAGTGATCACTGTATTACCTGTACACTGACACTATATACAGAGCTCCTGTGTATAATGTCACTGGTGATCACTGTATTACCTGTACACTAACACTATATACAGAGGTACTGTGTATAATGTCATTGGTGGTAATAAAAGTTTTTTTTTAACTCTTTTTATTGAAAGATTCCACAAAATAATATAAGAAGCGTGTGACATTGCAGTATAAAATCAGAGTAATCCATCTAATCACCATCAACAATATCAGTTATAAAATCATACTTTCAATAACAAAGTAAGTAAACAAAACAAATGAAAAATAACATTAAACAATGTATTCTCCACAGCATTGCACTTCCAAACAGAAGGTTCTTTATCAGTGTTTTGAGTTTGTAACAATTCAGGTTATAATAAACAAATATTCCTGAGTCCACATAAAGCTTCACGTTCATGCACTGAAAAAGAAATACCTCAGGGATTATATTGGATGAGGAGATTATGGCATCAGGGGTTAGATGTGTCAATAAAAGTGTTTTTAGTATTGTAGTATTGTGCTTTGTATTCATAATCAGTATTGTAGTATTCGGTCACTATGTGGTGGTAATTTGTGCACTGATCATGGTGTGGCAGTATTTCTCCTTGTATGTGGCATTATTTGGTCCCTATATTATTATTATTATTATTATTTATTTATATAGCACCATTGATTTCATGGTGCTATACATGAGAAATGCTATATGCTGGTAATATGTCATATTATTCGGTCACTATGTGGTGGTAATATGTGGTCTGGTCATGGTGTGGCGGTATTCAGCATCAGGCTGGAGCACCTTGTGCCCACCAGAGAAAATCGTTCTTGGGGCCCACTATGTAGCTACATAGAAATAAATACAAGATCACCAATTGTGCGGTAAAACACTCTAATATCAGGGCATAACATAAGGTAGTACACATCTTAATAGCAGGGGTTGGCACCCACATTTTGGAAAAAACTCAATGATAAATGTCATATGTCATGTGTTATAGCACCAATGTAGTGGAGGGAATTTTATGACATCTCATCTATACTCTGAGAAAATCCATGGCGGGAATTGACTGATGCAGATTTAACATAAACAATTTGTCAATTTATGCTGTGCGTATTCACCATTGATTTCATTCTTTGCAATACAAAGGATCAGGTCAGTGGTAAAGGTAAATCATAACATAGTTGTAAATGCAGCAATGTCTGCACAATATCTGCACAATGTGTGTGTGTGGATTTTTGCTGTTTTATTTCTGCAGCAAATACATTATGTGAATGCCTCCTCTCTGGGGAGAGGGCTAGTGATGGGTAGAGGGCCAATGATGGGAGTGATGGGGAGAGGGCCAGTGATGGTGAGAGGGCCGATGAAGGGAGTGATGGGGAGAGACCAATTATGGCGGTGATGGGGAGAGGGCCAGTGATGGGGAGAGTGCAACGATGGTGGTGGGGAGAGGGCAATGATGGGGTGATGGGGAGGAGGAAATGATGGAGGTGGTGGAATTTCTACATTTCTACATGAAGGAGATCATGATGGGGCATTTCTGCATGAATGGGATCATGATGGTGCATTTCTGCATGAAGGTGATCATGATGGGGCATTTCTGCATGAAGGGGATTATGATGGGCATTGCTGCATGAAGGGGATCATGATGGGGCACATTTCTGCATGAAAGGGATCATAATGGGGCATATTTCTACATGAATGGGATCATGATGGGGCATATTTCTACATGAAGGGGAACATGATGGGGCACATTTCTGCATGAAGGGGATCATGATGGGGCATTTCTACATGAAGGCGATCATGATGGGGCATATTTCTGCATGAATGGGATCATGATGGGGCACATTTCTGCATGAAGGGGATCATGATGGGGCATTTCTACATGAAGGCGATCATGATGGGGCATATTTCTGCATGAAGGGGATTATGATGGGGCATTGCTGCATGAAGGGGATCATGATGGGCACATTTCTGCATGAAGGGGATCATAATGGGGCATATTTCTACATGAATGGGATCATGATGGGGCATATTTCTACATGAAGGGGAACATGATGGGGCACATTTCTGCATGAAGGGGATCATGATGGGGCATTTCTACATGAAGGCGATCATGATGGGGCATATTTCTGCATGAATGGGATCATGATGGGGCATATTTCTACATGAAGGGGATCATGAAGGGGCATATTTCTGCATGAAGGTGATCATGATGGGGCATATTTCTGCATGAAGGGATCATGATGGCGTTTCTACATGAAGGGGATCATGATGGGCATATTTCTGCATGAATGGGATCATGATGGGGCATATTTTTACATGAATGGGATCATGATGGGGCAGATTTCTACATGAAGGGGATCATGATGGGGCATATTTCTACATGAAGGTGATCATGATGGGGCAGATTTCTGCATGAATGGGATCATGATGGGGCATATTTCTACATGAAGGGGATCATGATGGGGCAGATTTCTAAATGAAGGGGATCATGATGGGGCATATTTATACATGAAGGGGATCATGATGCAGCATATTTCTACATGAAGGGGATCATGATGGGGCACATTTCTGCATGAAGGGGATCATGATGGGACATATTTCTGCATGAATGAGATCATGATGGGGCATATTTCTGCATGAAGGGGATCATGATGGGGCATATTTCTACATGAAGGGGATCATGATGGGGCATTTTTCTACATGAAGGGGATCATGATGGGGCATTTCTACATGAAGGGGATCATGATGGGGCATTTCTGCATGAAGGGGATCATGATGGGGCATATTTTTACATGAAGGGGATCATGATGGGGCATATTTTTGCATGAAGGGGATCATGAAGGGGCATATTTCTACATGAAGGGGATCATGATGGGGCATATTTCTGCATGAAGGGGATCATGATGATGCATATTTCTGTATGAAAGTGATTATGATGGGGCATTTCTAAATGAAGGGGATCATGATGGGGCATATTTCTGCATGAAGGGGATCATGATGGGGCGTTTCTACATGAAGAGGATCGTGCTGGGGCATATTTCTGCATGAAGGGGATCATGATAGGGCATTTCTACATGAAGGGAATCATGATGGGGCACAGGGCTGGGGTCAGCACCTGGCGCACCTGGGCAAGTACCGGGGCCCTGAGCAGGCGGGGGAGCCCACCCACAGTCAGGGACACCGGCATGCTATGGGGGCCGGGTGCATGTGCCAGTACCGGGGGCCGGTGCCTCGAGCAGAGCAGCCGGCAGTGAGGAGAGGTGAGAATTTCATTTTTATTTTTTTTTAGGTTTGGCGCAATATATGGAGACCCATCAATATATGGGGATCATCATAGACTGGAGCATCATATATGGGGCCAATCATACACTGGAGCATCATATATGGGGCCTATTATATATGGAGCATTATATGGGGTCAATCATACACTGGAGCATCATATATGGGGCCCATTATATATGGAGCATTATATGGGGCACATAATATACTGGAGCATCATACATAGGTCCATTATATATGAAGCATTATATGTGGCCCATCATGTACTGAAGCATGATATATGGGGCCCATTATATATGGAACATCATATGGGGCCCATTATATATGGAACATCATATGGGGCCCATTATATATGGAGCATCATTTGGGGTCTATTATATATGGAGCATCTTATAGGGTCCATTATATGTGGAGCATTATATGGGGCTCATTATTATGTATGGAGCTCTATGTGGTGACCATAATACTGCATGGAGCAATATATAGGGCTCATTATTCTGTATGGAACACTATGTGGTGCCCGTAATACTGTATGAAGCAATATATGGAGCTCATTATTCTGCATGGAGCACTATGGGGTGCCCATAATACTGTATGGAGCAATATATGGAGCTCATTATTCTGCATGGAGCCCTATGTGGTGCCCATAATACTGTATGGATGACTATACTGTTTGTCTTTTGAGCTATTGTTGAATTTACAATAGATTTCACTCATGTAATGTATGAAGTAAATGAATTGTTTGGCATTGTACAGTCATGGCCAAAAGTTTTGAGAATGAGACAAATATTAATTTTTACAAAGTCTACTGCTTCACTTTTTCTAATGGCAATTTGCATATACTCCAGAATGTTATAAAGAGTGATCAGCTTAACAGTAATTACTTGCAAAGTCAATATTTGGCTAGAAAATGAACTTTATCCCCCAAAACACATTTCAACATCATTGCAGCCCTGCCTTAAAAGGACCAGCTAACCTCTTTTCAGTGATTGCTCCATTAACACAGGTGTGGGTGTTGATGAGGACATGGCTGGAGATCAATCTGTCATGATTAAGTAAGAATGAGACCACTAGACACTTTAAAAGGTGGCTGGTGCTTGGCATCTTGTTTCTCTTCTGTTAACCATGGTTATCTCTAAAGAAACACGTGCAGTCATCATTGCAATGCACAAAAATGGCCTAACAGGGAATAGTATCGCAGCTAGAAAGATTGCACCTCAGTCAACAATCTATCGCATCATCAAGAACTTCAAGGAGAGAGGTTCCATTGTTGCCAAAAAGGCTCCAGGGCGCCCAAGAAAGACCAGCAAGCGCCAGGACCATCTCTTAAAAGTGTTTCAGCTGCAGGATCGGGCTACCAGCAGTGCAGAGCTTGCTCAGGAATGGCAGCAGGCAGGTGTGAGTGCATCTGCACGCACTGTGAGGCGGAGACTCTTGGAGCAAGGCCTGGTTTCAAGGAGGGCAGCAAAGAAGCCACTTCTCTCCAGAAAAAACATCATGGACAGACTGATATTCTGCAAAAGGTACAGGCAGTGGACTGCTGAGGACTGGGGTAAAGTTATTTTCTCTGATGAATCCCCTTTTCGATTGTTTGAGACATCAGGAAAACGCCTCATTCGGAGAAGACAAGGTGAGCGCTACCACCAGTCTTGTCTCATGCCAACTGTTAAGCATCCTGAAACCATTCATGTGTGGGGTTGCTTCTCAGCCAAGGGAATCGGCTCTCTCACAGTCTTGCCTAAAAACACAGCTATGAATAAAGAATGGTACCAGAATGTCCTCCAAGAGCAACTTCTCCCAACCCTCCAAGAGCAGTTTGGCGATCAACAATGCCTTTTCCAGCATGATGGAGCACCTTGCCATAAAGCAAAGGTGATAACTAAATGGCTCAGGGAACAAAACATAGAGATTTTGGGTCCATAGCCTGGAAACTCCCCAGATCTTAATCCCATTGAGAACTTGTGGTCAATCATCAAGAGACGGGTGGACAAAAAAAAACCTAAAAATTCTGACAAAATGAAAGCACTGATTGTGCAAGAATGGACTGCTATCAGTCAGGATTTGGTCCAGAAGTTGATTGAGAGCATGCCAGGGAGAATTGCAGAGGTCCTGAAGAAGAAGGGTAAACACTGCAAATATTGACATGCTGCATTAACTCATTCTAACTGTCAATATAAGCTTTTGTTACTCATATGTTTGCAATTATATTTCTGTCTGTGATAAAAACATCTGTCAAACACACACATAAAAACCAGAGGGCAGCAGATTATGTGAAAATATAATATTTGTGGCATTCTCAAAACTTTTGGCCATGACTGTACTATACCTATATTTCTCTGCCGTATATATGCATTATGAATTGTAGTATGTGTTAAAGGGGCCCATTGAGACTCTTTCGCATGGGGCCCATGAAAACCTGGAGCCGACCCTGATAGGGCATATTTCTATATGAAGGGGATTATGATGGGGCATATTTCTGCATGAAGGAGATCATGATGGGGCATATTTGCACATGAAGGGTATCATGATGGGGCATTTCTACATGAAGGGGATCATGATGGGGCATATTTCTGCATGAAAGGGATCACGATTGGGCATTTCTACATGAAGGGGATCATGATGGGGCATATTTCTGCATGAAGGGGATCATGATTGGGCATTTCTACATGAAAGGGATCATGATGGGGCATATTTCTACATGAAGGGGATCATGATGGGGCATTTGGCACGTGTTGGGACTTCGACATAAATAATTGGGTTTTAGGTTGCAGTTTAGGCACTCGGTCTCAGAAAGGTTCGCCATCACTGTTCTAGATTATCTCAATGAGAATAACTGTTTAACTCCATATCAGCATGGGTTTATGAGGAATTGCTCCTGTCAACCAATCTAATCAGTTTTTATGAAGAGGTAAGCTATAGACTGGACCACGTTGAGTCATTGGATGTGATAAATCTTGATTTTTCCAAAGCATTTGATACCGTTCCACACAAGAGGTTGGTACACAAAATGAGAATGCTGGGTCTGGGAGAAAATGTGTGTAAATGGGTAACTAACTGGCTGAGTAATAGAAAGCAGAGGGGTTATAAATGGTATATTCTCTAACTGGGTCGCTGTGACCATTGCGGTACCGCAGGGGTAGGTGTGGGGACCTATTCTCTTCAACATATTTATTAACCATCTGGTAGAAGGTTTACACAGTAAAATATCGATATTTGCATATGATACAAAACTATGTAAAGCAGTCAATACAAAAGAACATAGTATTCTGCTACAGATGGATCTGGATAAGTTGGAAACTTGGGCCGAAGGGTGGCAGATGCGGTTTAACAATAATAAATATAAGGTTATGCACATGGAAGAAGGAATCAATATCACCATTATACACTGAACGGAAAACCTCTGGGTAAATTTGACATGGAGAAGGACTTGTGGATCCTAGTTAATGATAAACTTACCTGGAGCAGCCAGTGCCAGGCAGCGGCTACCAAGGCAAACAGGATCATGGGGTGCATTAAAAGAGGTCTGAATACACATGATGACAGCATTATACTGCCTCTGTACAAATCCCTGGTTAGACCACACATAGAGCACTGTGTACAGTTTTGGGCACCGATGCTCAGGAAGGATATAATGGAACTAGAGCTAGTACAAAGGAGGGCAACAAAATTGATAAAGGGGATGGGGAAACTACAATACCCAGAGAGATTAGCAAAATTAGGATTATTTAGTCTAGAAAAAAGACGACTGAGGGGCGATCTAATAACCATGTATAAGTATATAAGGGGACAATACAAAATCTCTCCGAGGATCTGTTTATACCAAGGAAGGTGACAGTCACAAGGGGGCATTCTCTGAGTCTGTAGGAGAGAAGGTTTGTCCACCAACATTGAAGAGGATTATTTACTGTTAGGGCAGTAAGAATCTGGAATTTCTTGCCTGAGGAGGTGGTGATTGCGAACTCAGTCGAGGGGTTCAAGAAAGGCCTGGATGTCTTCCTGGAGCATAACAATATTGTATCTTACAGTGATTAGGTTCTTTAGAAGGACGTAGATCTGGGGATTTATTCTGACAGAATATAGGCTGAACTGGATGGACAAATGTCTTTTTTTGGCCTTGCTAACTATGTTACTATATATTGGGAGAGGGCTCAGTCAGGGGTCATATAATGGGAGAGGGCTCAGTCAGGAGTAATACAGGGGTAGAGGGGCTCAGTCAGGGTGATTCTGGAGCAAGGGGGTTCAGCAGGGGTGATACAGGGGAAAGGGCTCAGTCTGGGGTGATACGGGGAGTGGGTGCAGTCAGGAGTGATACAAGGGAGGGGGCTCAGTCAGGGGTCACACACTGGGAGAGTGCTCAGTCAGAGGTCTTATAGTGGGAGGGGGCTCCCGTCAGGGGATATAGAGGAAGTCAGTCAGTCAGGAGTGAAAGGAGATGATTTAATGGGGCCCTCATTTATCACTAAGTAACTTAGCCCCTCCCCCTCTATCAACCCAGACTAAAGTAGCCCTATTTACACTTGCTCACTAGGCTGGCAGGGGGACCTTCTTCAACCTTTGTAGCTGTAGCAGGGAGTTATCTATCTCCTCTGCTGCTTACACTGTGAGGAAGGGGAGCGTGTGTTATGGGTGACAGCAGCTCATTACCTGAGCTGTGCTGTACAGCCAGGGAGATGGAGACACAAACAAAGATAACACTGATTGGCTGTGCTGCGGCCAATTAGTGTTGGCCTTATCAAGAGCACTCTCCCTGCTTGTTCAATGCAGGGAAGGGCGTTGACATAAAAAACCATCATGACGCAACAGCGCTCTGTTACTTACAAATAGTGCGCCGCAGTCTGCAGCAGGCGAGCGTGTCAGCTGTGTTATCAGTGACTAGCTCTGAGAGGAGCTGTGAGTAGTGGTGACGTCATACTGAGAGGACGTCCTGCTCGTAGCTCCTCTCACAGTTAGTCAGAGAGCGGTGTGGGCGTCACTGATAACACAGCTGACACGCTCGCTTGCTGCAGACTGCGGCGCACTATTTGTAAGTGACAGAGCGCTGTTGCATTCTGATTACTTTTTCTGTCACTGCCAGTGAGACAAGAGAGGAGAGCGGTCGGTATGCATAGTGCTGGCACACGTGACTTATGTTCACTGTGCAGACTGCGGAAAACATTGCTCGCTTTTAAAGTGAAATGAATATTCCCCCCTCTCCACGCACATGGGGTGTGGGGAAGAGCTTATATTCATTTTTCTTTAGCAGAGGGGACAGGCTTTAGCCACAGCAGTCGGCGTCTGCTTCCGGTCACCCGCTGCTACTCCGCTGGCACCGAGGGGGCCCCATAGCAGCTGCGTTGTGTGCCGCTATTAGTGACACGCCACTGGCTGGAGGCCCATGGATCAGTGGGGGCCCTAGGCTGCTGCTGGCCAGTATACCAACAGGTGTCAGTCCCTGGGCCCACCAGAGAATCCTCCGGTTCTCCGGTGGGCCAGTCCAACCCCGGCAGTATTTGTCCTTGTATGTAGCATTATTCAGTCACTATGTGGTCTGTTCATGGTGTGATGGTATTTCTTCCTGTATGTGGTGGTATTGTTCTTGGTATAAGAGATTGTGTTGTGTATGGCGGTCATTTGTTCTCTCTGATATTAATTAGGAGAAGATTCTTTATTTCCATTAGAGATTAAAGAATTTGTACACAGCGCAGAGATGCACTTACAGGGGCTTCCTGTGGAAAAAAGTAATCACCTATCCACAGGATAAGTGACAACGTATTGATTGGTGGGGCTCTGACTACTTGGACCCATTCAGCTTCTGAGGAGGTTCATGCTTTGGTGCCTGTGCTTGGTTTGTTATTGTTGTTTCCAGAATGCTGTAGATAAGCCCTTAATACCGGTGGCCGCAGCTTATATCCCAAAAATGAGGTGACAGATTCCCTTTAAATGAACTGGGAATTATGCTATCAAAAGCATAAAAAATACAGGAAAAGGAGAAACACAAACAGATGCTGACAGAGGGTCTGATAGGGGAGGGCGCTGTGTGTGGTGGGAGAGAGGAGGGAGAGAACTCGCTCATATATGATACACTTTTAGGGTATGTTTCCACGTGGCGTATTTGCCGCAGATTGGACGCTGTGTACAACTGCAGCGTCCAATCCGCAGCGTCCAGATGTTACAGCATCGCGGATGGGATTTTATGAAATCCCATATCCACTATACATACAAAGACGCAGGTGGCAAACCGGCGTATATGCACATGCAGTTCGTCTTTATAGACCGCAGAATGTCTACTTATCTTGCGGAGACTGTGCGCCGTTCTATGTATAGGATGCGGTGATTCCGCATGTGTTCATTGAATCACCGCACGTACAAAAGCTGGCAGCGCTTTGGACAAGGCTGTCCGCTGCGTCCAAAGCGCTCGGAATACTCCACATGGAAACATACCCTTATAGGGGCTGTGATCTGTCAAATTATATTTGTCGATCGATATGTTTACCTCACTACTTACGGTGTTATATTTACCAACTCTGCTACTATATGCTGCTCTTTGTGGCTGTCATACAATGTTTTTAGGGGAGAAACCTTTAAATCCATTTTTGTCTGGAGCATGACACTATGAAATCCGAGGCATATCTAGTTACAGTAAGACCCCTACATACTTACAATGCTATACTACAGCTGCATATTGGAAGTTGTATAGAACTGTAAGTCTTCATTTACTAAGTAGATGTATTTCATTATATTTTTGGTGTCCACAATTTCTTTCCAGTTTGAATCAATTATAGATATAACTGGTAGATTTTTTAATTCAACATGTATTTTCTGCATTACAGTGTTTAGGATATCGCATTGCGTTACATGTGAATTGACAAAAGAATTCTCTGATTATGTTAATTTGGAAGGTTATCACACAGAAATGATACCATAAGTGTATTAAAAAGAATGCTGAGGGCACTACAAAGTAATGTGACGGTCACTATTCACACCTTATTAAAGCACAGAGAAATGGGAAAGAAAGAAGTGTGTAAACCATGGCAAGGATCACCGTTATGAAAAAAAAAAGTAAATTATTTTACTATAATTCAAGTATACAAGTTAGGCCGGCGTCGCACTCACCGTAGAAAAATACGGACCGTATTGTATGAGCGTAATACGCCAAAATGTTGCAGGCACAACAATCCGTATTTCATCCATTGTCAGGGTGCGGCTGCGTATTTTGCGCATGTAAGCATCCGTATGCAATCCGTATGGCATCCATACAGCGTATTTTTCTCGGCGCCTTAAAAAATGGACATTTAACGGTTTTTTTAGGCCTGAAATTCATTCAAATCATCAACAGCAAGGCTATTTATTGGCTCTGCATCAGGTTGCAGCCCCCAATCTTGCTATTTCGGTGGTGTGCTTGCGTTTGAGTACTGCTGCTTGCTCGCGAACATGCCGCTTTGGCCAGCCTTACCCAGTGATTGTTGATCCGCGGAGGAGGAGGCGAATGTGGGTGCATCCGCATTTGAGGCAACGGCTCACTAAAGGCCATTTTCACCACCTGTATGCATCTCTGCGGACTCATCCAGACACGTTTTTTTGTTTTGTCTGATGACCATTCCCACATTTGATGTTTTGTTGGAGATTGTGCACCTTGGGATCACCTACCAGGATACCAGGATGCGCAAAGCTATCTCTGCAGAGGAGCGACTTCTCCTTACGCTATGGCATGTATTCCTCACCTACATACAGTCTGTTGATGATGTGTTTTCCCACAAGTGTCCCTTTACCCTTATGTCTGTAGCTGAAATATCCTCATAATATATCCCATATATCACCTAGAACTACCAGAACTATTATGTGGATGTAAAAATGACAGCAACCTTTGACTTGTGTTAAATTTAAATTAGGATTCTTTGTAAATGAAATGATTTAAGGGTTATGTATAGTGCGCTTGTTCTACCTTTGTGCATGTGTAATGATTGCTCTCTCTACATTTGGTTACTTGTAGGTTCCTAACTACTGGCATATCCTATGCCGCACTCCATCTGGAGTTTTTGATTGGGAGGTCCACCATATCTGGCATTGTGCGTGATACCTGCTCACAACTCTGGAACAGACTTCATCAACTGGTGATGTGTTGTGAATGGGTTTGAGATGAGTTCTGAGCAGAGGCTCCCTCTGGTGGTTACAAGCGGTACTAGTGAGGATTGGGAATCAGGTGTTACTGATTGGTCTTATTTAAGGGAATCATTTTCCCATCAGGGTTGCCGGTGATCAATTGTTCTGGTCTGAATCCTTCTTTCCAGTTTCCCTTGTAGCCTGCTGTGTCGTGTCTGCATCTCCTGCTATCAGATAAGACAATTTCTTATTTTGTGTTTTTGCTATATTTTTGCATTTTGTCCTGTACTTCTGTGGGGGCCTTCTGGGTCCCCTCCGGGGCTTTTGCCCTCTCAGTTTAGTCCAGCCACTGTGTTTTGTACTTTTGCTTTTTCCAGTTTTTTCAGTGGCTGCTGTTTTTGTTACACCAGAGAACTAATTTAGGTGGTAGAGGTCGTGTGATCTCAGGTGATTTTGAAATTAGTAGAGTTGGTGTTTTTCAGGGTTTTCTGGGATTGCAGTAAGTACCCTTCCTGTCCTTTTCTATTTAGATAGTTTGGGCCCC
>JARQOD010000005.1:203633749-203712305 GCA_033576555.1 Oophaga sylvatica | reverse complement strand
AAGGGGGAAAAAAAAAAAGGAAAAAAAGAGAGAAGAAAAAAAAGGAAAAAAAGAAAAAAAAAAAAAAGGGGGAAAAAAAAAAAAAAAAAAAAGAAAAAAAAAAAAAGGGAAGAAAAAGGGAAAAAAAAAAGGAGAAAGGGAAACAGGAAAAAAAAAAAAAAAAAAAAAGGGGAAAAAGAAAAAAAAGGGGGGAAAGAAAAATAAAGGAAAGAAAGAAAGAGGGGAAGGAAAGAAAGATGAGAAAAAGTACAGAGAGAGAGAAAGAAGGAACAGAGAGAGAGAAAGAACGGGAAAGAAAGAGAACAGAGAGAGAAAGAAAGAACAGAGAGAAAAAAGAACAGAGAAAGAAAGGAAGAACAGAGAGAGAAAGAAGAGAAAGAAGAAAGAAAGAAAGAAAAAAAGAAAGAAAAAAGAAAAAAGAACAGAGAGAAAGAAAGAAAGGGAAAGAAAGAAAGAAAGAAAGAAAGAACAGATAGAGAGAGAAAGAAAGAGGGGAAAGAAAGAACAGAGAGATAGAGAGAAAGAAAGAGACAGAGAGAGAAAGAAAGAGGGGACAGAAAAAAAGAACAGAGAGATAGGGAGAAAGAAAGATGGGAAAGAAAGAACAGAGAGAGAAAGAAAAAGAAAGAAAGGACAAATAAAGAAAGAAAAGAGAGAACAAGAAAGAACAGAGAGAATAAGGAACAGAGAGAGAAAGAACAGAGAGAGAAAGAAAGAAAGAACAGAGAGAGAGAAAGAAAGAAAGAGGGGAAAGAAAGAACAGAGAGGGAGAGAGAAAGAAAGAGGGGAAAGAAAGAGAATAAAGAAAGAATGAAAGAACATAGAGATAGAGAGAAAGATGGGAAAGAAAGAACAGAGAGAAAGAAAGAGAACAGAGGCAAAAAAGGAAGAACAGATAGAGAGAAAGAACAGAGAAAGAAAGAACAGAGAGAGAGAAATAAAGATCATAGAGAGAGAAAGAAGGCAGAGAAAGAAAGAACAAAGAGAAAGAAAGAGGGGAAAAAAAGAAAGAACAGAGAGAAAGAAAGAAAGAAAGGGGAAAGAAAGAAAACAGAGAGATAGAAAGAAAGAGGGGAAAGAAAGAACAGAGAGAAAGAAAGAAAAAGAACAGAGAGAGAGAGAAAGAAAGATGGGAAAGAAAGAACAGAGAGAGAAAGAAAGAACAGAGAAAAAGAAAGAAAGGGAAAAGAAAAAGAACAGAGAAAGAAAGAACAGAGAGAGAGAAAGAGAGAAAATAACAGAGAGAGAGAGAAAGAAAAAACGGATTACAGAGAGAAAGAAACAGAGAGAGAAAGAAAGATTCTATAAAGATACTATAGCAGCCCAGCTCCCATTGTAGTGCCCACCTGAGCCTCCCGATGCAGGACATATCTGCTCACATGGCCGCATCCCCAATTCCAAGGCGATCCCACTGTCCACGCTGTCGGAGGAGGACATGGTGATGGATCTGAAGCATTCCCTGAAGTGCCTCCATGGTTTCGTCGCAATCTCCTCCCGAAATTACCTCATTTCCGGTCAGCTTCCAGCACGTCACTTCTGGTGGAACATCACGTGCAAATTTTAAAGTGCTCCTCGGGGCTTCGCCGTGTACTCCTGTGTCCACGGGAAAAGTAAGCTCCCGGCCGGGGCAGTGGGCAGACTCTCAAAATCAGGACTGTCCTGCTGGATCTGGGACGGTTGGGAGGTATGAATGCTCCCCACAATATACCTTGTACACGTACGGCTCTGCACACCTCATACACATACGGTTCCGCTTTGTATGCCTCGTACATATACGGTTCCGCTCCATACACCTTGTACACACATAGCTCTGCTCCGTACACCTCGCGCACACACGGCTCCACTCAGTACACACATGTCTCCACTCTGTAAACCTCGTACACATGCTGCTCTACTCCGTGCAACTTGTACACACACAGCCACACTCTGTACACCTTGTGCACACACAGTTTCACTTAGTACACACATGGTTCCACTCCTTAAACCTTGTACACATGTGGTTCTGCTCCATACACCTCGTACATATGCGGCTCCACTCTTACACACACGGCTCTACTCCGTACACCTCGTACACACACGGCTCAACCATGGAGCCCTGTGTGTACGAAGTGTATGGAGCTGTGCGGCTCAGCTCTGTACACTTCGTACACACAGGGCTTCATTTCGTATGCGCCGTACACACACAGCACTGATACATCCACCTCGTACATACACGGCTCCACTCCATACACCTGGTACACACACGGCTCCGCACCATCCACCTTGTACACAAACGGCTCCACTCCATCCACCTCGTACACACACGGCTCCGCTCAGTACACCTCGAACACACATGGCTCCGCTTCATACATCTCGTACACACACGGCTCCGGTACATCCACCTCGTACACACACGGCTCCGCTCCATACACTTCGTACACACACGGCTCCGCTCCATCCACCTCGTAAACACACGGCTCCGCTCCGTACACCTCGTACACACATGGCTCCACTCCGTACACCTCGTACACACATGGCTCTGCTCTGTACACCTCGTACACACACTGCTCTGCTACATCCACCTCGTACACACACGGCTCTGCTCCGTACACCTCATACACACACGGCTCTGCTACATCCACTCTGTAAACCCCTCCTGACCCCACACATAAACTTACCCTCATCCAGCACCATGACAACAAGCACAGCAGAGACCTGCACACACCAGGACCCTGATCATGTGATCCCTGACTCCTCCCTCCTGTGACCTCATCACAGGTCCTGTGCGCACAGAAGAGGACAGCATAGCAACATCGTTGGACTGGTGGCTGTGAGAGGCTGAGGTGGAGAGACAGGGAGGGCGAGGATGGGGTGCATGTGGGGGCGTGGCGGCTTATCTCACATAGAGTCCCGGTAGGGACAGTGGGTGGGAGGGTCTAAATCGGGACTGTCCCGCTTGATCCGGGACAGTTGGGAGTTATGTATGTGAGGTCCATTTTACTGTTTGTAGGGCTACGTGGTGGCCATTATACCATTTCGAGGGCTATATAGGGGCCACTATACTGCTTGGAGGACTATGTGTGGGCCACTATACAGTTTGCAGGTCTACGTAGGGCCCTTATACAGTTTCATGGCTATATGGAGGCCAAAATACTATTTGGAGGGCTATATGGAGGCCATTTTACTTTTTTGAGGGCTACATTGAGGCCATTATACTATTTGGAGTGCTATGTAGGGGGCCCTTATACAGTTTCATCTATGTGGGGGCCATTATACTATTTGGAGAGCTATGTTGTGGCTCAATATCCTGAGACATAAAAATACACAAAGAAAATGGGAGACGTTTATTAGCATCCTGAATAGGACCTGTGCACAGTACATACCCTATGGGAATAAACATGCTAGAATTAGGAGGAAACCACTACGGCTAAATAGAGCTGTAAGGGGCGCAATAAGGGACAAAAAGAAAGAGTTTAGGGAATTAAAGCAAGTAGGTAGTGATGAGGCATTAAATAAATACAGAAGACTGAATAAATTCTGTAAAAAGCAAATCAAGACAGCAAAGATTGAGGCAGAGAGACTCATTGCCAGAGAAAGTAAAAATAATCCCAAAATATTATTTAACTACATAAATAGCAAGAAACTAAAAAATGATAGTGTTGATCCCCTTAAAAATAGTCTGGGTGAAATGGTGGATGAGGATGAGGAAAAAGCCAATATGCTAAATGACTTTTTTTCAACTGTATTTACACAAGAAAATCCCATGACAGATAACATGATCAGTGATAAAAAAAATTTCTCCATTAAATGTCACCTGCTTAACCCAGCAGGAAGTATGGCGGCGTCTAAAAATCACTAAAGTTGACAAATCCCCGGGCCCGGATGGGATACACCCCCGAGTACTGCAGGAATTAAGTACAGTCATAGACCATTATTTTTAATCTTTAAAGATTCCATAATAACGGGGTCTGTACCACAGGACTGGCGTATAGCAAATGTGGTGCCAATATTCAAAAAGAGGGCAAAAATTGAACCTGGAAATTATAGGCCAGTGAGCTTAACATCTACGGTGGGTAAAATCCTGGAGGGTTTTTTAAGGGATACTATATTGGAGTATCTGAGGCTGAATAACCTCATGACACAGTATCAGCATGGGTTTACGAGGGACCGTTCTTGTCAGACTAATCTGATAAGCTTTTATGAGGGGTAAGTTCAGGACTGGGCCAAGGGAATGCAGTGGACGTGGTGTTCATGGACTTCTCAAAAGCTTTGATACAGTGCCACACAAAAGGTTGATACATAAAATGAGAACAATGGGGATAGGGGAAAATATGTGTAAGTGGGTTAAGAACTGGCTCATGGATAGAAAACAAAGGGTGGTTATTAATGGAGCACACTCGGACTGGGTCACGGTTAGCAGTGGGGTACCACAGGGGTCAGTTTTGGGGCAACTTCTCTTTAACATATTTATTAATGACCTTGTAGGGGGCATACAGAGTAGTATTTCAATATTTGCAGATGACACTAAACTCTGCAGGGTAATAAATACAGAAAAGGACAATTTTACTGTAGCGTCGGCGTCCCTGCCTTCTGCCAGGCAGGGACGCTGTTCCCCTGCAGCAGCGTCCTCTGCCAGGCAGGGACGTCGCCCCCCTTACCCTTCCTCAGCGTCCTCCTTCCGCCCTGCTGGGGCCGCGCGCTCCTTCCCTGCTGCTGGACTTAGGGCGCGCGCCCGCGCCCTCCCCCGCTCTTAAAGGAGCCGCGCGCATTTTTCAAATAAGTCCCCGGCCAATGCCGGAGGACTCCACCCTATATTAAGGGCTTCCTCCTTAATGGAGGTGCCCAAGCAATGTTGTTGTTGCACTGTTTCACTCTGCTTCAGCCCTCAGGTCCCGTTACCAGTTACCTGCCTGTTTCCTGCCCGTTTGCTGTATGCTACCTGTCCGCAAGTCTACCTGGAGGTTCGGACGTCACAAGTGGTGATCCACGGCTATTCCAGAGACTCTTGCCTGCTCGCTTGGGAGCGATCATCTGCCATCTGACTGCAGCCCTACCCGGAGGTTCGGACGTCACAAGCGGTGATCCCCGGCTATTCCAGAGACTCTTGCCTGCTCACTTGGGAGCGATCATCTGCCATCTGACTGCAGCCCTACCCGGAGGTTTGGACGTCACAAGCGGTGATCCCCGGCTGTTCCAGAGACTCTCGCCCGCTCACTTGGGTGTGTCCATCCGCCATCTGCCTGCTAGCCTACCGGGAGGCTTCACCATCTCAGGTCGTATATACCTGTCCATCTAGAGACTGCCCCGGTTACTTGCCGTGACAACCTGCCTGTCTATCCAGAGACTACCCCGGTCACTTGCCGTGACAACCTGCCTGTCAATCCAGAGACTGCCCCGGTCACTTGCCGTGACAACCTGCCTGTCTATCCAGAGACTGCCCCGGTCACTTGCCGTGACAACCTACCTGTCAATCCAGAGACTGCCCCGGTCACTTGCCGTGACAACCTGCCTGTCAATCCAGAGACTGCCCCGGTCACTTGCCGTGATCCTTTCCCGTATAACCAGAGACTGCCCCGTCACTTGCCGTGACTTCCTGTCCGTCTCCCTGGGCGCCACCCGCTCTCTTACAAGTATAACCTTCTTGTATAAATAAAGCTCAGAGGTTCCACCTACCTGACCCGTTACAGTTTGCTCGGGCCATGGAACCCGGTGGCACCCAAACCCCTTCGCTATCTGACCTGTGTCATGAACTGTCTCGTCAGAGGTCTCAACAGGAGTCCATCCTGGGTCATCTGCGGTGTGTTAATTCCCGCCTGGACACTCTGAATACTTCCCCGACAACCACCGCGAGCACAATGACTCGCAATCCGGCAGTTCCGCTGCTTACCAACTCCGTGGTTTCTATTCCAGGACCTCGACTTTCAGCTCCTCCTGGGTTTGGAGGCGACCCTGCTCTGGCTCGGGGTTTCATCAACCAATGTACCCTGCATTTTGAACTCCTGGCACACCAGTTTAACTCTGACCGGGCCAAAATTGCCTTCATCATGTCACATCTCACCGGAGAGGCCCTGGCCTGGCTAAATCCTCTTTGGGAAAGAGAAGATCCTCTGGTGTCTAACCTGTCTGCTTTTCTCTTAGCCTTCCGGAAGGTATTCGATGAACCCGGACGGAAGACCTCCTCTGCATCATCTCTGCTGCGTCTTCGTCAGGAGAGTCTCACCGTGGGTCAATATGCCATAAGGTTTCGTACCCTTGCCTCAGAGCTGGCTTGGGATAATGACGCTCTGATAGCTGTCTTCTGAGAGGGCCTGTCCGGCCGCATTAAAGATGAACTTGCCGGTCGGGACATTCCAACCTCTCTCGATGACCTAATAACTCTGGCCAATCGAATTGATCTACGGTTCCAGGAGCGAGCCAAAGAGGTCACCCGTGAGAGAAGGTTTCCTCGCCTAGCTCCTTCATTTCAGAGACCTGTAACTCCTTCCGTATCTCCTCAAGTGCCCCCGGCAGAGCCCATGCAGGTCGACCAGACCAAGATGGTCAAAGCCCGTCAGGACTCACGCCGTGCTGAGGGGAGTTGCTTCTACTGTGGCAGTAAGGAGCACCAGATCCGTACCTGCCCAGAGAGGTCGGGAAACGCCTGTGTCTAGGTTCGCTCGGAGAGGTCCACCTAGACAAGAATAAATCCTCTTCATCTCTGCTGCTGTCTGTCTCAATTCTCCTCGGTGAGAACCGTTACTTTGAACTAGCCCAACTTGATTCTGGAGCAGCTGGGAATCTCGTTTCACAGGCTCTGGTAGAGAAATATCGCATTCCCACCAAACCTCTGCTTGAACCAGTATCTGTTGCTGCTGTAGATGGGGGTCTTCTACCACGTCCCATCCAGCTTATCACCGAGGCTATAACCCTGCAGGTGGGAATGTTACATTCTGAGAGTATCTCATTTCATGTTCTACCTGGACTCTCTCACGCTTTCTTACTAGGTCTGCCTTATCTCCAAAAGCATGCACCCGTGCTCGACTGGCAGACTGGAGAGATTCTTCGCTGGGGACAGGACTGTCATCAAACGTGTCTGGTGCCTGTTCATCCTGTCCGTCCTTCTCCTACACCTGCTAATCTACCAGGACTCCCGATTCCATATTGGTCTTTCGTTGATGTCTTTAATAAAAAGGAAGCAGAGACATTACCCCCACACAGACCGTATGATTGCCCGATCGACCTGCTACCTGGTACTACGCCTCCCCGTGGGCGTATTTACCCATTGTCCGCTGCTGAGACCAGGTTGATGTCCGAATATATCGAGGAGAACTTGGCCAAAGGATTCATCCGGAAATCTACCTCCCCAGCGGGAGCAGGTTTCTTCTTCGTAAAAAAGAAAGACGGATCTCTCCGTCCCTGTATTGACTACAGAGGCTTAAATTTGTTCACGGTGAAGAATAAGTACCCTCTTCCGCTCATTCCAGAATTGTTTGATCGACTTAGAGGGGCGAGAATCTTCACCAAACTGGATCTTCGTGGGGCATACAACCTGGTTCGTATCCGTCGGGGAGATGAATGGAAGACGGCATTCAACACCCGGGACGGCCACTACGAGTATTTGGTGATGCCCTTTGGTCTCTGTAATGCTCCAGCAGTCTTTCAGGAGTTGGTCAATGACATCTTTCGGGACCTCCTCTACTCTTGCGTTGTGGTGTACCTAGACGATATCTTGGTCTTCTCTCCGACCTCCAGTCTCACCGGAGGGATGTTCGTCAAGTTCTGCTCAGGCTCAGGCAGAATCACCTCTTCGCCAAATATGAGAAGTGCCTCTTTGAGCAGACCTCGCTTCCGTTTTTGGGCTACATCATTTCTCAGACAGGCCTACGAATGGATCCGGAGAAACTGTCTGCCATCGAGAAGTGGCCTCGACCGGAGGGTTGAAGGCCATTCAGCGGTTCCTGGGATTCGCCAACTATTACCGCCTCTTCATACCGCACTTCTCTTCCAGGACTGCTCCAATCTCCGCGCTCACCCGCAAGGATGCTAACCCCAAACAGTGGACGCCCGAAGCAGAGGAGGCCTTTCTTTCCTTAAAACAGGCCTTCTCTTCCGCTCCAGTGCTGCATCGCCCGGACGGCAACAAGCAGTTCTTCCTGGAGGTGGACGCTTCCTCCTCTGGAGCCGGAGCGGTACTCACTCAAAAATCTTCATCCGGGAGGATGGTATCCTGCGGCTTCTTCTCCAAACTCTTCTCCTCCTCCGAGCGCAACTACTCCATAGGAGACCGAGAGTTATTGGCCATCAAGTTGGCATTGGAGGAGTGGCGTTACCTACTCGAGGGGGGTCTTCATCCGGTAATCATTTACACGGACCACAAGAATCTGGCTTACCTCCAGCATGCTCAGAGACTTAACCCTTGCCAAGCCCGGTGGTCCTTGTTTTTTGCCCGCTTCGATTTTCTCTTGCATTTTCGCCCGGCTGACAAGAACGTCAAGGCTGATGCCTTGTCCCGGTCTTTCCTGGTGTCAGATCTCGAGGAAGAACCTAAACATATCATCGATCCTGCCAGAGTGATGCGGGTGGCTCCCGTGAGTCTAAATCGTCTCCCTCCTGGTAAGACGTTCGTATCAGTAACCGACCGGAAGAGAATCCTACACTGGGGTCATTCGTCTAAACTAGCTGGCCACGCTGGTCAGAAAAATACCCTCCAACTCATAACCCGGCATTATTGGTGGCCTACCCTGCACAAGGACGTAATAGACTTTGTATCTGCCTGTGTCTCCTGTGCCCGCAACAAAGTTCCGAGACACCTGCCTGTCGGCCGTCTTCTTCCGCTTCCTGTACCCGCTGCCCCCTGGCAGCATATAGCCATGGACTTCATAACAGATCTGCCCGTTTCTGCCGGTTGTACGGTCATTTGGGTGGTCGCTGACCGCTTTTCCAAGATGGCTCACTTCATTCCTCTGCTAGGTCTTCCGTCTGCACCCGAGTTGGCTAAAGACTTTATCCGCCACATCTTCCGTCTCCATGGTCTGCCTCGTCACATTGTGTCGGATCGTGGGTACAGTTCACCTTACGTTTCTGGAGAGCCACTTGTAAGTTGCTAGACGTCACCTTGGATTTCTCCTCCGCTTACCACCCGCAGTCCAATGGACAAGTTGAGCGAATCAATCAGAATCTGACCAGTTATCTCCGGCACTTCGTTAATGCCCACCATTCTGACTGGGTGGAGCTCCTGCCTTGGGCCGAATTCTCTTACAATAATCACGAGAGCGAATCTTCCTCCAAATCTCCGTTTTTTGTAGTCTTCGGTCAGCACCCTCGGATCCCTGTTCCTGTCACCATCTCTGTGGACAATCCAGCTGCGGAATCTCTGGTTAGAGAATTTTCCTCCATATGGGAGAGTACCCGATCCGCACTCATTCAGTCATCCGAGCGTATGAAGAGACATGCTGACAAAAGACGTCTGGATCCTCCTCAATTCCATCCTGGGGATAAGGTCTGGCTTTCGTCTAAGTATGTCCGGCTCAAGATTCCTTCCTAAAAGTTAGGCCCTCGGTTCATCGGTCCCTTTGAGATCATCAGCCAGATCAACCCGGTGTCCTATAAATTGAAACTCCCGGCCAATTTGCGCATTCCTAACTCTTTCCATGTATCTCTCCTCAAACCGGTGGTACTTAACTCTTTTTTCAAGTCTACAGGTACACCTCCTGCTCCAGTGTCTGCTGACGATGAATTTGAGGTAGAGAACATTCTGGCCACCAAAAGGGTAGGAAGAAAGACTTATTTTTTGGTGGATTGGAAGGGGTTTGGTCCTGAGGAGAGAACGTGGGAGCCTCGGGAGAACATCCATGCCCCTCTCATCCTAGCTAAATTTCTTTCTGGCCTAAAGAGGGGGGGGCCTAGAGGGGGGGTACTGTAGTGTCGGCGTCCCTGCCTTCTGCCAGGCAGGGACGCTGTTCCCCTGCAGCAGCGTCCTCTGCCAGGCAGGGACGTCGCCCCCCTTACCCTTCCTCAGCGTCCTCCTTCCGCCCTGCTGGGGCCGCGCGCTCCTTCCCTGCTGCTGGACTTAGGGGCGCGCGCCGCGCCCTCCCCCGCTCTTAAAGGAGCCGCGCGCATTTTTCAAATAAGTCCCCGGCCAATGCCGGAGGACTCCACCCTATATTAAGGGCTTCCTCCTTAATGGAGGTGCCCGAGCAATGTTGTTGTTGCACTGTTTCACTCTGCTTCAGCCCTCAGGTCCCGTTACGTTACCTGCCTGTTTCCTGCCCGTTTGCTGTATGCTACCTGTCCGCAAGTCTACCCGGAGGTTCGGACGTCACAAGTGGTGATCCACAGCTATTCCAGAGACTCTTGCCTGCTCGCTTGGGAGCGATCATCTGCCATCTGACTGCAGCCCTACCCGGAGGTTCGGACGTCACAAGCGGTGATCCCCGGCTATTCCAGAGACTCTTGCCTGCTCACTTGGGAGCGATCATCTGCCATCTGACTGCAGCCCTACCCGGAGGTTCGGACGTCACAAGCGGTGATCCCCGGCTGTTCCAGAGACTCTCGCCCGCTCACTTGGGAGTGTCCATCCGCCATCTGCCTGCTAGCCTACCGGGAGGCTTCACCATCTCAGGTCGTATATACCTGTCCATCTAGAGACTGCCCCGGTTACTTGCCGTGACAACCTGCCTGTCTATCCAGAGACTACCCCGGTCACTTGCCGTGACAACCTGCCTGTCAATCCAGAGACTGCCCCGGTCACTTGCCGTGACAACCTGCCTGTCTATCCAGAGACTGCCCCGGTCACTTGCCGTGACAACCTACCTGTCAATCCAGAGACTGCCCCGGTCACTTGCCGTGACAACCTGCCTGTCAATCCAGAGACTGCCCCGGTCACTTGCCGTGATCCTTTCCCGTATAACCAGAGACTGCCCCGTCACTTGCCGTGACTTCCTGTCCGTCTCCCTGGGCGCCACCCGCTCTCTTACAAGTATAACCTTCTTGTATAAATAAAGCTCAGAGGTTCCACCTACCTGACCCGTTACATTTACATTACAGGAGGATTTATGTAAACTAGAAGCTTGGGCTGATAAATGGCAAATGAGCTTTAATGGGGATAAATATAAGGTCATGCACTTGGGTAGAACAAACAAGATGTATAATTATGTGCTTAATTGTAAAACACTGGGCAAAACTGTCACTGAAAGGGACCTGGGTGTATGGGTGGACGACAAACTCACATTTAGTGGCCAATGTCAGGCAGCTGCTGCCAAGGCAAATAAAATAATGGGATGCATTAAAAGAGGCATAGATGCTCATGAGGAGAACATAATTTTACCTCTATACAAGTCACTGGTGCGACCACACTTAGAATACTATGTGCAGTTCTGGTCTCCGGTGTATAAGAAAGACATAGCTGAACTGGAGCGGGTGTAGAGAAGAGCGACCAAGGTTATTAGAGAACTGGGGGGTCTGCAATACCAAGACAAGTTATTACACTTGGGGTTATTTAGTTTGGAAGAACGAAGGCTTAAGGGTGATCTTATTACAATGTATAAATATATGAGGGGACAGTACAAAGACCTTTCTAATGATCTTTTTACTCTTAGACCTGTGACGGGGACAAGGTGGCATCCTCTACGTCTGGAGGAAAGAAGGTTTAGCCATAATCACAGACGCAGATCCTTTACTGTAAGAGCAGTAAGACTATGGAACTCTCTGCCGTCTAATGTTGTAATGAGTGATTCCTCACTAAAATTTAAGAAGGGACTGGATGCCTTTCTTGAAAAGTATAATATTACAGGCTATATTCACTAGTTTCCTAGGTACTGCGTTGATCCAGGGAGCTAGTCTGATTGCTGTATGTGGAGTCGGGAAGGAATTTTTTTCCCCAATGTGAAGCTTACTGTTTGCCACTTGGGGTTTTTTTTGCCTTCCTCTGGATCAACATGTTAGGGCAGGTTAGGATAGGATATCGGTTGAACTAGATGGACTTAAAGTCTTCCTTCAACCTTAATAACTATGTTACTATGTTATATAGTTTGCAGGGCTATGTAAGAGCCCTTACACAGTTTCATGACTATGTGGGAGCTTTTATATTATTTTGAGGGCTATGTGAAGGGGGCATTAGACTGTTTGGATGGCTATGTGGGGCCCTTATACAGTTTCTCGGCTATATGAGGACCATTATACTATTTAGAGGTCATTTTACTATTTTGAGGGCTATGCAGGGCCATTATACTATTTTGGAGGGCTATGTATGGGCCATTATACTGTTTGGGGGGTTATATGAGAGCCATTATACTATTTGAAGAGCTATATGGGTGTGATTATGTCAGCAGATTGCGGGATGCAGTGACAGACAGTAGACAGAGCAAGGGTTAACAGTTTTACAGGTGAATACTCCACACAGGGAGGCAAACATTTAAAGGGGAAAGAAAACAGTTCAGATGCAAAAAGATGTGCAGAGTCAATGACAAAAACAAAGGTAAAGATAATGGCAGTTCGTGTTTGATCAACTTAGCTTATCAGACATCTTCCAGGCTGTGGCAATTGCACAGCAGGCGATGACGCCAACAAAGACTGGTATGAGGTTGTTCCGATGGGGTCCTGAAGAAACTGACGACGGGGTTCCTGGCTGGAGCGGATAGTCTCTGATGCTCTCCACGGATCCTTAGTCCAGAGATCATTGTGGCGGGAAAGGTGCAGGCTACAGCACTGTCTGAGCCCAACGTGGCTTGGCAAATATACACCAGGGAGTCAGTGAGTCGTTCACAGTCATGTACCCGGTAGTGTTGAGCGATACGATAATGCAAATATCGGCTATCGGCCAATATTAGCTCTATCGGCCTTTCGATAATTCGTTTCGATATTTTCGTCTTATCGAATACCGGAATCGGATTTGTCACTGTCACTGTGAGTGTCCGTCGGTCGGGTCTGTCAGAGTCAGCGGCACTTACCTGGCAGAAGATCTCCGGCGGTCACGTCCTGGACTGCTTGATGGCCGCCATTATCTTCTCCCTGGCGGTCACATGCAGTTTTTCGCGATAACTGCAGTGACTGCAGGGTAATCCCGGCCGTAAAGCAGTCAGTCCGAAGACGTCACCGCCGGGGAAGCAGGTAATCAGCTGTGCTGCGCCGGGATGACAGGCTCTGCCTGTCATTCTGATGTAGCAGAGCTGGATCGTCGTGGGACACTCGTTACTATGGACTGCGTCGGTCAGGTGGTATACTTTTTTTTTTTTTTTTTTTTTACAGGAGATCGATGGCGTCGCAGGATGAGACTGTAATAAAAGTAATGAAAACTGTGTTTTTTTTTTTTTTATTAAATTAAAAAACTTTTTTAGGAACATTCACCCGTCCGGGTACATAAACAATTTAACTATTTACATACAGGGACCCTGTCCGGGTTATTTAGACTTCTTTGGCTGGCCTCTTCCAGGTACCACCTGGTACTCTTCTTGAGATTGCCAAACATCCGAGGCACCAAGGACCACCAGGACCTGATGACGTCGTGTGGCCTGTACAGTGACGTCATGACCCGCTATCTGGGTCTGTGTGGCCACCTCTTTCATCTCCCTCCGGGTCTGGAACCCTATGTCCCGGACTGTACGAACCCCAGGGTGCCTAACAGGCGCCGGGTACGGGCCAGCTATACTTATCATGTCCATAGCTGGGGCTGCTGAGGAGACCACTGAGGGAGGCTGGGGAGATTTACGGCGTGGGGTGGGCACTTTTGCAGAGGCCTGGATGTGGGAGGCTGAAGGCTCCGAGGGTCTCACAGGTTCCTGACACTCTGGGGAGTAGGGGTCGCACCTGGTAACATTTAGGGCGTACCACCCATTGTAACCCCAGTGTCGGGTGTAAGTCACCAAGTCTCCTGGCAACAGGTCCCTCCCCGGGTGTCCTTCTGGGAGGTGAGCCTCCACGTCCCGCCGGGTCACAAAGACTTCTAAATAAAGTCCAGGCTCCTTGATGAAGCCCCAACCACCTTTCAATTTAAAGCTCTGTACT
Organism: Oophaga sylvatica; assembly: GCA_033576555.1. Classification (NCBI taxonomy): domain Eukaryota; kingdom Metazoa; phylum Chordata; class Amphibia; order Anura; family Dendrobatidae; genus Oophaga; species Oophaga sylvatica. The sequence continues at coordinate 203,698,346 of JARQOD010000005.1, read as the reverse complement.
GCACCCTTACGCCGCGGCTCACTCAGGGTTCCTTTATCCTTTCTCATCCGGTCCTTATCTGCCGGTCCTTCTCCACCTGACGTTGGCGAAGTTTTTGGGATTCTCGCTGCTCCCTTTGTCGCTCTGCTTCCCGCTCCCAACGTCTCCACTCTTCCTCCTGACGCCGGTTGAAATTCTCCTCCACCAGCTGCTCCATGTCTCCACCACTCCACTGCAGCTTACAGTGTCCGGTTTGCGGCAGCTCTCCTGTCGCCCCCCAGTCCTGGCGGCGCTCCCCTGCGGAGGAAGCAGACGGCTCTAAATCAGATGACAGTCGGGGCTCCGGTACAGGCAGGTAGTGCTCTGGTGCCTGCGCGGCCTCCTCCATGAGGACGGGTGTCGCTTCTTCTGTCTCAGCGACGGGGGCAGACAGCGGGATCTGGGGTGCTGCTGACGGTGCTGCGGTTTTTGCAGGAACGGGTGCCTCCACTGCGACAACGTCAACCGGATCACATTGCAAGGACTCCTCTACTAGAACGGGTGCCTCACCTTCCGGTACAGACACTTCAGGTAAGAGGGATTGGCGCCGCTCCAAGTTTATTTTTAGGGCACGCCAGCTGGCTTCCATCCTGGCGACCTCCTCCCGGTGCCGGGCCAGGCCTCTTAGGGTATCCTCCGCTTCTTGCAGCGTAGGAGGGTTTCCAGGCCGGGTGCCCAACGGTGGTTCCGTGGCGATCGGGTCGCTTCCGTGGGGGGAGAGCTCTGACTGCTCCATCCCTTCCCACTTCTGCTCGTCGTGTCCATTAGCCATCTCTGCCAAGTCACATGTGTCATTAGCATCTGGAGAGGGCCCCTCTTTTGTAGGGAGGCGGGACCTTCGTGTTAGTTTCCGCACACTGAGGAGGATGAGGAGGCGGAACTGAAGAGCTGTGGTGCACGATCTTACATTGCAGTACCATTTACAGTGGTCGGCCATCGTTTTCACGCCACTGAGTGACACCCACGAAGAGCACGCCCTTCTTCTTCACCAGTGCCTCGTCATGACGCAGATATGGCGGAAAAATGGCAAATACATTCTCTGATGATTTTAGCAATTCTCAAGCACAAAACCAGTGCAATTCAGGCACACAGGACTCGCTTATAGCGAGCTACAGAATCCTGTTCGTGACGCCCAAGTTGAGTCGCACAGAGCCAGAGGTTTTCGGGGTACTCGGCACCGAGCCCGTCGACTTCTATGGGGTATGTCACGTCTTTACCCGGCAATTGAATTAGAGTCGATTTTACTATGTAGAAGTGTATAGACTATAAATATATGTATATATATATATATGTCACAATGACATGTATATATATATATATATATATGTATTCTATGTGTGTATATTTTGTGTTTACAACGAAAGAAAGGTTTTTTTTGTTGCGATATTTTGTTCCCATAGACTTACATGGGACTTCCGGTATCGAAATCGGATATCGACAATATTTAGTGCTATCGGCGATACAATTTCGATACGATATTTTTAGATATCGAGCAATATCGCTCAACACTAGTACCCGGTCTATCTTAGGCGGCGCGCTCTGCACTCACGGTCTCAGGGAGTCTGGCTACTTGTTTAGCAGGGACCAGCTGGCACATCTCTGTTCATAGTCTCAATGAGTAGCTGTAAGGGGGTCAGGGCTTTGTCCCTCTAAATGTTTATGCTGCTATGTATATTTACCTGTATATAATTGCTATATATTTTGCCATATGATGTATTTTCGTATCTGTTGTATTATTGCTATATTATTCTATGCGTAAGATAGGGGCAGTGCAGTTAGGAGAAGGGCCACTAGATAAGGCACTGAGTACACTGCATAGTAAGGTTTAGTTATAGTACATCTAGGAGTTAATTGTAGGAAGAGCTGCTGTGGGTTAGGCTAGTGTAGGTTGTAGGAATGGTTCAGAAGGGTGAGCACCCCCGACAAGTCCAGAAGGGCTCTAAGCCCAGGACGCCATAGCAGCTACGCAACATTGTTTAAGGAGAGAAGCGCGGGCACAGTCAGACGGGTGCTGGATAAGACCGGAGCACCTGGGGAAGCTACAGTTCACGTCAGCAGCAGGAATGGAGAAGGAGACGTCCAAAAGATGTGCAGGGCGCAGAATATTCATGATGTGGCAGATTCTCAATAGGGCTGAAGCTGGCAAGTCCGAGGCGAAGCGGATGAGCGGGATCCCCTATGTACTGAGGACGTCCCACAGTAGTGAAGCTGCGGTACCGCCAAGGGCGCTACTACCCCGTAATGTACGTGAGGGTGAAGAAAGTAAGAAAGAGAAAGAGCAAGAGGAATGGTGTGTGAACTGTGATGTAACTGATGTGTCGGGTCCGTGGAAGAAGAAAGTAAAATCATTGATTTAGCATCAGAACCGGTATCTGTGTCCGTTATTTCAACCCTGATCACTGGAACCAAGTGTGCAGGAACTGGGTCGTACCACAGTGGAATCCTTGACGGTGGACCAGCACCCTGAACAGGTACGCCGGTAGAAGCTGATGGTTTGTCTGTGGAAGGAGGTCAAGACACCAGAGCCCCGGTGTCCTCGGCTACGACTGCCGTCCTGCCCTCCACTTATATATCAACCGAAATGCTCGGGCGTGGGCCTGCGGTGCTCAAGGGACGGAGCACTCACTTCTCCCTGTCGCGCATTGTCTGCTCCCATCAATTCTGCCTGTTTCCGTGCGACTCAGACTTTTTACTTTTAGCCACGCCCCCTGCTGCCTAGTGCAAAGGTCGGTCTGGTTCTTTAAGCTGTCCCCAGGACAACAGGGAAGACAGCCCGAGTATTCCGGACCCGGCTCGAGAAAAGTACCCCTAGCCCGTTACTTCTGCTTACACGCCCCTTCTTTTGCTCACCATTTCACAGGTGAGAGTTCTTGTAGTAACAGCTGACACTCTTCCATTTCCCGGATAATTCGCTGCCAAATAAACTGGTCGTGATTGTATCTGTTGGGGGTATTCGGCCGGGATCACACATGCGAGTAAATCGTCCGATACTCACATGTGAAATCCCAGCTCTGGCGCCGGCACTCGGGAGTGGAGCGCGCAGCTGCATAGAACTACATGCAGCCGCTCGCTCCACTCTCGAGTGCCGGCGCCAGAGCTGGGATTTCACATGCGAGTGTCGGACGATTTACTCGCATGTGTGATCCCGGCCTTCTAGCTGTTGTCCATTCAGTACGGTGCAAGTCAGATTGTGTAGTAGAATCAGGCTGGGTAGTAGAGTCAATTTGAATAAGCAAGGACGGGGTTGCGTCCAAGTCTAGGGGAGCAGCCATTCCAGGAGCTTCAGGTGCCTGTCCCTCCTTTTTTGGGTCGACACGTGGCAGGTCGAGAAAGTCTTCTTCTTCATAATCAACAGCCGCAGGAGCAAGTGCTTCAGGAACATTTTGCGTCTCTTCAGTTTGATCAGCATTTCTTGACAGGCATAGACGTAGCATATTCCGATGAACTACTCAAGTGGGAGCGTCTTCTGCTCCCTCAAGTTGGACTTCATAGATGGGACCTTCAGAGCTGATCCTCCGTTTTACCCGACATGGGGTATTTTCCTACTGGTACTACAGCTTGCCTCGGGGTCATTTGTCTCGGACTAACACATGGTCTCTGGCCTTGAGAGCTGTCCCTTGCAGGTGAGTTACTTCAGGATGTTCAAGTTCCCGAAACTTGGTCTGCACAAGCCGATGTAGCGTTTACAAATGGTGACGATGTTCTCATGCCCAGGTGGATACCCCCGTCCGTGGGTAGTCCTCCTCTGGATCCAATTCCAATTCAGTGATCTCTCTCCCCATTCGGCCTAACAGCAGGGTGTATGGCATACATCCAGTGATGCGATGTCCTCGGCTATTGTACACCCAAATTAGTTCAGCCACAAACTTTTCTGTCTTCCTCTAACATCCACAGCATCTGGATCAAGGTTCGTTGAACCGTTCACAGCCTCCATTCAGTTGAGGATGGTAGGGCGTCGTCCGAGATTTCTCAATCTGATACATGCGGTACAGTTCTTCCATTACTCGCCCCTGGAAACAGGCGCCTTGATCAGAGTGAATTCTCTTTGGGCAGCAGTACACTTGGATAAAGTCTCTGCAAATGGCCTGTGCCACTGATTCAGCAATCTGATCCCGGATTGGAATCACCACAGCGAATTTGGTAAAGTGGTTGGTCATTACTAGACAGTGTTCGTATCCTTGGTGAGCCGGCCTAAAGTCAGTTAATCTATCATCAACACCTCTAAGGGAGCAGATGGTTTGCATAGGAGATCTTTGTTCTGGAGGTTTAGCTAACTCACAGCTCCTACACTGCTGACAGGCTTCCTCTACTGTAGCTTTCAGTCGAGGATGGTAGACTAACTTCTGCAGCCACTGCAACGTTTTTTCTGGGCCGAAGTGAGCCCCTCTTTTGTGGGCCTCCGTGGCCACTTTGGGAAGCAGCGTTTCAGGTAGCACCACTTGCCAGGTGACTCCCAGTTCTCGGTTCAGCTGGATCTTCCGGTACAATAGTCCGTCTTTTAGGTGGAGTCTTTCCCACTTTCGAACGATCTGTAGAGTTCCCGGAGACAGGGCGTCTCTCTCTCTCTCTCTGATTGGGAGATGTGTTTTAGAGCCACCCACTCCCTCATCTGAGCGAGTACTCCATCCTCCTGTTGAAGTCATACCCACTCGTCACGGGATTGCCCCAGGGTGCATTCTCTGGGTGCTACCTGGATCTATTCCTGCGTGGCCACCATCGTCCTGGTGGAATTATGGAACTAAGGGATATTATCAGCTTCAAGCTCTTCATCCCAGCTGGGTCCAGGTCACTCGTGTGTCACTCTGGATAGGGCATCGGCGTGTGTGTTCTCAGCTCCTCTCCTGTAGGCGATCGTATCGGTACTTAGCCATCTGGGCCACCCATTGCTGCTCCAGGGCCCCTAGTTTTGCATTTTCTAGATGAGCTAAAGGATTGTTATTGGTGCGCACCAAGACTTCGGACCCAGACAGATACTTAGCAAGCTTATCAGTCATGGCCCACATCAACGCCAGCAGCTCTTACTTGAAATAACTGTAGTTGTCTGGGTTTCGCTCAGAATCATGGAGAGACCGACTCGTTTAGGCTATCACTCGGTCTTTTCAGCCCTGTATTTGCGACATTACAGCCCCTAGTCCATGCAGACTCCCGTTGGTGTGAAGCATGAATGGTTGGGAGAAGTCTGTGTAGGCCAGTACGGGTGCTTCCATTAGAGCCATCTTCAAAGCTTGGAAAGCTTCTTCCTGTCACCAAACTGTATAGTCATGTTCTTTGCACCAGACGATATTCGATATTCCTTTCAACAGCTTCAGCAATGGGTTAACAATGCAAGTGAAGTTCTTCACAAACCGTCGATAGTACCCAGTGAGTCCCAGGAAGGCCCGAACATCTTTCACAGTCTTCAGGATGGGCCAGTCCTGCACTGCTGCAATCTTTTCACGCGATGGTCTCACTCCTTCAGCGGAGACGACATCTCCCAGATATTCAATTTGTGTGTGGAAAAGGTGACACTTCACTTTCAGGCCATGCTTCTGTAAATGACTCAACACTTGTTCCAGCCTTCGCAGATGTTCCTCAAAAGTGGCTGCATAAACGATGATGGGATCCAAGTAGATGAGTGTGGCCTCGAAGTTTAAGTCTCCCAGGCACTTCTCTATCAGTCGTTGGAAGGTCCCAGGGGCGTTAGCAAAGCCAAAGGGCATCCTGTTGAACTCAAACAACCCCATGAATAGTATAAAGGCTGTCTTCATCTGATCATGCTCAGACATGGGCACTTGCCAATACCCACTGGCCAAATCCAACGACGAGAAGTATTTTGCGTTTCCCAGAGCGAACAAGGATTCTTCAATACTTGGTAGTGGATATGAATCTCGAACGGTGCAGGCATTCAGCTTCCAATAGTCCACTCAGAACCGCAGACTCCCGTCCTTCTTTCATGCGAATACAGTGGGGGCAGCCCACGGGCTTTGACTTTCGCGAATCACTCCCCTCTGCAACATTTGTGTCAACATTCCCTTCACCTCCTAGTACATTTGTGGCGGAATTTGTCGATACCGTTCTCTAATGGGTGCAGTAGCACCCATAGGGATCTCGTGGGTGATAGCTGTGGTACACCCAAAATCATCATCACGACGGGCAAAAACGTCCTGGTACTGCCCCAGCAGGGCCTCCACCTTTTGCACTTGTTGCGGTGAGAGCTCCTTTAGTTCAGTCCGCATTTGCTCTAGAATACGGGGTTCCTCTTGCAGATGGTGCAGTTCTGGTTCTGGGGACACGTTTATGGCTACTGTCCAAGGATCTCCCTACTTCACTGTCAGCTGAAAGGCCTTCGGTGGTATCAGCTCTTCCGGCATGCCCAGGATTTGCGCTACTTCCCTCTTGGGTGGAAGTGTGAGATTGTCCTCCCTGAGATTGACACAACATACTGATACTTTACCATTGTGAACAGTGGCTAAGGTCTGTGGAACGAGGAGCCCTGGAGGTAGCTGCTCCATAAAAGCTGGCTCTATTTGAACTTCAACTCCTTCTAGAGGGGAACAGGCTTGGATGGGCAGAGTAAGTGCGGTCTGTACTGGTGGTAAAACAAGGTTGGCTGCGGCCGGAACGATCACCTTGCCCAATGTCTTTCCTTCACTTGAGGTCTCTTGGTTATGTGCCACCCGGATCAACTGTTGGAACACTTTCCTTTGGGGGGTGTGAGGTCTCCATTGCTTCAGGAACATGTCTGCCATCTCATTTTTGCCACACACGGTGATCTGCATCCAGACCACCCCTGCGACCAGGATGGGCAACTGATTCACAGCAGTCAGCTTGATCACTGGGCCCCATTCAGGTCGCATTGTCTCAGGAAAATAACGTCTAAAGTAAGTCGCGGCATTGTGGTTACTTGCGATCCAGTGTCAACCAAGCAGCAGACGGCCTGGCCATCCATTTCGGCCCAAACCAGAGGACTCAGGGAAACTAAACTTGTGGGACTTCTTGCTCTCCTTCTTGACTGCTCAGGCTCCGGGTGGCGTCCCCCAGTCATGGAGCCTCCTAATTTAATGGACGGTGCTTGAGGGGTCTTCCCCGTCATGCACGTCCCCTAGCAAAATGTCCCATTTCTCCACAGTTGTAGCAGGTAGGCAGCTCTTCCTTGCAAGTAGGGTTGAGCATTCCGATACTTCCGATACTTCCGATACCTGAAATCCAATGTAAGTCTATGGGAACAAAATATCGGAAGTATCGGAAGTACTTCCGATATTTTGTTCCCATAGACTTACATTGGATTTCAGGTATCGGAAGTATCGGAATGCTCAACCCTACTTGCAAGGCATTCTCATCTCCTGACAAGTATTAGGGCCAATTTTGACTCTAAGGGAGTTTGGTGGGGTTGAAGGTTTCTTTCTCAAATCAGACCACTCCACTCCCAGGTCCTGGATCTCTTTCTTCAACTCTCTCACCCAACTTGCTTCGATGGTCAGTGGCGCAGATACCTCCCCACTCCGGACCTTCCCTGCTCATGCACACGTGCTTATAGAAAAGTCATGCGTATGTTTACCAGCAAGTGCTCTCGCAAGGCCTGCCACTAACTGATATTACAGCACTATATCAGGAGGGCGTACACCTACACCATGCTGCTTAGCAATCGCGGCGTGGATCTCCTGCAGTGTGTTCTTATAGTGGGTTACAGTCTCTCTCACCCTTTGAACACGTTTAAATAAGCGCATGGGTAATTCTCCGACATCTGTGGGGTCTCCGTGCATTTCCTCCAGAATTCGCAGCACCTTGTCAAAAGAGTCTCGTTAGTGGGGGGGCCAAAACATGACAGAACTCCCTGCCTCCCCATCCAAGGCCATCATGGCAACCTCTGCCTGAAGTGCGGGGGGTCATGGGGTGAATACTCAACATTCCCCTGACCGCTCAGTCCAGTCCCGTAGCAGAGTGTTGCTCCCTGTTAATTTTGGGAGGTTATTCAACATTGCCCCCAGAGATATGCTGGCCCTCGGGCAACCCCAACCGATTGGTCTGTCCCTTCTGCACCGGTAGACTGCATCCTGCCGACCACGCCACGTGTGGGCAGGTTGCGAGATGCAGTGACGGACAGGAGACAGAGCAAGGGTTAACAGTTTTACTGAACAGGTGAATACTCCATGCAGGGAGACAAACGGTTAAATTTACTATACATTATACTATTTGGAGAGCTATGTTGTGGCTCCTTATATAGTTTACAGGGCTATGTAAGGGCCCTTACACAGTTTCATGACTATGTGGGGGGCTTTTATATTATTTAGAGGGCTATGTGAGGGGGGCATTTAACAGTTTGGATGGCTATGTGGGGGCCCTTATACAGTTTCTCGGCTATATGGGGACCATTATACTATTTAGAGGTCATTTTACTATTTTGAGGGCTATGCAGGGCCATTATACTATTTTGGAGGGCTATGTATGGGCCATTATACTGTTTGGGGGGGTTATATGAGAGCCATTATACTATTTGGAGAGATATATGGGTATGATTATGTCAGCAGGTTGCAGGATGCAGTGACGGACAGGAGACAGAGCAAGGGTTAACAGTTTTACAGGTGAATACTCCACGCAGGGAGGCAAACAGTTAAAGGGGAAAGAAAACAGTTCAGATGCAAAAAGATGTGCAGAGTCAATGACAAAAACAAAGGTAAAGATAGTGGCAGTTCGAGTTTGATCAACTTAGCCTGTCAGACGTCTTCCGGGCCATGGCAATTACGGAGCAAACCGACGATGGGGGTCCTGGTTGGAATGGATAGACTCTGATGCTCTCCACGGGATCATTAGTCCAGAGATCACTGTGGCGGGAAAGGTACAGGCCACAGCACTGTCTGAGCTCGACATGGCTTGGCAAATATACACCGGGCGGTCAGGGGTCATTCACAGTCACGTACCCGGTCTTTCTTAGGTGACAAGCGCGCAGCACTCACAGTCTCAGGGAGTTTGGCTACTAGTTTAGCAGGGACCAGCTGGCACTCGGCACGTCTCTGTTCACAGTCTCTGCGAGTAGCAACCGAAATGCTTGGGCATGGGCCTACACTGCTACGGTGCTCAAGGGATGGAGCACTCACTTCTCCCTGCCGCACACTGTCTGCTCCCGCCAATTCTGCCTGTTTCCGCACGGCTCTGATTTTTTACCTTTAGCCACGCCCCCTATTGCCAAGTGCAAAGGTTGGTCCAGTTCTTTAAGCTTTCCTCCGGACAAGAGAGGAGACAGCCCCGACGGTTCCGGACCAGGTACAAGAAAGGTACCCCTAGCCCAGTCCTTTGGCTTACAATTATACTGTTTGGCGGGCTAGTGCGGGCCTTTTACTGTGTGCAAGCCATAATAGAATGTGGAGGATTGTGTTTGTACCATCATATTGTGTATAGGGTTATGTAGCGGCCATCACAGTGTGTGGAGGGGTACAAGGGCCATTTGTCATGTGTGCATCGCCACGAAGATCGTCGCGGTTGCACATTCTGACTTCTCACAGCTGAGTTGCTGTTTCTTTGTGTTTGGCAGTTAGGGAGTTAATTCTGTCTGTGCTCAGTTCTGGGACTGGGTGCAGTTTTCTCCCGGCTGCAATTAATTATTTGTTGATTGGTTTCCTTTAAATCTCTGGTTGTCTGTGTTGGGAGTTGCCAGTGAAATTTTTCATGCAGACCACAGATAGGATTGTATCTGTATAGACTTAAGTTAAAGAGCTCCTTAGTTGTTTTAAGCTCACCTTGCTTAGAGTTTAATATCCCAGATCATTTATGTTCCTTCTGTGTTTGAGTGTGTATGCAAGTCTGTGTTTTCTCCAGTCTGTCTTATATGTCTAATCTGTGTATTTAGCAGAGATCAGCCCATATCCCTTTGGTGGTAATCAGAATCCTTCTTAGGACTGATTACAGGGTTCAGGGACTGATAGGAGACAGGGTTAGGCTGGAGACTTGGACCTCTGAACCATTATCAGTACCTCCAAGGTGAGGGATTAGTTAGGACCCCAGTTTAGGGTCAGGTTAGACCCCCGGTCCTCCTCTTTCCTGTGACAGTGTATCTAGTCCTCAAGATTAACCCTGAGTTCAACGGATATCGTGTCAGGTAAATTTATTCTATATTTACATGCTGATGTTGCTAATCTATATGTTGTATAGAGTGTTGTTCTTTTAAGAATAGTTTACTGACATCGTACACATATCATAAGACCGCGTGACATTTTCACTGGCCCATAAAATTATTCCCAGTTGCCATGGATCCAGTAGCCCAGCTGGCTCTGCAGTTGCAGGGATTATCCATGGAGCTGACGGACATTAAGTCCAAAGTTTTGTCTCCCTCGGAGAAAACCAGATTTGAACCTAAAGTAGCTCTCCCGGACAGGTTCACTGGTGGGCGAGACAAATTTTTTACCTTCAGGGAAGCATGTAAATTGTATTTTCGGCTTCGGCCTCGATCATCAGGGAGTGAAGAGCAGAGAGTGGGAATTGTTATCTCGCTCCTACAAGGGGACCCTCAATCCTGGGCCTTCTCCCTTCCTCCGGGATCCCCGGCTCTACAGTCAGTAGATCGATTTTTTACTGCCCTGGGTTTGGTATATGATGACCCAGATCGGGTCTCTCTTGCTGAGACAAAATTACGTAAGATACAGCAGGGAGATCGTCCGGCGGAGGAATTTGCTTCTGAGTTCCGTAGATGGGCCACAGATACTCAGTGGAATGACCCAGCTCTTAGGAGCCAGTTTTGTCATGGGCTTTCTGACAAATTAAAGGACGTTTTGGCTCAGTATGATTCCCCTCCATCACTGGAGGCTGCTATGGCCCTAGCTATCCGTACTGATAGACGGCTCCGGGAGAGGTGCGAGGTAACTCCGCCCCCTGTTGTTACTCCACCTACTACTAAAGTCCCTTATGTTGAGGTTCCCCTTGTCTGTTCGGAGGAGCCTATGCAGTTGGGAGGGACATCATTTCGTAGGAGGGGATTGGCGGTACGCCGCAGGACTAGAAGGTGTTTCTTCTGCGGGAAAGAGGGACATTTTGTTGGGGGATGTCCATCCCGTGCCTTGTTGAGCAAAAAGTCGCCGGAAAACTGTTAATCCCAGGTTGTGTGGTGGACGACAACCTGGGAGTATGTATTTCGTCCGCTAGTTCTTCTCAGTTCCTTGTACCAGTGGAGGTGGTGGTTGGTACGAGAGTGGAGAGATTTTCTGTTCTTCTTGATAGTGGGTCCGGGGCTAATCTGGTTGACGCTCAGTTTGCTCAGGCTCAAGGTATGCATCTGAGTGTATTGGTCAAACCGATCCCTATATTCTCCATTGACGCCAGGCCTCTCGGCCAAGGTAGCTTTGTTCATGAGGTTCATAACATTGACCTTCGGGTAGGGGCAATACATAGGGAACTATTATCTTGTTATGTGTTGGAGGGTCTACCTACTCCTATTGTGTTGGGACTTCCTTGGTTGGTTAAACATAACCCTGTGATTAATTGGCAGTCCAGAGATATAAGCCAATGGGGGGAGTTTTGCAAAAGTAACTGCATGAACACAGTCATCAGTGCGGTCGTGCCTAGTACTTTGCCTCCTTTTTTGGAGGACTTTGGGGATGTGTTCTCTGAGGAGGGGTGTCAGGAGTTGCCTCCTCATCGCGTGTATGACTGCTCTATTAATTTACTTCCTGATGCTAAGTTACCTAAAGCTAGGTTATATAACCTTTCTGGTCCTGAGAGGCAGGCTATGAAAGATTATATTTCGGAAAGTCTGGCCAAAGGGCATATTAGACCTTCATCTTCCCCAGTGGCCGCGGGGTTCTTCTTTGTGAAGAAAAAAGATGGAGGCCTACGCCCTTGCTTGGATTTCCGCGAACTTAATCGGATTACTGTTCGAGATCCGTATCCACTCCCTCTGATTCCTGATCTCTTCAATCAAATTGTTGGCGCCAAATGATTCTCTAAATTGGATCTCAGGGGGGCGTATAATCTGATTAGGATAAAAGAGGGGGATGAGTGGAAAACGGCGTTTAACACGCCGGAGGGACATTATGAGAACCTTGTCATGCCTTTTGGTCTGACTACTGCACCAGCAGTATTCCAACATTTTGTTAATGACATTTTTCGTCATCTGGTGGGGCTGTTTGTGGTCGTATATTTGGATGACATTTTAATTTACTCACCAGATCTTGTGTCTCACCAGGAGCATGTGAGACAGGTGTTGCAGATCTTGCGAGACAATAAACTATACGCCAAACTGGAAAAGTGTGTATTCGCCGTACAGGAACTTCAGTTTTTGGGTTTCTTGGTGTCAGCCTCCGGTTTCCGTATGGACCCTGAAAAGGTGAGAGCAGTGCTTGAATGGGATCAGCCAGAGGATCTTAAGGCTCTGCAGCGTTTTCTGGGGTTTGCTAACTACTACCGGAAATTTATTTGTAATTTCTCATCTGTTGTCAAACCTCTCACTGACATGACAAGAAAAGGGACGGATTTTTCTAAATGGTCGGACAAAGCTTGCCAAGCTTTTTCCTCTTTGAAAAAAATGTTTTGCTTCGGCACCCGTTCTCATCCAACCAGATGTATCTCAGCCGTTCGTTGTGGAGGTGGACGCGTCTGACGTAGGGGTGGGTGCAATATTGTCCCAGGGTCCGTCCCCTGGTAAATGGCATCCGTGCGCTTTCTTTTCTAAAAAATTGTCGACCGCCGAAAGGAATTATGATATCGGCAATAGGGAACTTTTGGCCATTAAGTTGGCTTTTGAAGAATGGCGTCACTTTTTGGAGGGGGCAGTCCACCCGGTCACCGTCATTACTGATCACAAGAACCTGCTGTATTTGGAATCTGCTAAGCGTCTGAATTCCAGACAAGCTCGATGGTCGTTGTTTTTTACCAGGTTTAATTTTTGTTGTCACTTATCGCCCTGGATCTAAGAATGTTAAGGCGGATGCCTTGTCTCGCAGTTTCCCAGGGGCCGGGAAAATGGATGACCCGATTCCTATCCTTCAGGAGGGGGTGGTAGTGTCGGCTGTATGTTCTGAGCTTGAGGAGGAGGTATTAGAGGCTCAGGGGGACGCCCCTGCAGGACCTCCAGGGAGACTGTTTGTCCCAAATCAGTTGAGACAAAAGGTTATTGAGGCACATCATAATTCTGCTTTAGCAGGACATCCAGGGAGTAAGGCTACTTTAGATCTCCTTTCTCGCCGGTTTTGGTGGCCTAACGTTAATAAAGATGATTTAACTTTTGTCGCGTCCTGTGGGGTTTGTGCTCGCTCTAAGACCCCTCATACCCGTCCGTCTGGGACCCTTTTACCCTTGAAACTTCCGGAGCGTCCATGGACTCATTTGTCTATGGACTTCATCACGGACCTTCCTCAGTCGTCAGGGAAGACTGTCATACTGGTGGTTGTTGACAGGTTCAGTAAGATGGCACATTTCATTGCTCTTCCTGCCCTCCCTAATGCTAAAACTCTGGCGCAGGTGTTCATTGGGGAGATTGTGAGACTTCATGGGTTGCCTTCTGATGTGGTGTCAGATAGGGGGTCTCAGTTTGTGTCCAAGTTTTGGAGGGCATTTTGTTTACGTCGGGGGATGCAATTGTCATTTTCCTCGGCTTTTCATCCGCAGACCAATGGTCAGACAGAGCGTCTGAATCAAAGCCTAGAGACTTATCTTCGGTGTTTTGTCTCAGAGAACCAGGAGGACTGGTCTTCTTTCTTGCCTCTGGCAGAGTTCGCTCTTAACAACAGGCGGAGCGAGTCCACTGGTAAGTCCCCGTTTTTTGGGGCATATGGTTTTCATCCCCAGTTTTGTACATTCAATGGGGGGGCCCTTCTGGGGTTCCTGAGGAGGAGCGTTTCTCGTCGTCACTTGCTTCAGTGTGGAGAGGTGTATTGAATAATCTGAGTGCTATGGGGAACCATTATAAACGTATGGCTGATAGGAGGAGAGTTTCTGGTCCAGATCTTAATGTGAACGATCTGGTATGGTTGTCTACCAGGAATATAAAACTTAAAGTTCCCTCCTGGAAGCTGGGCCCCAGATTCATCGGGCCGTACAGGATCAGTTCCATAATTAATCCTGTGGCATTTCGTCTGGACCTCCCTCCTACGTTTAAAATTCATAATGTGTTCCACAAGTCATTACTTAAGAGGTACGTGGCACCAGTTATACCATCACCTCTACCTCCTCCTCCAGTGGTGGTCAATGGTAACTTGGAGTTTCAAGTGTCAAAGATCATTGACTCACGTCTGAATCGCCGGTCCCTTCAGTACTTGGTGCATTGGAAGGGGTATGGTCCAGAGGAGAGGACGTGGGTTCCTGCGTCTGACATTAACGCAGATCGTTTGGTGCGGACCTTCCACAGAACTCACCCGGGCAAACCTGGCCCTGAGGGTCCGGAGGCCCCTCGTAGAAGGGGGGGTACTGTCATGTGTGCATCGCCACGAAGATCGTCACGGTTGCACATTCTGACTTCTCACAGCTGAGTTGCTGTTTCTTTGTGTTTGGCAGTTAGGGAGTTAATTCTGTCTGTGCTCAGTTCTGGGACTGGGTGCAGTTTTCTCCCGGCTGCAATTAATTATTTGTTGATTGGTTTCCTTTAAATCTCTGGTTGTCTGTGTTGGGAGTTGCCAGTGAAATTCTTCATGCAGACCACAGATAGGATTGTATCTGTATAGACTTAAGTTAAAGAGCTCCTTAGTTGTTTTAAGCTCACCTTGCTTAGAGTTTAATATCCCAGATCATTTATGTTCCTTCTGTGTTTGAGTGTGTATGCAAGTCTGTGTTTTCTCCAGTCTGTCTTATATGTCTAATCTGTGTATTTAGCAGAGATCAGCCCATATCCCTTTGGTGGTAATCAGAATCCTTCTTAGGACTGATTACAGGGTTCAGGGACTGATAGGAGACAGGGTTAGGCTGGAGACTTGGACCTCTGAACCATTATCAGTACCTCCAAGGTGAGGGATTAGTTAGGACCCCAGTTTAGGGTCAGGTTAGACCCCCGGTCCTCCTCTTTCCTGTGACAGTGTATCTAGTCCTCAAGATTAACCCTGAGTTCAACGGATATCGTGTCAGGTAAATCTATTCTATATTTACATGCTGATGTTGCTAATCTATATGTTGTATAGAGTGTTGTTCTTTTAAGAATAGTTTACTGACATCGTACACATATCATAAGACCGCGTGACACCATTATACTGTATATAGAACTGTGTCGGGCCATCATGCTGTGTTGTGGTCAATGTGGGGGAATTCTACTTTGCTGTATATTGGGTAATGTAGGATCATCAAACTGTGCATGTAGAGTGTACTGTGTAGGAATATACTGTGGGGATATCATACTTTGTTTGGGGGCATGTTTATTGGCATTATACTTTATGGGGCCATGAAAGATGTGGGGACACTAAGGGGAACACTAAGGGGCAGAAAAGTTGTTGCACATGCTCTTCTCTAACCCCATCAAATATATATATTTTTTGTGTGTGGGGTGCTCAGTAACTTTTTCTATGGGATCCCATGCTTACTATGTACACCCTTGCACATGGCATCTATTGTTTAATTACCATGAACTGTATTTATGTGTTATGATTTGGTAGCTGAGGAGAGCAAGCAAAAACGGCAATACACCAGAGAGGTTGGAATCTACTGGATTGCAGTACCCTGACTAACCACCACAACTAAAGGCAGCCGTGGAGCGTACCTACGTTGGTCCTAGACGCCTCGTCACAGCCTGAGAGGTTAACTACACCTAAAGATAGAAAGAGGAAAGCTATCTGCCCCGGAGCAGATCCCCAAAGAACATAGGAAGCCCCCAAACATGTAATAACGGTTAGACAAGAGGAAATACAGACACAGACAGAAAATAGTATGAGCAAACGTTGGGGCCCAATCTTCCTAGACAGAAAAGGATAGGAAGGACACTTACTGCAATCCCAAAAAACCCTAAAAAGTACCAACTCTACTAATTGCAAAAACACCTGAGATCACACGACCTCTACCACCTAAATTAGTTCTCTGGTGTAACAAAACTAAGCCGCAGCCACTGAAAAAAAACTGGAAAAGGCAAATGAACAAACAACAGTGGCTCAGACAAACTGAGAGGAGCACAAGCCCCCGGAGGGAACCTGGCTGACCTCCACAAAAGTGCAGGAAACAATGCAAAAAGCAAGCACAAAAATAAAAACAGAAAATGTCTTATCTGAGAGCAGGAGAAGAGGCAAGACTCAGCAAGCTTCCAAGTGAACCAGGAACCACAGTTGAGACAAGAACAATTGATCACCGGCAACCCTGATGGCAGGGAACCTCCCTTATATAGGACCAGTCTGTAACTCCTGATTGCCAATCTTCACTAAATGGTTCAGCACTGTCTGCAACCACCAGAGGGAGCTGCTGCTCAGAACTCATTTCTAACACATTCACAACAGTACCCCCCTTGAGCAGGGGTTACCGAACCCTCACTTGGGCAACCAGGTCGGTCAGGATGAGCTCTGTGATACGCACGGATTAATCTCCTAGAATGGATGTCCAAAGCAAACACCCAAGAATTGTCCTCCTGACCATAACCTCTCCACTTAACCAAATACTGGAGTTTCCATCTAGAAAAACGAGAATCCAATATTTTCTCAACCACATACTCCAGATTGCCCTCAACCAAAACAGGGTCAGGAGGCGCAGCCATAGGAACCACTGGCTCGACAAACCTCTTCAATAAGGACTTGTGGAACAATTTATGGATCTTAAATGTCCCTGGAAGAAGTAAACGAAAGGAAACACAACAGAGTCAACACCTGGACAGACAGAAGCCTCCGTCTGTCCCGAAGAAAATCGAGGGTGAAACCCAAAATTGCAGAAAAATGGAGACATCAAAGTGGCAGAGCTAGCCCTATTATTAAGAGCAAACTCAGCCAAAGGCAAAAAAGAGACCCAGTCATCTTGATCAGCAGACACAAAGCATCTCAGATAAGTCTCCAATGTCTGGTTTGTTCTCTCAGTTTGTCCATTGGTCTGAGGATGAAAAGCCGAGGAGAAAGACACTTGAACAGCAAGTTTAGAACAAAAAGTCCTCCAAAATCTGGAAACAAACTGGACTCCTCTGTCAGACACAATGTTCTCAGGAATGCCGTGTAACCGAACCACGTGCTGAAGGAACAAAGGCACCAATTCAGAGGAGGAAGGCAACTTAGGTAATGGCACAAGATGTATCATTTTGGAAAACCTATCACAAATCACCCAGATAACGGTCATTCTCTGAGAAACAGGGAGGTCGGAAATCAAATCCATAGAGATATGGGTCCATGGTCTCTTGGGCACAGGCAATGACATCAACAAACCACTAGAGCGAGAGCAAGGCTTGGAGCGAGAGCAAGTCCCGCAGGACTGCACAAATTCCCTGACGTCACGAGACAAAGGTAGGCCACCAAAAGGACCGACTAACCAAGTCTCTGGTACCAAAAATTCCGGGATGACCGGCCAACGCGGAACAATGAAACTCAGACATCACACTCTTCTTCCATCGTTCTGGGACAAACAATTTCCCAATAGGGCAGCGCTCGGGTTTATCCTCCTGACACCCTTCCAGAGCCAGTCTCAAATTGGGCGAGATGGCGGAAAGAACTACACCCTCTTTCAAAATAGCAGGATCTGATAACTTAGGAGAGTCCGCAAGGAAACTCCTCGAGAGGGCATCCGCCTTAACATTCTTAGTGCCAGGAAGAAAGGAAACCACAAAATTAAAATGTGTGAAAAACAAGGCCCACCTGGCCTGTCTAGGATTAAGTCGCTTGGCTGACTCCAGATAAACCAGATTCTTATGGTCCATGAGGACCACCACCTGATGTTTGGCTCCCTCCAGCCAATGTCTCCACTCTTCAAAAGCCCACTTCATGGCCAATAACTCCCGATTACCCACGTCATAATTACGTTCAGTTGGAGAAAATTTTCGAGAGAAAAAGGCACAAGGGTTACTTTTAGAGGTCTCCGGATCTCTTTGGGACAAAACGGCACCTGCCCCAATTTCAGAGGCATCAACCTCCACCTGAAATGGCAGAGAAACATCAGGCTGCCGTAGAACAGGAGCAGAAGTGAATCTGTGCTTAAGTTCCTGAAACGCAGAGACGGCCTTAGGAGGCCTAATCACCACATCAGAACCCTTTTTGTTCAAATCAGTCAATGGTTTAACAATAACAGAGAAATTACCAATAAATTTACGATAAAAATTGGCAAAACCCAAGAATCTCTGAAGAGCCTTTAATGAAGTAGGTTGGACCCAATCACAGATGGCCTGAACCTTGACCGGGTCCATTTCAATAACAGATGGGGACAAAATGAATCCCAGAAATGAGATCCTCTGTACGCCAAAAAGACACTTTGATCCCTTCACATACAGAGCATTCTCTCTCAAAATCTGGAACACAGTCCGAACATGTTTCACATGAGAGTCCCAGTCATTGGAAATAATCAAGATATCATCCAAATAAACAATCAGAAATGTATCCACAAAATCCCTGAAAATATCATTCATGAAGGACTGGAAGATGGAAGGAGCATTAGTGAGCCCAAAGGGCATCACTAGGTACTCAAAATGCCCCTCTGGGGAATTAAACGCCGTCTTCCATTCATCCCCTTGCTTAATGCGAATAAGGTTATACGCCCCCTGAGGTCAAGCTTGGTAAACCAAGTAGCACTTTTCACCCTGGAAAACAGGTCAGAAATCAAGGGTAACGGATATTGATATTTCACAGTGATATTGTTCAAGAGACGATAATCAAAACACGGCCTTAATGAACCATCCTTTTTGGCCACAAAGAAAAAACCGGCACCCAAGGGTGAAGAGGATGGTCTGATATGACCCTTCTCCAATGACTCCTTGATATAAGACCACATAGTGTCATGTTCAGGTACAGACAAGTTAAAAAGGCGACCTTTAGAGAATTTACTACCAGGCACTAATTCAATAGCGCAGTCATAGCTCCTATGGGGGGGCAAGGATGCAGATTTACTTTCGCTAAACACATCAGAAAAATCAGTCAAAAAGTCAGGAACATCCTGAGCCTGGGGAGAGGCAGAAAAAACAGGAGTGTTGGCATTAACACATTGGCAGCCCCAACTGGTCACAGACACAGATTTCCAATCCAAAACAGGATTATGAGACTGTAACCAAGGGAAACCCAGTACAATAATGTCATGCAGATTATACAGCACCAAAAATTTGCAACTCTCCTGATGATCAGGTTCAACCCTCTGTGAGACAGTGAGAGTATGTGTGTTGAATGGGGTGTACATTTCACCTAGATACTTTGCTGACTGGTATAAGGGAAATGTATGGCTTTGTAAACCTAGTGGTAGAGAAAGGTCACTACACCTTACATTCAGTACACACTTGCAGCTCAGGCCTGAAACCACTCAGCTGTTAATTAGGAGACCAGAAGTAGGTGTCTGCGAACACAGACAGAGAGCTTGCTTAGTCTGGACAAGGAGTCCAGGCACAAGAAGGAGTCTCCAGGAGTATGAGCTGTCTCAGTCTGGGTGCTCGATGTACCCCGGACACAGGAGTAGTCTCTGTGAGAATCCATGCGGATAGCTGCTGAATAGGAGGGGAGCTCTCTCAAGTCTGGACGTTGGATATGCCTTCAGACACAAGGAGGAGACTCTGTGAAACTCCATGCTGGTAACTACTGAACATAGTGTTGTTTTGGGGACAGGCTGTTAGAGTCTGGACCCGGATAGAGAGGGAAATCTATCTAAGTGTAGTAAGTGGCTGGACAAGCCCAGGGCTTATGTTTATGATTTGGTTTTGCTTATGTTCTGTTTGCTGTGGACTTTAATAAAACTGGTTGCGGCCAGTTTTTACCAGAACTGCTGTCTGTGAATGAACTGTTTCCGTGCCACTCCGTCTACCCGGACGGCGATCCCAGAGCTATATCCCCTGAAAAGCTTACACCTCATTATCACCTGAGTAGAGAACTGGGTTTATTCTCAGCCAAAGGGGTAGAATCAATCCCCAGTAGGGGAATAGACTTCCGTAGGGGTATCAAGGGAAACCCACAACGTTTAGCAAAATCAAAATCCATCAGGTTAATAGCTGCTCCCGAATCAACAAAATCCTGAGCAGAAAATGTGGACAGGGAGCAAATCAGGGTAACAGTCAACAGAAATTTAGTCTGAACACTACCCAAGACAACTGAACGTGCAAAACGTCTTCCCCACTTAGGGCAGACTGAAATAGCATGAGAGGCATCACCACAGTAGAAACATAACCCATTGCGTTTTCGAAACTCATGACGCTGTGCCCCAGAAGCCACTCCATCACACTGCATGGACTCAGAAGCTGGCTCACAAGGCAACACCATTCCACGCATACCTCTACGCTCACGCAAACGTCTGTCAATTTGAATCGCTAATGACATTGTAATGCAGCTGAAATGCAGGCCAGTGTGCTCAGGACAAGCCTGCACTGCAGAAGCCAAAACCACCACCAGGTGGCAGCAAAAACATCCAAAGCTGTGTTAAGAGTAAGCAGTCATATAAGTACTACAGGTCACAGCAAGCCCGTGGTCAGAAAACAAGCCAATAGGTCAAAACCAGATGGGAGCTGTAAGACTACTGCAGTTTAATGCAATATTCCCCAGAGGGAGCTAGGGAGGGACGTGAGACTGAGTACACAGAGAAGCTATACAAATCAGAAGCACAGACACCAACAAGTGATGTGAGCGTGGTCAGGCAAGCCGAGTCAAAACCGTACGGAGGCAGAAGTACCAGAAGGAGCAGCAATACACGTAGTCAATATACCAAGCCGAGGGTCAAATAGCCAGATAGGGAACGTAGCAGCAGAAACGGATACCAAGAGACGGGGTCAGAGTCAGTCCGGGTCATACACGAGAAATCAAGTCAAAGGCAGGAGGATCACCAGGTAACAGGGGTCAGAGGCTCTAGACTGGAAGCTTGAACTAACACTAACACTGGTAAGCCGGCTGTGACGGACTGAAATAGCCCAGCCCGCTCCAGAACGAGGCCGAGGAAATTAACCCCCGCATGACCAGTCCTGAGAGATGACAGCAGCGCACAAACTCCGGACCGGACCATGACAGTACCCCCCTCTCAATGGGGGGCCACCGGACCCCCAGGCTTCCCTGGATGGCGAGCGTGAAAGGCCCGGACCAACCGATCAGCATGGACCAAACGCACCGGCACCCATGACCGGTCCTCAGGACCGTACCCTTTCCAATGGACCAAGTACTGAAGTGAACGGCGGAGCATACGAGAATCCACCACCTGTTCCACCTCGTACTCGGTCTGTCCATCTACCACAACAGGCGGTGGGTGTGAGGGAGACTCACCAGAGGAAGGCACCAACGGCTTCAGAAGTGCCTTATGGAACACATTGGGGATCCGCAACGACGGAGGCAAGCGCAGGCGAAAGACCACAGGATTAATTACCTCTAAAATTTCATACGGACCAATATACTTAGGACCCAACTTAGCCGAGGGAATTCTCAGTCTTATATTCTTGGTGGATAACCATACCTTATCCCCCACCTGATAAGCTGGCCCCACAGAACGTCGTTTATCTGCAAAAAATTTGTATTTGCCCTGAGCCTCCCCAATGTTTCTCTGAACCTCCCTCCAGACCTCCCCCAACCGCAGAAAGGCCGAATCAGCCCCTGGACATTCTGAATCCAGCCGGGAAAACTCACCAAAATGAGGGTGAAACCCATAGTTGCAGAAAAATGGAGAAGTACCAGTGGACTGATTGACACGATTATTGAAAGCGAATTCTGCAATAGGTATTGCAGAGCACCAATCATCCTGTCTAGACGTGACAAGACACCGTAAAATCTGCTTTAATTACTGATTGGTCCTTTCAGTCTGACCATTGGTCTCTGGATGGTAGGCCGATGAAAAGGTCAGACTGATGCCCAGCCTTTTACAAAAAGCCCTCCAGAATTTTGCCACGAATTGTACCCCTCTATCAGACACCACACTGACAGGCACACCATGCAACCGGATCACATGCTCAATGAATAGTTTAGATAGAGTCTCAGCATTCGGAAGGCCCTTTAAAGGTACAAAATGTGCTTGTTTACTGAACCTATCAACAACTACCCATATCACAGTTTTGCCATTAGAGGGAGAAAGATCGGTGACAAAATCCATGGACAGATGAGTCCATGGTCTATCCGGAATTGGCAGTGGCACCAATTCCCCGGCTGGCCGTTTGCGGGAGGCTTTTGTGCGGGCACAAGTTTCACAGGAGGAGACAAACCCAGTGATGTCTGACGTCAACGAGGGCCACCAGAACAGCCTAGTGATGGCTTTACGAGTGGCCGAGATTCCCGGATGCCCACTCAGAGCAGAGTCGTGGAACTCTCGAAGCACCCTTAACCGATATTGGACAGGCACAAAGAGCTTATTTTCAGGTATGGACGATGGAGCAAAGGATTGGGACTCACGAATCTCTTGTTCCAATCTCGAGGACACCACAGCCACCACCACCCCCCGCTGAAGAATGGAGGAAGGAGGTTCAGGAGGAGATACTGGATCTAAGCTACGAGACAAGGCATCAGCCTTCACATTCTTGGACCCTGGTCTGAAAGTGATGGAAAACTGAAATCGGGAAAAAAAAGTGACCACCTTGCCTGTCTCGGAGTTAAACGTTTGGCAGACTCGATGTAAGACAGGTTCTTGTGATCTGTAATGACAGTGATACGATGAGCTGCCCCCTCCAAAAAATGCCTCCATTCTTCAAATGCCAATTTAATGGCCAACAACTCCTGGTTACCCACATCATAATTCCTCTCAGCAGAGGAAAATTTTTTTGAAAAGAAGGCACAGGGTCTTAAGTTAGTTAATGTGGTGGGCCCCTGGGACAACACAGCCCCCACTCCCACCTCAGAGGCGTCCACCTCTATGATAAATGGTTTAGACAAATCAGGTTGAACCAGTACAGGGGCAGTCATGAAACTGTTTTTTAATGAAGAAAATGCCGCCACAGCTGGAGCTGACCAGTTTTTTAGATCAGCCCCCTTTCGAGTGAGATCAGTGAGGGGTTTGACCACTTGAGAAAACCCCTTGATAAATTTTCTATAGTAATTGGCGAAACCCAGAAATCGCTGAAGACCCTTGAGATCTCTGGGTTGCACCCAATCCACAATGGCCTGTACCTTCCTAGGGTCCATACGAAACCCCTCAGAGGACAAAATGACCCCTAGAAAGGACAATTCTTGAGTAAAAAATGAACACTTCTCCAGTTTGGCAAAGAGAGAGTTCTCCCTGAGCTTCTGGAGAACCGCACGAAGATGACCCATGTGACTTTGTCTATCAGAAGAATATATAAGTATATCATCAAGATAAACTACCACAAAGCGTCCAATAAAGTCTGAAAAAACATGGTTAATGAAATTCTGGAATACCGCTGGTGCGTTAGTCAAGCCGAACGGCATGACCAAATTTTCAAATAGACCTTCAGATGTGAGAAACGCAGTTTTCCACTCATCCCCCTCCCGCATACGGATGAGATTGTATGCTCCCCTGAGGTCCAACTTAGAAAACCATCTGGCCCCTGACAATTGGTTGTATAAATCAGGTATCAGTGGGAGAGGATAAGTGTTTCTTATGGTGATCTTATTCAGTTCTTGAAAATCGAGGCACGGGCGTAAACCACCATCTTTTTTTTTTACAAAAAAGAACCCCGCCGCACAGGAGAGACAGATGGCCGAATATGTCCTTTACGGAGGCTTTCAGAGATATACTCCTTCATAGCAGCTCGCTCAGGGATGGAGAGATTGTACAGACGTGCTTTGGGCAATTTGGCACCGGGAACAAGATCAATGGCACAATCGAATGGGCGGTGTGGTGGCAGAACCTCAGCCTCCTTTTCGGAGAACACATCCTCAAAGTCCTTCAGGTACTCCGGAATACCCTCCAGACTGACGGATGACATAGACACAGTAGAAAGACAATTTTTAGAACAATTAGGTCCCCATTTGACAATATCCCGGGACCCCCAGTCAATAACCGGGTTATGCCGTTGCAACCAAGGAAACCCTAACACCAGGCCAGCAGGGAGGTTATCCAAAACAAAGCATGACATGTGCTCCTGGTGCAGGGCCCCCACCCTGAGGGTGAATTCTTGAGAAATGAAATGGAGACCATCCTTTGTGAGAGGTGTAGAGTCAATAGCCACAAGTTTTAAGGGAGTCTCCAACCTAACTGTCCCTAATCTACAGCGGGCCACCAGTTTAGAGTCAATCAGGTTCAGGGATGACCCACAGTCTACAAAAGCCGAAGTATGGACAAAGCAGTTCTCAACACCAAGTTCCACCTTTAACAGTATCTTTGTAAATGAAGTAAAAGGTACCTGAGAGTCTGAGTGACCTCCACGATGATCACCCAGACTCAGCCGCTTGTTAGAGGATGGACAAGAGGGGCAGTCCCTTTTCCAATGTCCGGGGTCTCCGCAGTAAAAACACCGCTTTTCATCACGCCGCCGTTTCCTCTCTTTTTCCTGGAAGTCGGTGGCTCCCACCTCCATAGATTCAGAGGAAGCAAAACATCCGGGTTAGCAGGGAACAACGGAAGTCCCCCGTTGTGTAAGACCTCTCTCCCGTAGCCTCCGATCCATACGGATAGCCTGAGTCATAGCCTCCTCCAAAGAGCTGGGAGGTGGATGGATAGCCAGAGCGTCCTTCAAGCAATCAGACAGTCCCTTCCCAAATAGACATCTCAGTGCGGAGTCATTCCAAGATACCTCAGTGGACCATCGACGGAACTCGGAGCTGTACCATTCAGCTGAGTGCTTCCCCTGAACCAGACCCATAATGGTGTCCTCTGCCACCCTAACACGGTCCGGTTCGTCATAGATAAGTCCTAGGGCCTCAAAGAACCTATCTACCGAGGTCCGTTCAGGAGCGGTAGGGGGCAGCGAGAAAGCCCAGGATTGGGGACCTTCCCTAAGTAAGGAGATAATAATCCCTACCCGCTGAGTCTCATCCCCAGATGATCGGGTTCTAAGAGAAAACCATAATTTACAACTCTCCCTGAATATGCGATACTGATCTTTCTTGCCAGAAAACGTGTCAGGAAGTTTAACTGTGGGTTCGGGGGAGTGCAAAACAACATCTACAGAGTCATCAGGTAGACTAACAATATGAGAAGTGTTTCCCTGCACAGTCTGAATATTCTCAGTAAGTCTTTTCTGTAAGTGGGTATGAGACGTAACAAGAGACTGATGTCTCCCAGAAAAATCCTGCACCATCTGCGTCAAACTGGACACTTGATCCGCCAAGTTATGCAGCGGATCCATGACTAGGGAAAAAAAAATTACAAACTTCCGTTTAAATGTGAAGGTTAGTGTTAATGTAATGCAGCTGAAATGCAGGCCAGTGTGCTCAGGACAAGCCTGCACTGCAGCAGCCAAAACCACCACCAGGTGGCAGCAAAAACATCCAAAGCTGTGTTAAGAGTAAGCAGTCATATAAGTACTACAGGTCACAGCAAGCCCGTGGTCAGAAAACAAGCCAATAGGTCAAAACCAGATGGGAGCTGTAAGACTACTGCAGTTTAATGCAATATTCCCCAGAGGGAGCTAGGGAGGGACGTGAGACTGAATACACAGAGAAGCTATACAAATCAGAAGCACAGACACCAACAAGTGATGTGAGCGTGGTCAGGCAAGCCGAGTCAAAACCGTATGGAGGCAGAAGTACCAGAAGGAGCAGCAATACACGTAGTCAATATACCAAGCCGAGGGTCAAATAGCCAGACAGGGAACGTAGCAGCAGAAACGGATACCAAGAGACGGGGTCAGAGTCAGTCCGGGTCATACACGAGAAATCAAGTCAAAGGCAGGAGGATCACCAGGTAACAGGGGTCAGAGGCTCTAGACTGGAAGCTTGAACTAACACTAACACTGGTAAGCCGGCTGTGACGGACTGAAATAGCCCAGCCCGCTCCAGAACGAGGCCGAGGAAACTAACCCCCGCATGACCAGTCCTGAGAGATGACAGCAGCGCACAAACTCCGGACCGGACCATGACAGACATAGAATCATTGAGACCAGAGGGAGCAGGGAAACCCACCATAACATCTTTTACATTCTCTGACAGACCCTTCCGAAAAAGGGCTGCCAAAGCATCATCATTCCATTTGGTCAGGACTGCCCACTTTCGGAATTTCTGACAGTACAACTCAGCGTCCTCAAGCCCCTGATTTAATGCCAACAAGGTTTTTTCAGCTTGATCAGTGACATTAGGTTCATCATACAATAACCCCAGAGCCAGAAAAAATGCATCAACATTACTCAAAACAGGGTCCCCAGGTGTCAGGGAAAAAGCCCAATCCTGAGGATCGCCGCGCAGGAGAGAGATGACAATTTGAACCTGCTGTGCTGCGTTCCCTGAGGACTTAGGTTGTAACCCCTTCCCGACCTTTGACACAGCGTATGCGTCATGAAAGTCGGTGCCAATCCGACCTATGACGCATACCCTGTGTCATGAAAGGATCGCGTTCCTGCGGGCCGGGAGACCGGGGTCACTCAAAGGTCACCCGACCCGCAGGCACAGGACCCTTTGTGCTTCACCACAGGGGGGGTTGGCTTAACCCCCCCGTGGCCAAGATCGCTCTGATTGGCTGTTAAAAGTGAAACAGCCAATCAGAGCAATCTGTAATATTTCACCAATTTAATTGGTGAAATATTACAATCCAGCCATGGCCGATGCTGCAATAGCATCTGCCATGGCTGGACACCGAGCCCTGACCCCCCCACACATAGTCACGGCAGCGATCGGCCGCCGCCACCGAAAGATGGCAGCGATCGGTCACCGCCGTCACTAACAGCTCCCCTCCTCCTTTGCTCCGGTGCCCTCACCTTCCGATCCCCCCTCCTAACCTTCCGACCACCCTACTCACCTCTCCCGATCCACCGATGTCCCTGGATCGGTCCCGGCGTCCGCCCGGGCCTCTTCATGGGCGCCGCCATCTTGGAAAATGGCGGGCGCATGCGCAGTGCGGCCGGCGCATGCGCAGTGCGCCCCCCCAGTGTCCAAAAATTAATTTTGATCACTGTGATAAACTGTCACAGTGATCAAAATAAAAAAAAGTAAATGAACCCCCCCTTTATCATAGGTAGGGACAAATAAAAAAAATAAAGATTTTTTTTTTTTTTCCAATTAGGCCCTGTGCACACGTTGTGGATTTTGCTGCGGATCCACAGCATATTTTGCTGCGGATCCGCGGTGTATTTTGCTGCTGATCCGCGGCGAATTTTGCTGCGGATCCGCGGCAGACTTTGCTGCGGATCCGCGGCGGATTTTGCTGCTGCTCCGCGGCGGATTTTCCTGCGGATCCGCAGCGGAATTTGCTGCTGATCCGCAGCAGATTTTGCTGCGGATCCGCGGCGGATGTTGCTGCTGATCCGCGGCGGATTTTGCTGCTGATCCGCGGCGGATTTTGCTGCTGATCCGCGGCGGATTTTGCTGCGGATCCGCGGCGGATTTTGCTGCGGATCCGCTGCGGATTTTGCTGCTGATCCGCAGCGGAATTTGCTGCTGATCCGCAGCGGAATTTGCTGCTAATCCGCAGCGGAATTTGCTGCTATCCGCAGCGGATTTTGCTGCTGATCCGCAGCAGATTTGGCGCTGCGGATCCACAGCAGATCCAGAAACCATGTACAGTACAATGCAAATAAATGGTAAAAAAAAACGCTGTGCACATGCTGCGGATTTTTCAGCGCGGATTTGCTGCGGTTTTAAATCTGCAGCATGTCAATTCTTTGTGCGGATTCCGCAGCAGTTTTACACCTATTCCATTATAGGTGTAAAACCGCAGGGAAAAACCGCGCTAAATACGCAGGTAAAACGCAGGTCATTTTACCTGCGGATTTTAGAAAAATCTGCAACGTGTGCACGGGGCGTTAGGGTTAGGCTGGGTTCATATTGCATTATGGCAGTCCGTTAGATGGACTGTGTTTCACCACGGTATAACGCGGTGTAACGCAGTCCGTTAACGCTGCCATTCACCCCATTTGTGTGCGCATCGCAACGCATGCTGATAAGCGGCATGCGTTCGCGACGTGCCGTCATTCAGTGACGGAGCCTCGGACATGGGCTGCAGCGTCTGGGCTCCGTCACCGCAAGCACAGATGAATCATCTGATGATTCATCTGCGCTAGCGGGTATAGCATAACGCGATCGCGTTATGCTATACCGTTACCAGCCCGTCAACGCTACGTGTTGAACGGGCTGGTAAATCACAATATGAACCCAGCCTTAAGGTTAGGGTTAGAACTAGGGTTAGGGTTAGCATTAGGGTTAGCATTAGGGTTAGAATTAGGGTTATGGTTAGAATTTGGGTTAGGGTTGGAATTTGGGTTAGGGTTGGAATTTGGGTTAGGGTTGGAATTTGGGTTAGGGTTGGGATTAGGGTTAGGTTTGTGGTTAGGGTTAGAGTTAGGATAAGTGTTAGGGGTGTTTTGGGATTAGGGTTGGGATTAGGGTTAGGCTTGTGGTTAGGTTTATGGTTAGAGTTGGGATTAGGGATAGGGGTGTGTTGGGGTTAGGGTTATGGTTAAGGTTTGTATTAGGGTTAGGGGTGTGTTGGTGTTAAGGTTGGGGTTAGGGGTGTGTTGGGGTTAGGGTTGGATTTAGAATTGAGGGGTTTCCACTATTTAGGCACATCAGGGGGTCTCCATACGCGACATGGCGCCACCATTGATTCCTGCAAATTTTGCGTTCAAAAAGTCAAACAGTACTCCCTTTATTCCATGCCCCGTGGTTTGCCCAAACAGTGGTTTACCCCCACATATGCGGTATCAGCGTACTCGGGAAAAATTGCACAACAACTTTGGATGTCTAATTTCTCCTGTTAACATTGGGGAAAAAAATTGGGGACTAAAAAATTATTTTTGTGGAAAAAATATGATTTTTTATTTTCACGGCTCTGCGTTATAAACTTCTGTGAAGAACTTGGAGATTCAAAGTGCTTACCACACATCTAGAGGAGTTCCTTGGGGGATCTAGTTTTCAAAATGGGGTCACTTGGGGGGGTTTCTACTGTTTAGGCACATCATGGGCTCTGCAAACGTAACATGACGCCAGCAGACCATTCCATCAAGTCGGCATTTCAAAACGTCACTACTTCCCTTCCGAGCCTCGACGTGTGCCCATACAGTAGTTTTCTCCCATATGTGGGATATCAGCGTGCTCAGGACAAATTGGACAACAACTTTTGGGGTCTAATTTCTCCTGTTACCCTTGGGAAAATAAAAAAATTGGGGACTAAAGATCATGTTTGTGGAAAAAATATGATTTTTTTATTTTCATACCCGGGCGTTATAAACTTCTGTGAATCCCTTGGGGGTTCAAAGTGCTCACCACACATCTAGATAAGTTCTTTGCTTGTCTTAAAATGTCCACAAAAATACCTATCTGGCACTTCACAAGCAATACACAATTAGTTGGACATTATATTGAAATGACCAAAAAGAAGAGTTCCAGAAACATAATAATATTCAAAATATACCAAATTTTATTAATTGCTAACAACTATATCTATAAATAACAATAGTAAATTATGATAAAAAAACACCCAATTATAAAGAGGAAACAAATAGGCTGCATGTTATACTTAGGCGTGTACACCATTTCAAACATAATGTTCTCCATTCAGTAAAGTATATGTATTATGCCACAATAGCAACAATATCCAACACTCATATGTAATACCTTACCAGGAGATAGATCAATAGATAGGTGACACCCGAAGCGCTGCTGCCCAAAAGTCTCCCCCTCACCCCGACGTACGTTTCGCTTCCCGCTTCTTCGGGGGCGTACTAGAGGTGGGTACTAAGGGGTATATATATCCAACCCATACATATCTGAGCGCTAATTAAATCATTAATGTGCGTCATCAATTAGACTAGAGGCAGCCGTCCGTTCTAATCGGCGCATAGAGCTATCTGCACTTCCTGGTTTAAACATGTCATTTCCGGTCATGCGCCCACTGGAACGCTTGCTGAACCGCAAGCTATTCCACTTCTGAACACTTCCGGAAATGTAAAGGAAGGAGTCAAGCGCATGTGCACAAACAGATCGGTCATACCTTCAATCCAATTGCTTCTTCACCCAATACACTGCTACATTTGCTATGATTACGTCAAACAACGTCTGTTATAAAAGATTATTATAAAAAACACCTACATATAAAACAATAACAGTGCATAATAAGACAGTGAGAAAATATAAGTTTTTTAACACTACTTTAGCAATGCTTATATTTAAAGTGACAGTGCATTTTAAGTAAGTAATTATCTTAAATCAATTAAATCAATTATAACATTCCTATAATACCCTGACACGTGATTAATATTACAATTATAATCAACCAATTATATCTTATTAATTAACCCCAAATATATTACAAATGTATTAATCATAACGACCCTTAATATAGTGATATTAAAAAAAACGACACATAATAATCTTCCACTGCCAAGACGCGGTCCTTCTCAAGCATATTCAGATCCTTCCTTCCGCAGAAAAATTCCTCAGCGCATCAATATCCTGGGTGATCCAATTGCCAATCACAATAGTATTTGCTTATTATTATCTAGAAAAACAAATCATTATTAACAACTACAACTTAAAAACACAGAAAATCCTCTTCCTACCCATAAAAATGTTTCCTTACAAAAACTATAACCTTAATTGCAGTCCATCAAAGAAATGCTGAAAACCCCAGATTCTCATTAAGGCCCTGCGGAGCCATCGTGCCCAACCTATAAATCCAACGACTCTCACATTGTGCTAGAATTTTTCTGGGTAGGAAGGGGATTTTCTGTGTTTTTATGTTGTAGTTGTTAATAATGATTTGTTTTTCTAGATAATAATAAGCAAATACTATTGTGATAGGCAATTGGATCACCCAGGATATTGATGCGCTTGAGGAATTTTTCTGCGGAAGGAAGGATCTGAATATGCTTGAGAAGGACCGCGTCTTGGCAGTGGAAGATTATTAGGTGTCGTTTTTATTAATATCACTATATTAAGGGTCGTTATGATTAATACATTTGTAATATATTTGGGGTTAATTAATAAGATATAATTGGTTGATTATAATTGTAATATTAATCACATGTCAGGGTATTATAGAATGTTATAATTGATTTAATTGATTTAAGATAATTACTTACTTAAAATGCACTGTCACTTTAAATATAAGCATTGCTAAAGTAGTGTTAAAAAACTTATAATATTTTCTCACTGTCTTATTATGCACTGTTATTGTTTTATATGTAGGTGTTTTTTATAATAATCTTTTATAACAGACGTTGTTTGACGTAATCATAGCAAATGTAGCAGTGTATTGGGTGAAGAAGCAATTGGATTGAAGGTATGACCGATCTGTTTGTGCGCATGCGCTTGACTCCTTCCTTTACATTTCCGGAAGTGTTCAGAAGTGGAATAGCTTGCGGTTCATCAAGCGTTCCAGTGGGCGCATGACCGGAAATGACATGTTTAAACCAGGAAGTGCAGATAGCTCTATGCGCTGATTAGAACGGACGGCTGCCTCTAGTCTAATTGATGACGCACATTAATGATTTAACTAGCGCTCAGATATGTATGGGTTGGATATATATACCCCTTAGTACCCACCTCTAGTACACCCCCGGAAGAAGCGGGAAGCGAAACGTACGTCGGGGTGAGGGGAGACTTTTGGGCAGCAGCGCTTCGGGTGTCACCTATCTATTGATCTATCTCCTGGTAAGGTATTACATATGAGTGTTGGATATTGTTGCTATTGTGGCATAATACATATACTTTACTGAATGGAGAACATTATGTTTGAAATGGTGTACACGCCTAAGTATAACATGCAGCCTATTTGTTTCCTCTTTATAATTGGGTGTTTTTATCATAATTTACTATTGTTATTTATAGATATCGTTGTTAGCGATTAATAAAATTTGGTATATTTTGAATATTATTATATTTCTGGAACTCTTCTTTTTGGTCATTTCAATATAATGTCCAACTAATTGTGTATTGCTTGTGAAGTGCCAGATAGGTATTTTTGTGGACATTTTGAGAGTAGTGAATTTTTGCTGTTGTATTAACAGTTTGTCCAAATATGTAATAGCCAGAAAATATTTCTGGTATCTAAATATGAGTATAATGAGATTTTGCTGTTTTTTAAACAGACCATTTATTAAAATGGACCTAAAAGCCAAAGAAAGCTCTTGGCGTTCTAAAGCCACGGATATTTTTAATCTAAACACCCAAATCGTTTCGT
Source organism: Oophaga sylvatica (assembly GCA_033576555.1). Lineage (NCBI taxonomy): Eukaryota > Metazoa > Chordata > Amphibia > Anura > Dendrobatidae > Oophaga > Oophaga sylvatica. The sequence goes on along the minus strand of JARQOD010000005.1, from coordinate 203,666,099 downwards.
CTGATGTTTCTAAGAACTATAAGGAATTAATGCAGCGCTACAGAAATGTTTTATATAGAAAAACGAAGCTCTGGTGGAACCGTACCTCACTCGAAAATTATGTAACTAAGAAAATAATACCTAGAGGTTTAAGAGTGCAGTTATATCCAACATTTGACATACAAGAGGAGGATTTAATTAAGAGATGGGTGTCGGCTACTTCAACATGTTCATTCGAATTCATTCAGGTGTTGATCGATAAAAATACCCTCTCTTTAAGTGAATTGGATAAAGAATTGGTGGATATACATGATCAGTTGCAGAAAGATGTCCCCAAAGAATCTTTTGATAAATGGCTGAAGGAATTAGATAAAGATATGATAAAGTGGGAGGATGAATGTTAGCCAAATGAAACTGAAGACATTTCAAAGGGACAAAAATGACTATGATTCGGAGAAAGTATTTAAATGGCAACAGAGGAAGAAAAATGGCACCAAAAGAAGGAGGTCAAGGGAGACTTCCATTACTTCTAGTGTTTCGGGATCTGAGAGTCATGCCTCTACAAGTGATATTGATGATCGTAGAGACTTCAATCTGAGAAAGGATACTCGGAAAAAACAATTCCCAGAGATGTTTAATAAGAATAAACGGCAAAAGGATCAGGACCATTTTAAGGTTGTTAATTTGTCCGAGCGTGTTACATCATCCACACAATTAGAGATATTAGAAAGAGGATTAACCTTCTCTCCTTCCTCCCATTTAGATCCGTTCATAGCTATTAAAGATGCATATCTCTTCTCTAGAAAGTTAATCTTGAAAAAATTACACCATAAAATCAATATTGGTGAAGATCTTTCCTCCCCTGAGGAGCAGAGAGCTCTAGAAATTTTGGAATCTCTTGAAGAAGAGAATAACCCTTCAATGGTAAGTAACATTCCTAGCCATTTATATGAGAAATCAAAAAAATTTCCACCGTTGGGATTGTGCCCGGCGGTGGAGGTATTTACTAAATTAGTTTCACAAGATATTGAACAGTTGGCTACTGAGAGTAGACAATTTTCTAATTTATCTAGGGAGGAAAGACTGGCGCTTCATGAATTAAAAACTTGGAGAGATGTGGTCTTTAAGCAATCGGATAAAGGGGGTAATCTGGTTGTGTGGCCATACCAGATGTATGAAAAACAATCGTATAAATTGTTGGATGAGAAAACATGCTACCGCAAATTGACTTATAATCCGTTATCTTCCTTTCAGTCTGAACTGATTTCAATCTTAGAGAAAGCTTTTGATGAGGGTATCATAACGAAAAAAATTGTTGGATAGTGTAAGGAGTTTGCAGCCAAAATTGCCCACTTTTTATATTATCCCTAAGCTGCATAAGAATCCTATGGACCCCCCAGGTCGCCCGATAGTGGCAGGAAATGGGGGACTCTGCGAGACTATCTCAAATATTGTGGAATTTTTTCTGAAACCCATAGTTTGTACCTTACCGTCTTATATTAAAGACACCACATCGGCCCTTCAGCGGTTGGATCAGATCCATCTGGAAGGTGATATGCTGATGGTAACGGCCGATGTGGAAGCATTGTACACTTCTATAAGGCACTCTGATGGGTTGGCCGCTACGAGATGGTTTCTGCAGACTAGTAATGTGAGTTCCCCCATTGCCGACCTTGTGTTGATTTTGTTGGAGTTTATTTTACATCATAATGTATTTACATTTAATAACTCAATTTTTTTACAGGTACAGGGTACGGCAATGGGGGCCTCATGTGCCCCTGCTTATGCTAATTTATTTTTGGGAGCCTGGGAGAGGAACATTTTTCAAGGAGATCTTGTCCAGGATGTGAACAAGGTTCACAACTGGATAAGATATATAGACGATGTCTTCTTTTTATGGGAAGGCACAGTAAATGAATTGAATCAATTTATGGATGCCTTGAACAACAATGACATCAATGTCAAACTTACCTTTCGCTATGGTAGATCCTTGGATTTTTTGGACATTAAAATTGTGGCAGCATCTGATGGAAAACTGCATACTGATGTTTTTAGAAAGCCCACGGCCACGAATACATTGTTACGGGCAGATTCCTCCCACCTTGGATCAACAATAAAGAGTATCCCAATAAGTCAATTTTTGCTGATAAAAAGAATATGCTCTAATGAAAGCTTATTTGAAAATCAAGCTAAGGATCTGACACATAGATTCCAAGACAGAGGATATAGCCAACGCTGTATTAAAAGAGGGTATATGAGAGCTAAGAGGGTCTCACGTGATCAACTCCTATATGGAAAACCTAAAATGGTTAATGAAAAAGGTAAAGAACAGGTAAGATTTATCACGACGTATAATACTCAGTGGAAAAATCTAACGGATGTTGTCCGAAAACATTGGGGAGTTTTGAGAGTGGATCCGATTCTTAAAAATATATTACCAGCCATTCCCTCCTTTGTAGCAAAACGTTCAGCTAATTTTAAGGATCTTATTGTAAGAAGTCATTATGACTCTCCTGATGTATCTATTACTAGAACTCAGAATTCTGATCGTAAGGGATTTTATCCATGTGGATTCTGTAAAGGCTGTCTTAATTTGGTTAAACGAACTAAATTTTCTAACTTTGATGGATCTAAAACCTATGATATCCGCAAGAATCTTACGTGTTCTTCTCAAGGAGTGATCTATTATGCGCAATGTCCCTGTGTTAAAGTCTATATAGGATTAACAACCAGGGAGTTGAAAATTAGAGTGAGAGAGCATGTGAGAGACATTGCGAAGGCAGCAACATGTGATGATCTCTCACAACTTAAAACTCTACCGCGACATTTTAAAGAATTCCATAATTGTAACACAAGAGAGCTTAAAATAAAGGCCATAGATCAGGTTACGTTGGGTATACGGGGAGGAGACCTAGGAAAAATTCTAGCACAATGTGAGAGTCGTTGGATTTATAGGTTGGGCACGATGGCTCCGCAGGGCCTTAATGAGAATCTGGGGTTTTCAGCATTTCTTTGATGGACTGCAATTAAGGTTATAGTTTTTGTAAGGAAACATTTTTATGGGTAGGAAGAGGATTTTCTGTGTTTTTAAGTTGTAGTTGTTAATAATGATTTGTTTTTCTAGATAATAATAAGCAAATACTATTGTGATTGGCAATTGGATCACCCAGGATATTGATGCGCTTGAGGAATTTTTCTGCGGAAGGAAGGATCTGAATATGCTTGAGAAGGACCGCGTCTTGGCAGTGGAAGATTATTAGGTGTCGTTTTTATTAATATCACTATATTAAGGGTCGTTATGATTAATACATTTATAATATATTTGGGGTTAATTAATAAGATGTAATTGGTTGATTATAATTGTAATATTAATCACATCAGGGTATTATAGGAATGTTATAATTGATTTAATTGATTTGAGATAATTACTTACTTAAAATGCACTGTCACTTTAAATATAAGCATTGCTAAAGTAGTGTTAAAAAACTTATAATATTTTCTCACTGTCTTATTATGCACTGTTATTGTTTTATATGTAGGTGTTTTTTATAATAATCTTTTATAACAGACGTTGTTTGACGTAATCATAGCAAATGTAGCAGTGTATTGGGTGAAGAAGCAATTGGATTGAAGGTATGACCGATCTGTTTGTGCGCATGCGCTTGACTCCTTCCTTTACATTTCCGGAAGTGTTCAGAAGTGGAATAGCTTGCGGTTCAGCAAGCTTTCCATTGGGCGCATGACCGGAAATGACATGTTTAAACCAGGAAGTGCGGATAGCTCTATGCGCCGATTAGAACGGACGGCTGCCTCTAGTCTAATTGATGACGCACATTAATGATTTAATTAGCGCTCAGATATGTATGGGTTGGATATATATACCCCTTAGTACCCACCTCTAGTACGCCCCCGGAAGAAGCGGGAAGCGAAACGTACGTCGGGGTGAGGGGGAGACTTTTGGGCAGCAGCGCTTCGGGTGTCACCTATCTATTGATCTATCTCCTGGTAAGGTATTACATATGAGTGTTGGATATTGTTGCTATTGTGGCATAATACATATACTTTACTGAATGGAGAACATTATGTTTGAAATGGTGTACACGCCTAAGTATAACATGCAGCCTATTTGTTTCCTCTTTATAATTGGGTGTTTTTTATCATAATTTACTATTGTTATTTATAGATATCGTTGTTAGCGATTAATAAAATTTGGTATATTTTGAATATTATTATGTTTCTGGAACTCTTCTTTTTGGTCATTTCAATATAATGTCCAACTAATTGTGAAGTTCTTTGCTTGGTCTAGTTTCCAAAATGGGGTCACTTGTGGGGAGTTTCTACTGTTTAGGCACATCAGGGCTCTGCAAACGTAACATGACGCCCGCAGACCATTCCATCAAAGTCGGCATTTCAAAACGTTACTACTTCCCTTCCGAGCCCCAATGTGTGCCCGAACAGTGGTTCCCGCCCACATATGGGGTACTAACGTACTCAGGACAAACTGGACAACAACTTTTGGGGTCCAATTTCTCCTGTAACCATTGTGAAAATAAAAAATAGAGGGCCAAAATATCATTTTTTGAGAAAAAAAATGATTTTTTATTTTCACGGCTCTGCGTTATAAACTTCTGTGAATCACCTGGGGGTTCAAAGTGCTCACTATGCATCTAGATAAGATCCTTAGGGGGTCTAGTTTCCAAAATGGGGTCACTTGTGGGAGAGCTCCAATGTTTAGGCACACAGGGACTCTCCAAATGCGACATGGCAACCGCTAAATATTCCAGCATATTTTCCATTCAAAAAGTCAAATGGCGCTCCTTCCCTTCTGAGCCCTGCTGTGCGCCCAAACAGTGGTTTATGACCACATATGAGGTATCTGTGTACTCAGGAGAAATTGCCCAACAAATTTTAGGATCCAATTTATCCTGTTGCCCATGTGAAAATGAAAAAACTGAGGCTAAAAGAAAATTTTTGTGAAAAAAAAGTACTTTCTTTTTTTTACGGATCAATTTGTGAAGCACCTGGGGGTTCAAAGTGCTCACTATGCATCTAGATAAGATCCTTAGGGGGTCTAGTTTCCAAAATGGGGTCACTTGTGGGGGAGCTCCAATGTTTAGGTACACAGGGACTCTCCAAATGCGACATGGCAACCGCTAAATATTCCAGCATATTTTCCATTCAAAAAGTCAAATGGCGCTCCTTCCTTTTTGAGCCCTGCCGTGCGCCCAAACAGTGGTTTATGACCACATATGAGGTATCTGTATACTCAGGAGAAATTGCCCAACAAATTTTAGGATCCAATTTATACTGTTGCCCATGTGAAAATGAAAAAAATGAGGCTAAAAGAAAATTTTTGTGAAAAAAAAGTACTTTCTTTTTTTTACGGATCAATTTGTGAAGCACCTGGGGTTCAAAGTGCTCACTATGCATCTAGATAAGATCCTTAGGGGGTCTAGTTTCCAAAATGGGGTCACTTGTGGGGGAGCTCCAATGTTTAGGCACACAGGGACTCTCCAAATGCGACATGGCAACCGCTAAATATTCCAGCATATTTTCCATTCAAAAAGTCAAATGGCGCTCCTTCCTTTTTGAGCCCTGCCGTGTGCCTAAACAGTGGTTTATGACCACATATGAGGTATCTGTGTACTCAGGAAAAATTGCCCAACAAATTTTAGGATCCAATTTATACTGTTGCCCATGTGAAAATGAAAAAACTGAGGCTAAAAGAAAATTTTTGTGAAAAAAAAAGTACTTTCTTTTATTTACGGATCAATTTGTGGAGCACCTGGGGGTTCAAAGTGCTCACTATGCATCTAGATAAGATCCTTAGGGGGTCTAGTCAGGGCCGGCGTCAGCACCCGGCACACCCGGGCCAGTGCCGGGGCCCTGAGCAGGCGGGGGGGTCCACTCGCAGTCTGGCACCCCTGCGCGGAGAGCGGTGTCAGCGCCGCCACTGGGCCCCCCCCGCCTGCTCAGGGCCCCGGCAGCAGCTGGCAAGTGGCAACAATACTTACCTCTCCCGTGCCTCCGCTGCCGCAGCTCCGGGCTCCAGGGGGCGCCGGCGCTTCCTCTCACAGCCGGCCGCTGAATGACGTCATCATTCAGCGGCCGGCTGTGGTACAGAGCGCGGGGACGCTGAACAGGTAAGACGTCTCTGTGTGTGTGTCTCTGTGTGTGTATGTAGTGCGGTGCTTTGTGTGTGTGTATGTATGTGTGTGTGTGTATGTATGTATGTGAGAGAGTGCTTGTGTGCTGTCTGTGTGTGATGATGGGCAGGCACTGCTGATAATGGGGAGGCATTGATGATGGGGAGAAGATGATGATGGGCAGGCATTGCTGATAATGGGGAGGCATTGATGATGGGGAGAAGATGATGATGGGCAGGCATTGCTGATAATGGGGAGGCATTGATGATGATGGGGAGAAGATGATGATGGGCAGACATTGATGATGATGGGGAGGAGATGATGATGGGCAGGCATTGCTGATAATGGGGAGGCATTGATGATGATGGGGAGAAGATGATGATGAGTGGGCAGGCATTGATGATGATGGGGAGGCAATCATGATGATAATGGGGAGTCTTTCCACAGCGCCCTTTCCTGAGCTGTAACAGTGCAGAACGCAGTACAGCGCAGAGGAGAGCTCCATATTTTGTATGGAGCATTATATGGGGACCAGTATCCTGTATGGAGCATTATATGGGGACCAGTATCCTGTATGGAGCATTATATTGGGTCCAGTATTCTGTATGGAGCATTATTTTGGGTCCAATATTCTGTATGGAGCATTATATGGGGGGTGACATCCTGCATGGGGTATTATATGGGTGATGAGGGGGAGACTGTGGTGCCCATAATATTGTATGGAGGACTGTACTGTCCGGTCTGTACTGTGTGCTGTGAGGATTTGGCGGTTTTTGAGCTATTGTACAATTTACAATAGATATCACTCATGTAATGGAAGAAGTGAAGTATTTGGCATTGTACTATACCCATATTTCTCTGCCGTATCTGTGCATCATGAATCGTGGTCTGTGTTAAAGGGGCCCACTGAGGCTCTTTCGCCCGGGGCCCATAAAAACCTGGAGCCAGCCCTGGGTCTAGTTTCCAAAATGGGGTCACTTGTGGGGAGCTCCAATGTTTAGGCACACAGGGACTCTCCAAATGCGACATGGCAACCGCTAAATATTCCAGCATATTTTCCATTCAAAAAGTCAAATGGCGCTCCTTCCCTTCTGAGCCCTGCTGTGCACCCAAACAGTGGTTTATGACCACATATGAGGTATCTGTGTACTCAGGAGAAATTGCCCAACAAATTTTAGGATCCAATTTATACTGTTGCCCATGTGAAAATGCAAAAAATGAGGCTAAAAGAAAATTTTTGTTGGAAAAATTAAAATGTCAATTTTTTCGTTCCACGTTTCTTTAGTTCATGTGAAGCACCTGAAGGGTTAATAATCTTCTTGAATGTAGTTTTGAGTAGCTTGAGGGGTGCAGTTTTTATAATGGTGTCACTTTTGGGTATTTTCTGCCATATATACCCCTCAAAGTGACTTCAAATGTGAGTTGGTCCCTAAAAAAAATGGTTTTGTAAATTTTGCTGTAAAAATGAGAAATCGCTGGTCAACTTTTAACCCTTGTAACTTCCTAACAAAAAAAAATGTTGTTCCCAAAATTGTGCTGATGTAAAGTAGACATGTGGGAAATGTTATTTATTAACTATTTTGTGTCACATAACTCTCTAGTTTAACAGAATAAAAATTCAAAATTTGAAAATTACGAAATTTTCTAAATTTTCGCCAAATTTCCATTTTTTTCACAAATAAACGCAAAAATTATCGACCTAAATTTACCACTAACATGAAGCCCAATATGTCACGAAAAAACATTCTCAGAATCGCCAGGATCCGTTGAAGCGTTCCGGAGTTATTACCTCATAAAGGGACACTGGTCAGAATTGCAAAAAATGGCAAGGTCTTTAAGGTCAAAATAGGCTGGGTCATGAAGGGGTTAAGGCAAAAAACAACTTACAGTTATTTTTGAAATTCAGAAATTTAGCTCGATCCCCCAAAAAGAAATCTGGCATGGGGATCCTAGGTTCCACAACCGGCAACCAAGCAAGATAGGTAGCAATACTCCGAACTTCAGTGGCAAGCTGATCCACAAGGCCAGACAACTGTGCAAACTCCATTGAGAGAAAAAAAAAATCCTCCTCAGCACCCAGAGAAAAAGAGGGAAATGCAACAAACAGAGAAAAAAAAAATTTCTGACAACTTCCTTTTTTCTTTTTCCTTTTACTATTTTTCCCTTCTGTTGAGTACCATATAATTTTCAGTTTGGCCGGTGATACTGTTATGATTTGGTAGCTGAGGAGAGCAAGCAAAAACGGCAATACACCAGAGAGGCTGGAATCTACTGGATTGCAGTACCCTGACTAACCACCACAACTAAAGGCAGCCGTGGAGCGTACCTGCGTTGGTCCTAGATGCCTCGTCACAGCCTGAGAGGTTAACTACACCTAAAGATAGAAAGAGGAAAGCTATCTGCCCCGGAGCAGATCCCCAAAGAACATAGGAAGCCCCCAAACATGTAATGGTGGTTAGACAAGAGGTAATACAGACACAGACAGAAAATAGTATGAGCAAACGTTGGGGCCCAATCTTCCTAGACAGAAAAGGATAGGAAGGACACTTACTGCAATCCCAAAAAACCCTAAAAAGTACCAACTCTACTAATTGCAAAAACACCTGAGATCACACACCTCTACCACCTAAATTAGTTCTCTGGTGTAACAAAACTAAGCCGCAGCCACTGAAAAAAAAATGGAAAAGGCAAATGAACAAACAACTGTGGCTCAGACAAACTGAGAGGAGCACAAGCCCCCCGGAGGGACCTGGCTGACCTCCACAAAAGTGCAGGAAACAATGCAAAAAGCAAGCACAAAAATAAAAACAGAAAATGTCTTATCTGAGAGCAGGAGAAGAGGCAAGACTCAGCAAGCTTCCAAGTGTACCAGGAACCACAGTTGAGACAACAACAATTGATCACCGGCAACCCTGATGGGAGGGAACCTCCCTTATATAGGACAAGTCTGTAACTCCTGATTGCCAATCTTCACTAAATGGTTCAGCACTGTCTGCAACCACCAGAGGGAGCTTCTGCTCAGAACTCATTTCTAACACATTCACAACATTTATGTACACACCTGCATTGGTGTAACGATCTCAATCTAGAGAGAGTGGCCATGGCCGGTCCTTATAGGAGGGGCTCGCCAGTGACCAGGGCTCTTTTAAATACTATGAGGCACATCCATTTGAAAACTATTGTGGAACAAAGAGCAACACTTCCCCCATTATCTGTTCAAGCTGTAGGTCTTTCATTAATAATATATTGAGGCCACAAAGGGGGCATTATTATATGGGACCACAAAGAGATGCATTATTAATATATGGGACAACAAAGGGGGCATTATTAATATATGGGGACTACAAAGAGATACATTATTAATACATAGGGGTCACAAAGTGGGATAGTATTAATATATGGGGGGAACTGGACATTATAAATATATGGTCCATAAAGGGTGCGTTATTAGTATATGTTGGGCATTATTAATATATGGTGGCCACAAAGGGGGCAATATTAAAAGGACCTGATAGACATTTCATGCTGCCTGAAGCAGGGACAGCATGAATCAAACACTGGCTGCATAATTGCAGTCATGTATATTTTACTCTGAAGTATTGCTGTATACAGCACCAGGGGGCACTAGAGCACCATATAGTTTGTGTAGAAGGGTGGAGAAAAGTGTGTGTGGGGGGTGTTCTATAAGAGATCAGCCATAGATGTCTGTATGTTTACATTGTGTAGAGATGAGTTCTAACACATAGAGGTCTGCATTGGATGAAGAACAAAAAAAAATCTTTACTTCAAAGGAGACGTCACTGGCTTTCTCTGCACTGTATACACTTTTACTGTCTACTGTCTTGTGTATAACTGGTATCTAGCACTATATGGTTACGGTATGATGGTAACATTTGTTTTAATATGGGCTCACTCACAATTTTGTCTTAAAACTCTGCCGTGGATAAAGAATGGTATCTGAACACTATCCTAGAGCAACAACTTCTCCCAGTAATCTGGGAAGGATTGGGTGGTGCTTTTTGCAGTATGATGCAGCACCATGTCACAAGGCAAAAGTGATAACTAAGAGGCTTGGAGAGCAAAACATTAAAATTTTAGGTCCATGGCCATGGAACTCCCCAGATCGCAATTGTATTGAGAATTTGTGGTAAATCCTCAAAAAGAAATTGTAATACACTCTGATCAGTGATGTTTTATCAAAATCAAAGTCAGCGCAGCCGTCTAACAGGAAATTTTAGACCCCAATCAGAGGGCAATAAAACTTTCACACTACTTATCTATGAACTGTTCCAATATTTATGTTCATCTCTCTGCCATAATGACTATTCTGCTTCACGTCACTTGTCTTACCTATTGCATTTTTTCTGTGCTGTGTTGTGTATAAATATGTGTTCTTCAGATTTTGTATTAGTCTAGCCTGATGAAGAGACCTGAGTAGTCTCGAAAGCTTGCAATTTGTTACCATCTTTTCAGTTAGCCATTAAAAGGTATCAACCACTGAGGACTCTCAACTCTAAATATTTTTCAAGGAAATTTTAGAGCACTTTATGCTTCCCTCTTAATTCTTTAACAGGACTTGGCAACTGACCACACTGCCAAAAGTACCAATATCTGGTTTAAAAGCAACCGTACTTGATTGGCCAGCAAACTCGCCTGACCTTAACCCCATAGAGAGTCTAGAGGAAGATGAGAGACAGCTGACACAATAATGCAGATGAGCTGAAGGCTGCTATCAAAGCAACCTGGGCTTCCATAACACCTCAGCAGTGCCACAGGCTGATCGCCTCCATGTCACGCCGCATTGATGCAGTAATTGATGCAAATGTTGCCCCGACCAAGTATTGAGTGCATTTGCTGAATATACATTTCAGTAGTCCAACATTTCAGATTTTAAAATAATTTTTCAAGCTGGTGTTATAAAGTATTCTAATTTACTGAGATAATGACTTTTGGGTTTTCATTGGCTGTATGCCATAATCATCAACATTAACAAAAATAAACACTTGAGATAGATCACTCTGTTTGTAATGACTCTATATAATATATGAGTTTCACCTTTTGTATTGAAGAACTGAAATAAATTAAATTTTTGATGATATTCTAATTTTGTGAGAAGCACTTGTGTATATATATATTCCTGAAAAAGGAAAACCCATTAAAAATCTGGTGTTATGTGGTGTTAATATCTGGTAAATAAATCTATAGGTCCCAGATACAGTGGGACTGTTCCGATTTCGGACTGCGCCATGCTGTCCTGGGTAGAGGATCAGGCTTTGCCGAGGGGAAGGGTGGCACTTACCCCCAGGCCAGTCCTTTAGTATGTATTTGAGGCTGCATGTCCAAGCTATTCACAGCTGCTCTGTTTGCAACCATGCCTTGAACCACATGCTGTGCGCTTCTCACTGGCCGCCGAAGAGAACTGCCTGTGAGCAGGACATTGAGCGATATGAAGGTAGAAAATCATTGCTGTGCCACCTTCTGTATGAACATGTTGACACAGACAGCAGTGGTGTTCTGGATCTTGAGAGGTGTATGTAAGGGTGATTTTATATTGCGTTTTGTCACACGCTTGGTGGCCCTGTCGGGCTTACTTCCGAACCCCTCGAAAAATGCATGCTCCAATTTTGAGCATATACGCCTACTAGAGATGGACACCCAGACACAGTCTACAACATGTTTGACAGAGCACATGTTCACTCTGTCTGCACCATTATAGTCACGGCTGGTGTGACATCTCACACCATATCTTCTAACACTGAGGAGCTTCAGTACAGATCTATATTACTCACTGATGAGCACTTTTGACTGATGACCTTGAAAAAAATGGCCGAAATGTTGACATACTGTATAATCTGTCTCATGTGGGTTGGCTCAATAAATTAAAAAACCTTAGCAAAACTTCATTTGTGCTAAAAGTTTTTCATTTTATTTGTTGTTGTATTAGTGCCAGGACAACGTTAGGGATTTTGTGTTTATGCTGTTACTTTCTATGTGATAAAATCTGTGAAATAAAACTGACAATGTCAGTTTAAATCAATTACTGGCTGCTTGGTTGTCATTTTGTGCCAAAAGAAGACAAAGCCATATGTTTTACCCCTGAGAAGGTGATCCCACAAGACTAGTTTGTCACAAAAGAGACAAAAACACCCTAAAGTGGTCTTATTTGGTCAGTATTTGCATCAGCATTTAAAAGTCAAAAATAGGAGAGGCAAAAAAACCTGACTGGCACATCCAGACTAATGTGAACTAGGTGCAAACCAAGGGAAGCTACCCCCATGTAAAACATACAAAAAAAGGCTGCACTCAAGCATACTAAAGCATGACAATATGGAATACATGAAATTTAGAATAGTAATATAGCTTTGGAATATAAGGAAAAATTTGAGACGCTTAGTATAAACATTTGGCCAAACATTTTAAAGCCCACCAACCATCGTCAAGGTGGTCTCAATACTGGTGAGTCCCTGACCTAATGTGAACATACCTCTATTAGGCTGATATCTGAATTTCTGGGTGAATATGCACCTCTGTCAGCAATGCCTGCATTTATGGGTAAAGTAGGGACCTGGTGTAATTAAAATCACCACCTGGTGGGGGCGGAGTGCTCGGTCAGCAAGCTAACATTCAATAGACAAAAAAACCTGACTGGCACATCCAGACTAATGTGAACTAGGTGCAAACCAAGGGAAGCTACCCCCATGTAAAACATACAAAAAAAGGCTGCACTCAAGCATACTAAAGCATGACAATATGGAATACATGAAATTTAGAATAGTAATATAGCTTTGGAATATAAGGAAAAATTTGAGACGCTTAGTATAAACATTTGGCCAAACATTTTAAAGCCCACCAACCATCGTCAAGGTGGTCTCAATACTGGTGAGTCCCTGACCTAATGTGAACATACCTCTATTAGGCTGATATCTGAATTTCTGGGTGAATATGCACCTCTGTCAGCAATGCCTGCATTTATGGGTAAAGTAGGGACCTGGTGTAATTAAAATCACCACCTGGTGGGGGCGGAGTGCTCGGTCAGCAAGCTAACATTCAATAGACAAAAAACCTGACTGGCACATCCAGACTAATGTGAACTAGGTGCAAACCAAGGGAAGCTACCCCCATGTAAAACATACAAAAAAAGGCTGCACTCAAGCATACTAAAGCATGACAATATGGAATACATGAAATTTAGAATAGTAATATAGCTTTGGAATATAAGGAAAAATTTGAGACGCTTAGTATAAACATTTGGCCAAACATTTTAAAGCCCACCAACCATCGTCAAGGTGGTCTCAATACTGGTGAGTCCCTGACCTAATGTGAACATACCTCTATTAGGCTGATATCTGAATTTCTGGGTGAATATGCACCTCTGTCAGCAATGCCTGCATTTATGGGTAAAGTAGGGACCTGGTGTAATTAAAATCACCACCTGGTGGGGGCGGAGTGCTCGGTCAGCAAGCTAACATTCAATAGACAAAAAAACCTGACTGGCACATCCAGACTAATGTGAACTAGGTGCAAACCAAGGGAAGCTACCCCCATGTAAAACATACAAAAAAAGGCTGCACTCAAGCATACTAAAGCATGACAATATGGAATACATGAAATTTAGAATAGTAATATAGCTTTGGAATATAAGGAAAAATTTGAGACGCTTAGTATAAACATTTGGCCAAACATTTTAAAGCCCACCAACCATCGTCAAGGTGGTCTCAATACTGGTGAGTCCCTGACCTAATGTGAACATACCTCTATTAGGCTGATATCTGAATTTCTGGGTGAATATGCACCTCTGTCAGCAATGCCTGCATTTATGGTAAAGTAGGGACCTGGTGTAATTAAAATCACCACCTGGTGGGGGCGGAGTGCTCGGTCAGCAAGCTAACATTCAATAGACAAAAAAACCTGACTATGGCAACATCCATGAACTAAATGGTGACACTAAGGTGCAAAACCAAGGAAGCTTACCCCAATGTAAAACAACAATAAAAAGGCTGCACTCAAGCATACTAACAGCAATGACAATATTGGAATACATGGAAAATTTAGAATAGTAATTTACTTGAATATAATGAAAAATTTTGAGACGCGTTAGTATAACATTTGGCACAAACATTTTAAAGCCCACTAACCATCGTCAAGGTGCTCTCAATACTGGTGAAGGTCCCTTGACCTACAAGTGAACATACCATCTATTATTAATTCACATTAGGTCAGGGACTCACCAGTATTGAGACCACCTTGACGATGGTTGGTGGCTTTAAAATGTTTGGCCAAATGTTTATACTAAGCGTCTCAAATTTTTCCTTATATTCCAAAGCTATATTACTATTCTAAATTTCATGTATTCCATATTGTCATGCTTTAGTATGCTTGAGTGCAGCCTTTTTTTGTATGTTTTACATGGGGGTAGCTTCCCTTGGTTTGCACCTAGTTCATATTAGTCTGGATGTGCCAGTCAGGTTTTTTGTCTATTGAATGTTAGCTTGCTGACCGAGCACTCCGCCCCCACCAGGTGGTGATTTTAATTACACCAGGTCCCTACTTTACCCATAAATGCAGGCATTGCTGACAGAGGTGCATATTCACCCAGAAATTCAGATATCAGCCTAATAGAGGTATGTTCACATTAGGTCAGGGACTCACCAGTATTGAGACCACCTTGACGATGGTTGGTGGCTTTAAAATGTTTGGCCAAATGTTTATACTAAGCGTCTCAAATTTTTCCTTATATTCCAAAGCTATATTACTATTCTAAATTTCATGTATTCCATATTGTCATGCTTTAGTATGCTTGAGTGCAGCCTTTTTTTGTATGTTTTACATGGGGGTAGCTTCCCTTGGTTTGCACCTAGTTCACATTAGTCTGGATGTGCCAGTCAGGTTTTTTTTGTCTATTGAATGTTAGCTTGCTGACCGAGCACTCCGCCCCCACCAGGTGGTGATTTTAATTACACCAGGTCACTACTTTACCCATAAATGCAGGCATTGCTGACAGAGGTGCATATTCACCCAGAAATTCAGATATCAGCCTAGTAGAGGTATGTTCACATTAGGTCAGGGACTCACCAGTATTGAGACCACCTTGACGATGGTTGGTGGGCTTTAAAATGTTTGGCCAAATGTTTATACTAAGCGTCTCAAATTTTTCCTTATATTCCAAAGTTATATTACTATTCTAAATTTCATGTATTCCATATTGTCATGCTTTAGTATGCTTGAGTGCAGCCTTTTTTTGTATGTTTTACATGGGGGTAGCTTCCCTTGGTTTGCACCTAGTTCACATTAGTCTGGATGTGCCAGTCAGGTTTTTTTGTCTATTGAATGTTAGCTTGCTGACCGAGCACTCCGCCCCCACCAGGTGGTGATTTTAATTACACCAGGTCCCTACTTTACCCATAAATGCAGGCATTGCTGACAGAGGTGCATATTCACCCAGAAATTCAGATATCAGCCTAATAGAGGTATGTTCACATTAGGTCAGGGACTCACCAGTATTGAGACCACCTTGACGATGGTTGGTGGACTTTAAAATGTTTGGCCAAATGTTTATACTAAGCGTCTCAAATTTTTCCTTATATTCCAAAGCTATATTACTATTCTAAATTTCATGTATTCCATATTGTCATGCTTTAGTATGCTTGAGTGCAGCCTTTTTTTGTATGTTAAAAATAGGAGAGGAACCTACCTAGCGAAAGTGTAAATGAAAGATTCAAAGCTGTTCTGTGTTATTAAGCTACTCCTGGTTTTGGCTTAAAAATACTAAAGAAATATTGACCAAAAATATCGACACAGCTTGAGGCTGAAGTAAATAAAATCTCCAAGGCAAATGCGATTCTACATGCAAATGATAAAATGCATTTTGTCTCTAATATGTTTTAATCATTTGTGTGTAAAAGCATTATTGCCCTAGAGTCACTTTTTTTCATTCACCTTCAAGCTGTGTCCATGTTTGATCATATTTGCACGTTGGTCAGCATCCATCGAACTATCGCAATCGGTTCCAGTGGCATCAGCAGCTGTCAATCCTCACACACTGAACACACACTGTTCTGCCTTCCTCCATGTGTAGTGCTGTATGGATTCCAGCATACGGCTAAACCTTTCATCCACTCCCAGTAAAAAGACTGTATGGATTCTTAAGTCTATATTTATTGAGATGATGATGTGGTAACAGTGAACAACAATGTGAACCACCAAATAAGCGGTGGATTATTTGGTAAAAAACTATAAAGAGAAATGAACAGTATATCAGTACTGGCAGATAACAGAGACAGCAGCATGATACAGAGTGCAATTACATCCGTAACTCACATACAGAGGCTGAACAGTTATAATATTTATCTGAGGCAAAGTACATGCTGCAACACTGTCATGCTCTATACAGAAATGTAAGCTATCTGTAAGCAGTGCAAAAGCATTAACTAAACTAGGAGATACAGACTACACGGTGGCTGCATAGCTGATTCTAACATAGACACATAAATGCATTAGACTCTCACCGGAATCCGCTGGTCAAGAGCAGTGCTTTGTAGGGAGGGCCAGGAACACATGTGATTCACTCTAAGCCTGAGAGAAAATGTCTGCATTTATAGTTTTTCCCCGGGAAGCTAAGGGGCAGTTTTTAACCAGAACACACTGCTCAATTAACCCCTTAATGACCAAGCCATTTTGTAGGTTAAAGACCAGGCCAATTTTTACAATTCTGACCACTGTCTCTTTATGAGGTTATAACTCTGGAACGCTTCTACGGATCTTGGCGATTCTGACATTGTTTTCTCGTGACATATTGTACTTCATGATAGTGGTAAAATTTCTTCAATATAACTTGCGTTTTTTTATGAAAAAAATGGAAATATGGCAAAAATTTTGAAAATTTTGCAATTTTCAAACTTTTAATTTTTATGCCATTAAATCAGAGAGATATGTCACAAAAATTAGTTAATAAATAACATTTCCCACATGTCTACTTTACATCAGCACAATTTTGGAACCAAAATTTTTTTTGTTACGAAGTTATAAGTGTTAAAAGTTGACCAGCAATTTCTCATTTTTCCAACAAAATTTACAAAACCATTTTTTTAGGGACCACCTCACATTTGAAGTGAATTTGAGGGGTCAATATGACAGAAAATACCCAAAATTGACACCATTCTAAAAACTGCACCCCTCAACGTGTTCAAAGCCACATTCAAGAAGTTTATTAACCCTTTAGGTACTTCACAAGAATTGAAGCAATGTGGAAGGAAAAAATGAACATTTAACTTTTTTTCCCAAAATTTTTCTTTCGACACAATTTTTTTAAATTTTGTCAAGGGTATCAGGAGAAAATGAACCACAATATTTGTTGTACAATTTCTCCAGAGTACACCGATATACCATGTGTGGGGTAAACCACTATTTGGGCGCATGGCAGAGCTCGGAATGGAAGCAGCGCCATTTGACTTTTTTGGCTGGAATTGAGATTGGACGCCATGTTGCATTTGGAGAGTCCCTGTGTGCCTAAACAGTGGAAACCCCCCACAAGTGACCCCATTTTGGAAACTGGACCCCTCAAGGAACTCATCTAAATGTGTTGTGAGAGCTTTTAACCCCCAAGGGCTTCACAGAAGGTTATAACGTAGAGCCGTAAAATTAAAAAATCATATTTTTTCCACAAAAATGATCTTTTCATCCCAATTATTATTTTCCAAAGGATAAAAGGACCCCAAAAGTTATTGGGCAATTAGTCCTGAGTACGCTGATACCCCATATGTGGGGGTAAACCACTATTTGGGCGCATGGCAGAGCTCGGAAGGGAAGCAGCGCCATTTGACTTTTTTGGCTGGAATTGAGATTGGACGCCATGTCGCATTTGGAGAGTCCCTGTGTGCCTAAACAGTGGAAACCCCCCACAAGTGACCCCATTTTGGAAACTAGACCCCCCAAGGAACTTATCTAGATGTGTGGTGAGAGCTTTGAACCCCCAAGGGCTTCACAGAAGGTTATAACGTAGAGCAGTAAAATTAAAAAATCATATCTTTTCCACAAAAATGATCTTTCCACCCCCAATTGTTATTTTCCAAAGGGTAACAGGACCCCAAAAGTTATTGTGCAATTTGTCCTGAGTACGCTGATACCCCATATGTGGGGGAAACCACTATTTTGACGCATGGCAGAGCTCGAAAGGGAAGTAGCGCCTTTTTCAAATGCAGACTTTGATGGAATGGTCTGTGGGTGTCATGTCACGTTTGGATAGCCCCTGATGTGCCTAAACAGTAGAAACCCCCCACAAGTGACTCCATTTTGGAAACTAGACCCCCCAAGGAACTTTTCTAGATGTGTGGTGAGCACTTTGAACCCCCAAGTGCTTCACAGAAGTTTATAACGTAGAGCCGTGAAAATAAAAAAATCATATTTTTTTCCACAAAAATAATCTTTTTTGCCCCAAATTTTTATTTTTATAATGGTAACAGGAGAAATAGGACCCCAAAAGCTATTGTGCAATTTGTCCTGAGTACGCTGATATCCCATATGTGGGGGGAACCACTATTTTGACGCATGGCAGAGCTCGAAAGGGAAGTAGAGCCTTTTTCAAATGCAGACTTTGATGGAATGGTCTGTGGGTGTCATGTCAAGTTTGGATAGCCCCTGATGTGCCTAAACAGTAGAAACCCCCCACAAGTGACTCCATTTTGGAAACTAGACCCCCCAAGGAACTTTTCTAGATGTGTGGTGAGCACTTTGAACCCCCAAGTGCTTCACAGAAGTTTATAACGTAGAGCCGTGAAAATAAAAAAATCATATTTTTTTCCACAAAAATAATCTTTTTGCCCCAAATTTTTATTTTTATAATGGTAACAGGAGAAATAGGACCCCAAAAGCTATTGTGCAATTTGTCCTGAGTACGCTGATATCCCATATGTGGGGGGGAACCACTATTTTGACGCATGGCAGATATCGGAAGGGAAGGAGCACCGTTTTTAAATGCAGACTTTGATGGAATGGTCTGCGGGTGTCATGTCGCGCTTGGAGAGCCCCTGATGTGCCTAAACAGTAGAAACCCCCACAAATGACCCCATTTTGGAAACTAGACCCCCCAAGGAACTTATCTAGATGTGTGGTCAGCACTTTGAACCCCCAAGGGCTTCACAGAAGTTTATAACGTAGAGCCGTGAAAATAAAAAAAATCATATTTTTTTCCACAAAAATGACCTTTTTGCCCCCAAATTTTTATTTTTATAAGGGTAACAGGAGAAATAGGACCCCAAAAGCTATTGTGCATTTTGTCCTGAGTACGCTGATACCCCATATGCGGGGGGAACCACTGTGATCGCCTTACTGCGATCTTTGGGAGGCACAATGAACAAATCTACCAAAGGTGAAGAATTGGTTTTCTTTTTTACGCCGTTCCTCGTGCGATATTAGTGATTAGGCGACTTTATTCCTCGGATCGGTGCGATTACGGCGATACCAGATTTACACCCTTTTTTCATGTTTAGCTTCTGTCACACTCTAAAAGATGCTTTTTTTTGGAATAATTTTTTGTAAGAATTTTTTGCATCGCCGTATTTTGAGAGCTATAATTTTTCCATATTTCGGCCGACAGAGTTATCTGTGGGCTTATTTTTTGCGGGACGAGCTGACGTATTTATTGGTACCATATTCGGGCACATAACGTTTTTTGATCGCTTCCTATTCCGATTTTTGTGGAAGCAGAATGAACAAAAACCAGCAATTCAGGAATTGGTTTTTTTTTTATTTTTTTTCCCCCGTTCCGCGTGTGGTAAAATAGATAAAGCAGCTTTATTCTTCGGGTCACTACGATTACAGCGATACCTCATTATATATATTTTTTTTATGTTTTGGCGTTTTTTACACAATAAAGAATTTTATATAAAAAATAATTATTTTTGCATCAGTTTATTCCGCGAGCTATAACTTTTTTATTTTTTCGCTGATGATGCTGTATAGCGGCTTGTTTTTTGCGGGACAAGATGACGTTTTCAGCGGTACCATGATTATTTATATCTGACTTTTTGATCGCGTGTTATTGCACTTTTTCCAAGCGGTATAATGATACCGCTTGGAAAAAGTATAATTTACTACTTTTTTGTGTTTTTTTTTTTACGGCTTTCACTGAAGGGGTTAACTAGGGTTATGCTTTTATAGATGGGATTTTTACGGACATGGCGATACCTAACATGTGTATTTTTTTTGTTTTTTATTTTTTTTATTACATAAAAATGTGTATTTTTTAGGGGATTTTTTTTAAATTATTTTTATAATATTTTTTTTACAATTTTTTTTAAAAAATGATTTTTTTCAACTTGTCCCTTTATGGGACTTTCACTTTTTTTACTTTTGATTGCAGTTACAATGCATTGCAATGCTCTGGCATTGCAATGCATTGCAACTATAGTGGAAGCTGCTGTGACATGATCACAGCAGCTTCCCGTAGCTAGATGACCCGGAGGTTGTCATGACAACCCCCGGGTCATCAAGGCAGAGATCAGGCCCTGCAAATACATTGCGGTGGCGCTGATCTGAGGCAGAGGGAGCTCCCGACCCTCTGCCTCCCCCCCTGAGCTCTGCGATCGCGCTCGATCGCAGCAGTCAGGGGGTTAACAGCCAGGGGCGGTGGGGACTCCGCTCCTGGCTGTCAGTGCAGGAAGCCTGGCCACTGCAGCGCCGGCTCCTGCACTGATCGCGCTGGGGAAGCTGAAATTTCAGCTTCTCCTGCGCGATCGCTGCTGTGTTTGGTCAGTCAGATTGACTGACCAATCACAGCGCTGTGAGTGCGGGGACCGACGGCAAAGGTCCCCGCACCGCTTGCCGTGCCTGTCAGCTGTCTGTGACAGCTGTCGGCACTGATCTACCACTGCGTGTTTACACGCAGTGGTAGATCAAAGGCATGACGTGCAGAGTCCGTCCTGGTGCCGGAACTGGCACCTTGCCATGACGGACTCTGCACGTCAGTGGACATTAAGGGGTTAAAGGGGAAATGGTCCTGAACCCTGGAACAGGACAAATGGGTACTGTTGTGAGTGGGCTTTGGATGAGTTCTGAGCAGAGGCTCCCTCTGGTGGTTACAAGCGGTGCTGGTCTGTCCAGTGAAGATTGTGAAGATTGTGAGGATTGGGAATCAGGTGTTACTGACTGGTCTTATATAAGGGAGTCACCTTCCCATCAGGGTTGCCGGTGATCAATTGTTCTGGTCTGAATCCTTGATTCCTGTTTCCTTTGTAGCCTGCTGTGTCGTGTCTGCATCTCCTGCTAACAGATAAGACATTTTCTTCTTTTGTTTTTGTGCTTGATTTTTGCATTTTTTCCTGCACTTCTGTGGGGCCTTCAGGGTCCCCTCCGGGGGCTTTTGCCCTCTCAGTTTAGTTCAGCCACTGATGTTTGTACCTTTGCTTTTTCCAGTTTTTTCAGTGGCTGCTGTTTTGATTTTGTTACACCAGAGAACTAATTTAGGTGGTAGAGGTCGTGTGATCTCAGGTGTTTTTGAAATTAGTAGAGTTGGTGCTTTTCAGGGTTTTCTGGGATTGCAGTAAGTACCCTTCCTATCCTTTTCTATTTAGTTAGTTTGGGCCCCAACGTTTGCTCATACTATTTTCTGTCTGTGTCTGTATTTCTTCTTGTCTAACCGCCATTACATGTTTGGGGGCTTTCTATTATCTTTGGGGTTCTGCTCCGGGGCAGATAGCTTTCCTGTTTCTATCTTTGGGTGTGGTTGGTTTCTCAGGCTGTGACGAGGCGTCTAGGACCAACGTAGGAACGCTCCACGGCTGCCTCTAGTTGTTGTGGTTAGTCAGGGTACTGCAATCTCATAGATTCCAACTGCTCTGGTGTATTGCCTTTTTTGCCTGCACTCCTCAGCTACCGAAACATAACAGTACCACCGGCCTAAAATTTAAAATTGTATGTACTCACAGAAGGGAAAAAATTTGTGAAAGAAAAAACGGTTGTCAGAGTTGTCAGAGATATTTTTCTGTTTGTTGCATTTTTTTTTTTCCCTCTGTATCTCTGGGTGCTGGGGAGGATTTTTTCTCTCAATTGAGTTTGCACAGTTGTCTGGCCGTGTGGATCAGCTTGCTACTGAGGTTAAGAGTATTGCTGCATATCTTGCTAGGTTGCCTGTTGTGGAACCTAGGATTCCCATGCCAGATTTGTTTTTAGGGGATCGAGCTAACTTTCAGAATTTCAAAAATAATTGTAAATTGTTTTTTGCCTTAAAATCTAAGTCCTCAGGGAACGCAGCGCAGCAGGTTCAAATTGTCATCTCTCTCCTGCGCGGCGATCCTCAGGATTGGGCTTTTTCCCTGACACCTGGGGATCCTGTTTTGAGTGATGTTGATGCATTTTTTCAGGCTTTGGAGTTATTGTACGATGAGCCTAATGTCACTGATCAAGCTGAAAAAGCCTTGTTGGCATTAAATCAGGGGCTTGATGACGCTGAGTTATACTGTCAGAGATTCCGTAGGTGGGCAGTCCTGACCAAGTGGAATGACGACGCTTTGGCGGCCCTTTTTCGGAAGGGTCTGTCAGATAATGTAAAGGATGTTATGGTGGGATTCCCTGTCCCCTCTGGTCTCAATGATTCTATGTCATTAGCGATTCAAATTGACAGACGTTTGCGTGAGCGGAGAAGTATGCGTGGAATAGTGTTGCCTTGTGAACCTGCTTCTGAATCCATGCAGTGTGATAGAGTGGTGTCTGGGGCACAGCGTCATGAGTTTCGAAAGCGCAATGGGTTATGTTTCTACTGTGGTGATGCCTCTCATGCTATTTCAGTCTGCCCTAAGCGGGGAAGACGTTTTGCACGCTCAGTTGTCTTGGGTAGTGTTCAGACTAAGTTTTTATTAACTGTCACTCTGATATGCTCTCTGTCCTCATTTTCTGCTCAGGCTTTCGTTGATTCTGGAGCAGCTATTAACCTGATGGATTATGATTTTGCTAAACGTTGTGGGTTTCCCTTGATACCCCTACAGAAGTCTATTCCCCTACTGGGGATCGATTCTACCCCTTTGGCTGAAAATAAACCTCAGTTCTCTACTCAGGTGATAATGAGGGTTGAACCTGATCATCAAGAGTGCTGCAAATTTTTGGTTCTGTATAATCTGCATGATATTATCGTACTGGGTTTCCCTTGGTTACAGTCTCATAATCCTGTTTTGGATTGGAAATCTGTGTCAGTAACCAGTTGGGGCTGCCAATGTGTTAATACCAACACTCCTGTTTTTTCTGCCTCCCCCCAGGCTCAGGATGTTCCTGACTTTTTGATTGATTTTTCTGAAGTATTTAGCGAAAGTAAATCTGCATCCTTGCCTCCCCATAGGAGCTATGACTGCGCTATTGAATTAGTGCCTGGTAGTAAATTCCCTAAAGGTCGCCTTTTTAACTTGTCTGTACCTGAACATGACGCTATGCGGTCTTATATCAAGGAGTCATTGGAGAAGGGTCATATCAGACCATCCTCTTCACCCTTAGGTGCCGGTTTTTTCTTTGTGGCCAAAAAGGATGGTTCATTAAGGCCGTGTATTGATTATCGTCTTTTGAACAATATTACTGTGAAATATCAATACCCGTTACCCTTGATTTCTGACCTGTTTTCCAGGGTGAAAAACGCTACTTGATTTACCAAGCTTGACCTCAGGGGGGCATATAACCTTATTCGCATTAAGCACGGGGATGAATGGAAGACGGCATTCAATACCCCGGAGGGGCATTTTGAGTACCTTGTGATGCCCTTTGGGCTCACTAATGCTCCTTCTGTCTTCCAGTCCTTCATGAATGACATTTTCAGGGATTTTGTGGATAAATTTCTGATTTTTTATTTGGATGATATCTTGATTTTTTCTAATGACTGGGACTCTCATGTGAAACATGTTCGAACTGTATTCCAGATTTTGAGAGAGAATGCTCTGTATGTGAAGGGATCAAAGTGTCTTTTTGGCGTACAGAGGATCTCATTTCTGGGATTCATTTTGTCCCCATCTGTTATTGAAATGGACCCGGTCAAGGTTCAGGCCATCTGTGATTGGGTCCAACCTACTTCATTAAAGGCTCTTCAAAGATTTTTGGGTTTTGCCAATTTTTATCGTAAATTTATTGGTAATTTCTCGGTTATTGTTAAACCATTAACTGATTTGACCAAAAAGGGTTCTGATGTGGTGAATTGGCCTCCTGAGGCAGTCTCTGCATTTCAGGAACTTAAGCAGAGATTCACTTCTGCTCCTGTTCTACGACAGCCTGATGTTTCTCTGCCATTTCAGGTGGAGGTTGATGCCTCTGAAATTGGGGCAGGTGCCGTTTTGTCCCAAAAAGATCCAGAGACCTCTAAAAGTAACCCTTGTGCCTTTTTCTCTCTAAAATTTTCTCCTACTGAACGTAATTATGACGTGGGTAATCGGGAGTTATTGGCCATGAAGTGGGCTTTTGAAGAGTGGAGACATTGGCTGGAGGGAGCCAAACATCAGGTGGTGGTCCTTACTGACCATAAGAATCTGGTTTATCTGGAATCTGCCAAGCGACTCAATCCTAGACAGGCCAGGTGGGCCTTGTTTTTCACACGTTTTAATTTTGTGGTTTCCTTTCTTCCTGGCACTAAGAATGTTAAGGCGGATGCCCTCTCGAGGAGCTTCCTTGCGGACTCTCCTGAGTTATCTGATCCTTCTGTTATTTTGAAAGAGGGTGTAGTTCTTTCCGCCATCTCACCTAATTTGAGACTTGCTCTGGAGGGGTGTCAGGAGGATAGGCCCGAGCGCTGCCCTGTTGGAAAATTGTTTGTCCCGGACCAGTGGAAAAAGAGTGTGATGTCTGAGATTCATTGTTCCGCGTTGGCTGGGCATCCCGGAATTTTTGGTACCAGAGACTTGGTTAGTCGGTCCTTTTGGTGGCCTACCTTGTCTCGTGATGTCAGGGAATTTGTGCAGTCCTGCGGGACTTGCTCTCGCTCCAAGCCTTGCTCTCGCTCTAGTGGTTTGTTGATGCCATTGCCTGTGCCCAAGAGACCATGGACCCATATCTCTATGGATTTCATTTCCGACCTTCCTGTTTCTCAGAGAATGACCGCCATCTGGGTGATTTGTGATAGGTTTTCCAAGATGATACATCTTGTGCCATTACCTAAGTTGCCTTCCTCCTCTGAATTGGTGCCGTTGTTCCTTCAGCACGTGGTTCGTTTACACGGCATTCCTGAGAACATAGTGTCTGACAGAGGAGTCCAGTTTGTTTCCAGATTTTGGAGGACTTTTTGTTCTAAACTGGGTGTTCAATTGTCTTTCTCCTCGGCATTTCATCCTCAGACCAATGGTCAAACTGAGAGAACAAACCAGACATTGGAGACTTATCTAAGATGCTTTGTGTCTGCTGATCAGGATGACTGGGTCTCTTTTTTGCCTTTGGCTGAGTTTGCTCTTAATAATAGGGCTAGCTCTGCCACTTTGATGTCTCCGTTTTTCTGTAATTCTGGGTTTCACCCTCGATTTTCTTCAGGACAGACGGAGGCTTCTGTCTGTCCAGGTGTTGACTCTGTTGTGGAGCGTATGCAACAGATTTGGGACCAGGTAGTGGAGAGGTTGTCCCTCTCTCAGGAGAGGGCCCAGCAGTTTGCTAACCGGCATAGGACTGATGGTCCTCGGTTTAAAGTAGGTGACTTGGTCTGGTTGTCCTCAAAAAATATTCCTATGAGAGTAGCATCTCCTAAATTTAAGCCTAGGTTCATTGGACCTTATAAGATCATAGAGATTCTTAATCCTGTTTCTTTTCGTTTGCTTCTTCCAGGGACATTTAAGATCCATAACGTGTTCCACAAGTCCTTGTTGAAGAGGTTTGTTGAGCCAGTGGTTCCTGCTGCTGTGCCTCCTGACCCTGTTTTGGTTGAGGGCAATCTGGAGTATGTGGTTGAGAAAATATTAGATTCTCGATTTTCTAGACGGAAACTCCAGTATTTGGTTAAGTGGAGAGGTTATGGTCAGGAAAACAATTCTTGGGTGTTTGCTTCGGACATCCATGCTAGGAGACTCATCCGTGCGTACCATAGAACTCATCCTGACCGACCTGGTTGCTCAAATGAGGGTTCGGTGACCCCTCCTCAAGGGGGGGGGTAATGTTGTGAGTGGGCTTGGGATGAGTTATGAGCAGAGGCTCCCTCTGGTGGTTACAAGCGGTGCTGGTCTGTCCAGTGAAGATTGTGAAGATTGTGAGGATTGGGAATCAGGTGTTACTGACTGGTCTTATATAAGGGAGTCACCTTCCCATCAGGGTTGCCGGTGATCAATTGTTCTGGTCTGAATCCTTGATTCCTGTTTCCTTTGTAGCCTGCTGTGTCGTGTCTGCATCTCCTGCTAACAGATAAGACATTTTCTTCTTTTTGTTTTTGTGCTTGATTTTTGCATTTTTTCCTGCACTTCTGTGGGGGCTTTCAGGGTCCCCTCCGGGGGCTTTTGCCCTCTCAGTTTAGTTCAGCCACTGATGTTTGTACCTTTGCTTTTTCCAGTTTTTTCAGTGGCTGCTGTTTTGATTTTGTTACACCAGAGAACTAATATAGGTGGTAGAGGTCGTGTGATCTCAGGTGTTTTTGAAATTAGTAGAGTTGGTGCTTTTCAGGGTTTTCTGGGATTGCAGTAAGTACCCTTCCTATCCTTTTCTATTTAGTTAGTTTGGGCCCCAACGTTTGCTCATACTATTTTCTGTCTGTGTCTGTATTTCTTCTTGTCTAACCGCCATTACATGTTTGGGGGCTTTCTATTATCTTTGGGGTTCTGCTCCGGGGCAGATAGCTTTCCTATTTCTATCTTTGGGTGTGGTTGGTTTCTCAGGCTGTGACGAGGCGTCTAGGACCAACGTAGGAACGCTCCACGGCTGCCTCTAGTTGTTGTGGTTAGTCAGGGTACTGCAATCTCATAGATTCCAACTGCTCTGGATGTATTGCCTTTTTTGCCTGCACTCCTCAGCTACCGAAACATAACAGGGTACCTAATGACCTCTAATGGTTATAGCTGGCACTGCGCTATGAATTAACTAGCTGCACATGAATGGGCAGAACACACGCCATCAAAGTTGTAGTGACTTACCACACACACCGAAGGTGACAGTCTCCACCACAATTGCAATGCATACCCCATACACAATCTCACACTATGTTTAGTGTCTTTTTTTTAAAGTCCCAAAAATACTGACGCTGTGAATAAGGCCTGAATTAATTTTATTATTATTATTGTTGTTATTATTAATATTATTTATTATAAGAGGTATCTAATATATACTTACCTTGTAATGTCTTCACATCTTGTTCCATCCAGATGTGTCCGGATCCCAGAATTCCAAGCGGTGGAAGTTCACCGACCGCCATATTGGGACACCCAAATGATGGGTGTCTCAATATGGAAACTGCTGGTGGTACCAGCCTCTTGCGCGTTACCACCAGGGGAACACAGTCGCACCACACACACACACACTGTATACGCCGTACGTAACACACACACACAAACACACACTGTATATGCCATAAGCACCACACACACACACACACTGTATACGCGGTTCCCACCACACACACACTGTATACACCGTATGCACCACAAACACACACACTGTATACGCCATATGCACCACACACACTGTATACGCTGTACGCACCACACACACACACTGTATACGCCGTACACACCACACACACACCCACTGTATATGCCGTACGCACCACACACACACTATATACGCCATACGCACCACACACACACTGTATACACTGTACGCACCACACACACTGTATACGCCATACACACACACTGTATATGCCATATGCACCACACACACACACAGTCTATGCCGTACGCACCACACACACTCTATACGCCATACGCACCACACACACACTGTATATGCCATATGCACCACACTCAAACACTCTGTATATGCCGTACATCACACACACACACTGTATACGCCATACACAGCCTCTTGCATGGTACCACCAGACAGCAGACAAGGGGTAGACAGGTCAAAAAAGAGAGCACAGACGGGAGAAGTCAGCAAATGGGGAAAGAGAGAGTGGATAGGTGGGTGAGCACATAGACAGGATGGATTCTCAGCTTGGCAAAGCCTGCCTCATCATGACATTACCGGCCTCACCGATGCGATAGCATTGGGCCTCCGTCTAGTACATAATAAAAACAAGTACAATAATCTTTAACAAAACGAGTCACCAATTGGTACAGGAGGAGAGAGGACCCTGCCCATGAGGGCTCACAATCTACAAGGTATGGATGAAGATACAGTAGGTGAGGGTAGAGCTGTTCATGCAGCAGTATGGTGAAGAAAGGGTTACTGCAGGTTGCAGGTGTGTAGCCCAGCTGCGCTTGGTGCCACATGTTACCCAGGAGTTTAACCAAATACAGCCGCATTGGTAGAATATATGTGGGTCACACCACACATGTGTGTGACCAGAAATCACCACTCATAATAGCATAATGACATAAAGGAGAAAATAGGAGTCACTGGTGAAAAAGGATTTTTTAGCAAAAAATAGTAAATATTTATTTATATAAATCGTATAAAAAGTAACACAAGATCATATGAAAAAGACATAAGAAACACATACATAGGACGGATGCATATGCAGGGGGAATGCGTTCCTGTTAATATCAAGTGACAGTAATAACAGTGGCAGTGGAATAAACAAATGGTAGCCCCAAACAGGGAGTCATATGGAGCACCTCCCGCAGTGGGAAAAAGAAATGCAGTGCTGTAGCTACCTACATGTTAACCACAAAGTGCCTGAACATGCTTCAAAAAAAATAAAAAATCACAAACATTGGTATATATTCAGGTCAGCAATAGACTGTGCAGCGCTGCCTAATTCAGCAAGAAGCCATGCTCACCAATACAAAAGTAACACAGGAATGCAGTCACCCCGCTCACAGATGTCACCCCAACGCACGTTTCGTGGCTAGCATGCCACTTCTTCAAGGGGATGAAAGTGGGGTGACATCTGTGAGCGGGATGACTGCATTCCTGTGTTACTTTTGTATTGGTGAGCATGGCTTCTTGCTGAATTAGGCAGCGCTGCACAGTCTATTGCTGACCTGAATATATACCAATGTTTGTGATTTTTTTATTTTTTTTTTTGAAGCATGTTCAGGCACTTTGTGGTTAACATGTAGGTAGCTACAGCACCGCATTTCTTTTTCCCACTGCGGGAGGTGCTCCATATGACTCCCTGTTTGGGGCTACCATTTGTTTATTCCACTGCCACTGTTATTAATGTCACTTGATATTAACAGGAACGCATTCCCCTGCATATGCATCCGTCCTATGTATGTGTTTCTTATGTCTTTTTCATATGATCTTGTGTTACTTTTTATACGATTTATATAAATAAATATTTACTATTTTTTGCTAAAAAATCCTTTTTCACCAGTGACTCCTATTTTCTCCTTTATGTCATGTTACCCAGGAGGATGCACAAAAAGGTCATTCACAATCACCTGATATTCATTCACACTTCACATTTTCCTGGTGCCACCAGAGGGAGCCCTTTAGAATACGCAGGTATATAAGGGTGTGGAGAGACGCAGCAGTAGACATTCTAGACATTCCAGACATTCTAGCTGAACGTTAGCTAGTTGTTGGTTGTACCTCAGACAGATCAGTTCTCCTCAGAACACCGGAGTGAGAGGATTCCTGTCAGAGCTCAGAACAGCAGAGAGAGAGGGATTGGACAGACGGAGATTTCCTGTCAGAGCAGTGAACAAGCTTGTTACCTCAGAACGTGCTGACTGATAGTTCCCTAGGGAAGTGGAAAGTGACTCTCGGAGTGTGCACAGATCAGTCTGACGGAATGTCCTGATAGCTACTTCGGACAGAGCCTAAGAAGGAAGTGAAGGAAAGGGAACTGCAGTATTTGTAACATCGAGTCAACTGAGGTACTGTTGGAGAGCGGTGAAGAGAAGAAAGCTGACGTCTACTGTTGCCTGTGCTTATGTTAAGGGTGTGAGTAGGACGACAGGCAAGTGGAAAAGGGAGAAAGAGAGTGACTGAGAGGAATTAGCAACGATAGCTTACCTCCACTCTGCACTACCGGACACCGGGTCAGAGCTTGCTAGTACCTTCACGGCTAGTGGGAGAAACCGGAGACCCTGCTGGACTTCAGGTCGCAGAGGGGCCCAACAGTGCTGATATGTAACCGGGGTCAGGAAGAACAGGAGTCTAGCAGGACGCTGCAGATAGAGACTTAGTTCTGTCCAAAAGAAGGCTCTACCACAATGTCAGCCGGGCGTAGCTGTTTCACACGGAGTTAAACATAGCTTTATGCAAGTTAGAAGCTCACACATAGAAGACGTAAGGAGGCCTTACACCTACTCAGTGATTACTGGACGTGCATCCTCCACCCTGAGCAGCTTCCCGGGACGTGCCTGCAAATACACCAGTAAAGGTACAGAAAGAGACTGTCTTGTGTGTGTCTGCCTCATTGCCCTGCACCCCTGCACCGCCATATACCTCGAGGGACCAGTCTCGCCTGTGAGAGACTTAACACCTTGCTGCCCAGTAACAACCCCTCAGAGGATTCACCCTGCAGCGCTGGTCATCCTGATCAGAAACCACAGGTGGTGTCACGAACATTTCTACAATCCCCTGTAAATATCCCCCTTTAGTGAGCGCCCAGGGCAACGGACCGAGCTGTGCTACCCGTGACATTCCCCATTGAAGTGAACGGGCTCAGTGCCGAGTACCCCAAAGCCCTGGTACGTGCGACTCATCATTTGGCGTCACGAACAGGATAAGAAGCTCGCTATATGTTAGTCCTGTGTGCCTAAGTGGACTGTTTTTGTGCAAGAGACTGTGTTGCTGTTAGTGATTTTTGGCGCCATTTTCTGCCATTTTGCCGCCATATTCGCGCCCTGAGGCGCTGGTGAAGAAGAGGGGCGTGTATTCGTGGGCGTACCCCCCTGTGGCGCGAAAGTGATGGGCGCCCTGTCTAAGTGCTATTATAATGTCCGAGCCAGTCCCACTGCAAGGGAGATCCGCCTCCTCTTCATCCTCTATGCTAAGAAGAGAAAGCGAAAGTCCCGTCTCCACGGAAAAGACCAGATTGTTCCAGATGGGAAGCACAGTCTGGCCTGGTGTGAGATGGCAGAAGGACAGGAGTCACTGTGTGGGGGAATGGCGGTGCGCAGACCCCGTTCCCCTGAAGAAGAGCAGCCTGTACTCGAACCTTCCCCAGGTCGGGAGGACAAAGAAATGAACTACCGTATGGAGGAAGTGGATGCGGTGCTAAGAGATATAGCCCGACACCGCGCAGAGATGGAGGCGATGGAGCAAAGCTGGCGTGCCCTGAAACAGCGGCTGCTGTGGGACGCGATGCTCTCCCCTCAAGATGCGCAAATGCCACCCGCGCCACCACTGGACCCAGCGGCTGATGAACAACCGGAGGCCGGCCCCAAAAGAGCTGATCCTGACTCCGCCGAGGACGCAGCGGGAGGGAAGGAGGCTGAGGAGGCCCTGCCTGGACCAAAATGCCAGCCAGGCCTGGAACCAGAGGCCGCAGCGGAATGCAGTCCCCGGTAGGGACGACGGAAGGAATCCTGCCTGATGCAATGGAGATTGATTGGGAGGAGATGGAGTACCTGGACGACGTGGAATACGCCGCCCAGGAGTATGAGCAGCGACAGCAGCGGGAGCAGCGAGAGGCGCAGCAGCTTCGCCAGAGGTACCGGGAGAAAGATCTTGCTGACAAAGAGAACGTCAGGCGAGACAAAGGTACGCTCCGGGAATCGCGGTGCCAGGGGACGGTGTGTGCCTCTAAGTTCCAAGGAGGTTGGGGGTACATACGCGAGCCCGGGTTCTCTCAGAAGATCTTCGTTCACCGCTGTGATGTAGGGTCTAATCTGCTTATTGGGGATGTTGTCACCTACACGCGGCACTGGGGTCTTAAGGGGTGGTATGCCCTGAATGTCTCCCGAGTCAGCGACCCAGTCCCTGAAGCCGGAAACGTCCCCCGTGTCTCAGCGTCCCAGGCCCCAGCCACATCAGTGTCCAGCCGCGCACCTGTGTTCCATTCTGCAAATGCGCCCCCTACTGAGCCATTGCATGTACATGCGTCACCAATGAAAACGCTGCAGAGCACAGCGACTGCTACAGCGTCCCCTATAGAGCCAAATCTGTACTTAGAAGAGGCACCAGTAAGGCCTCAAGCAAATCGCAAAATTGAAAAGAGGACTGTGGCTACTCAGACA